>OU343160.1:133761321-134152019 GCA_910595825.1 Philhelius pedissequus
CATCATCATCATCATCATCATCATCATCATCATCATCATCACATCATCATCATCATCATCATCATCTCATCATCATCATCATCATCATCATCATCATCATCATCATCATCATCATCATCATCATCATCATCATCATCATCATCATCATCATCATCATCATCATCATCATCATCATCATCATCATCATCATCATCATCATCATCATCATCATCATCATCATCATCATCATCATCATCATCATCATCATCATCACATCATCATCATCATCATCATCATCATCATCATCATCATCATCATCATCATCATCATCATCACATCATCATCATCATCATCATCATCATCATCATCATCATCATCATCATCATCAATCATCATCATCATCATCATCATCATCATCATCATCATCATCATCATCATCATCCATCATCATCATCATCATCATCATCATCATCATCATCATCATCATCATCATCATCATCATCATCATCATCATCATCATCATCATCATCATCATCATCATCATCATCATCATCATCATCATCATCATCATCATCATCATCATCATCATCATCATCATCATCATCATCATCATCATCATCATCATCATCATCATCATCATCATCATCATCATCATCATCATCATCATCATCATCATCATCATCATCATCATCATCATCATCATCATCATCATCATCATCATCATCATCATCATCATCATCATCATCATCATCATCATCATCATCATCATCATCATCATCATCATCATCATCATCATCATCATCATCATCATCATCATCATCATCATCATCATCATCATCATCATCATCATCATCATCATCATCATCATCATCATCATCATCATCATCATCATCATCACATCATCATCATCATCATCATCATCATCATCATCATCATCATCATCATCATCATCATCATCATCATCATCATCATCATCATCATCATCATCATCATCATCATCATCATCATCATCATCATCATCATCATCATCATCATCATCATCATCATCATCATCATCATCATCATCATCATCATCATCATCAATCATCATCATCATCATCATCATCATCATCATCATCATCATCATCATCATCATCATCATCATCATCATCATCATCATCATCATCATCATCATCATCATCATCATCATCATCATCATCATCATCATCATCATCATCATCATCATCATCATCATCATCATCATCATCATCATCATCATCATCATCATCATCATCATCATCATCATCATCATCATCATCATCATCATCATCATCATCATCATCATCATCATCATCATCATCATCATCATCATCATCATCATCATCATCATCATCATCATCATCATCATCATCATCATCATCATCATCATCATCATCATCATCATCATCATCATCATCATCATCATCATCATCATCATCATCATCATCATCATCATCATCATCATCATCATCATCATCATCATCATCATCATCATCATCATCATCATCATCACATCATCATCATCATCATCATCATCATCATCATCATCATCATCATCATCATCTCATCATCATCATCATCATCATCATCATCATCATCATCATCATCATCATCATCATCATCATCATCATCATCATCATCATCATCATCATCATCATCATCATCATCATCATCATCATCATCATCATCATCATCATCATCATCATCATCATCATCATCATCATCATCATCAATCATCATCATCATCATCATCATCATCATCATCATCATCAATCATCATCATCATCATCATCATCATCATCATCATCATCATCATCATCATCATCATCATCATCATCATCATCATCATCATCATCATCATCATCATCATCATCATCATCATCATCATCATCATCATCATCATCATCATCATCATCATCATCATCATCATCATCATCATCATCATCATCATCATCATCATCATCATCATCATCATCATCATCATCATCATCATCATCATCATCATCATCATCATCATCATCATCATCATCATCATCATCATCATCATCATCATCATCATCATCATCATCATCATCATCATCATCATCATCATCATCATCATCATCATCATCATCATCATCATCATCATCATCATCATCATCATCATCATCATCATCATCATCATCATCATCATCATCATCATCATCATCATCATCATCATCATCATCATCATCATCATCATCATCATCATCATCATCATCATCATCATCATCATCATCATCATCATCATCATCATCATCATCATCATCATCATCATCATCATCATCATCATCATCATCATCATCATCATCATCATCATCATCATCATCATCATCATCATCATCATCATCATCATCATCATCATCATCATCATCATCATCATCATCATCATCATCATCATCATCATCATCATCATCATCATCATCATCATCATCATCATCATCATCATCATCATCATCATCATCATCATCATCATCATCATCATCATCATCATCATCATCATCATCATCATCATCATCATCATCATCATCATCATCATCATCATCATCATCATCATCATCATCATCATCATCATCATCATCATCATCATCATCATCATCATCATCATCATCATCATCATCATCATCATCATCATCATCATCATCATCATCATCATCATCATCATCATCATCATCATCATCATCATCATCATCATCATCATCATCATCATCATCATCATCATCATCATCATCATCATCATCATCATCATCATCATCATCATCATCATCATCATCATCATCATCATCATCATCATCATCATCATCATCATCATCATCATCATCATCATCATCATCATCATCATCATCATCATCATCATCATCATCATCATCATCATCATCATCATCATCATCATCATCATCATCATCATCATCATCATCATCATCATCATCATCATCATCATCATCATCATCATCATCATCATCATCATCATCATCATCATCATCATCATCATCATCATCATCATCATCATCATCATCATCATCATCATCATCATCATCATCATCATCATCATCATCATCATCATCATCATCATCATCATCATCATCATCATCATCATCATCATCATCATCATCATCATCATCATCATCATCATCATCATCATCATCATCATCATCATCATCATCATCATCATCATCATCATCATCATCATCATCATCATCATCATCATCATCATCATCATCATCATCATCATCATCATCATCATCATCATCATCATCATCATCATCATCATCATCATCATCATCATCATCATCATCATCATCATCATCATCATCATCATCATCATCATCATCATCATCATCATCATCATCATCATCATCATCATCATCATCATCATCATCATCATCATCATCATCATCATCATCATCATCATCATCATCATCATCATCATCATCATCATCATCATCATCATCATCATCATCATCATCATCATCATCATCATCATCATCATCATCATCATCATCATCATCATCATCATCATCATCATCATCATCATCATCATCATCATCATCATCATCATCATCATCATCATCATCATCATCATCATCATCATCATCATCATCATCATCATCATCATCATCATCATCATCATCATCATCATCATCATCATCATCATCATCATCATCATCATCATCATCATCATCATCATCATCATCATCATCATCATCATCATCATCATCATCATCATCATCATCATCATCATCATCATCATCATCATCATCATCATCATCATCATCATCATCATCATCATCATCATCATCATCATCATCATCATCATCATCATCATCATCATCATCATCATCATCATCATCATCATCATCATCATCATCATCATCATCATCATCATCATCATCATCATCATCATCATCATCATCATCATCATCATCATCATCATCATCATCATCATCATCATCATCATCATCATCATCATCATCATCATCATCATCATCATCATCATCATCATCATCATCATCATCATCATCATCATCATCATCATCATCATCATCATCATCATCATCATCATCATCATCATCATCATCATCATCATCATCATCATCATCATCATCATCATCATCATCATCATCATCATCATCATCATCATCATCATCATCATCATCATCATCATCATCATCATCATCATCATCATCATCATCATCATCATCATCATCATCATCATCATCATCATCATCATCATCATCATCATCATCATCATCATCATCATCATCATCATCATCATCATCATCATCATCATCATCATCATCATCATCATCATCATCATCATCATCATCATCATCATCATCATCATCATCATCATCATCATCATCATCATCATCATCATCATCATCATCATCATCATCATCATCATCATCATCATCATCATCATCATCATCATCATCATCATCATCATCATCATCATCATCATCATCATCATCATCATCATCATCATCATCATCATCATCATCATCATCATCATCATCATCATCATCATCATCATCATCATCATCATCATCATCATCATCATCATCATCATCATCATCATCATCATCATCATCATCATCATCATCATCATCATCATCATCATCATCATCATCATCATCATCATCATCATCATCATCATCATCATCATCATCATCATCATCATCATCATCATCATCATCATCATCATCATCATCATCATCATCATCATCATCATCATCATCATCATCATCATCATCATCATCATCATCATCATCATCATCATCATCATCATCATCATCATCATCATCATCATCATCATCATCATCATCATCATCATCATCATCATCATCATCATCATCATCATCATCATCATCATCATCATCATCATCATCATCATCATCATCATCATCATCATCATCATCATCATCATCATCATCATCATCATCATCATCATCATCATCATCATCATCATCATCATCATCATCATCATCATCATCATCATCATCATCATCATCATCATCATCATCATCATCATCATCATCATCATCATCATCATCATCATCATCATCATCATCATCATCATCATCATCATCATCATCATCATCATCATCATCATCATCATCATCATCATCATCATCATCATCATCATCATCATCATCATCATCATCATCATCATCATCATCATCATCATCATCATCATCATCATCATCATCATCATCATCATCATCATCATCATCATCATCATCATCATCATCATCATCATCATCATCATCATCATCATCATCATCATCATCATCATCATCATCATCATCATCATCATCATCATCATCATCATCATCATCATCATCATCATCATCATCATCATCATCATCATCATCATCATCATCATCATCATCATCATCATCATCATCATCATCATCATCATCATCATCATCATCATCATCATCATCATCATCATCATCATCATCATCATCATCATCATCATCATCATCATCATCATCATCATCATCATCATCATCATCATCATCATCATCATCATCATCATCATCATCATCATCATCATCATCATCATCATCATCATCATCATCATCATCATCATCATCATCATCATCATCATCATCATCATCATCATCATCATCATCATCATCATCATCATCATCATCATCATCATCATCATCATCATCATCATCATCATCATCATCATCATCATCATCATCATCATCATCATCATCATCATCATCATCATCATCATCATCATCATCATCATCATCATCATCATCATCATCATCATCATCATCATCATCATCATCATCATCATCATCATCATCATCATCATCATCATCATCATCATCATCATCATCATCATCATCATCATCATCATCATCATCATCATCATCATCATCATCATCATTGTTAAACATCTATTTAAACTTACTTAAAAGGTAAAGAAAGAGAGTAACAAAAGAAAACTAGAAAAATTATAGCCGGTAAGCTTTATGTATGTACATATGTATGCCAGAAATTAGAATTCATGATTTGGTTTACATAATATGTTGCAGTAAATGTTAGCAGTTAAAACAATAAAAAATAGCAAGTATAAAATAGGGTGAATTATGATTTGTATGCTGCTTGAGCGGAACTTAAAAATAATTATTGATTCATTTATACAAAGTCAAGATTATGTGATATAAAGTTTATGATGGTGCATATTGAGACTGAATATGCCGGCCACCTTGAAGGTTGACATCTTCAACCATAGTTACATCGGAAGTGGGTAGAGTTTGTTGGCTGAGCGTTTGTAGATACCAAGTTTTGTTTTGACTTCAACCACACGTACGATGCCATCTGAACCAGGAAATGTTCTTATTATCCGACCCATAAGCCATTTATATGGGGGTAGGTTGTCGTCGTGTATAAGAACTATTGCGTCTGCTTTGAGAATTTCTGATTTCTTATACCATCTGGAACGTTCTTGTTGACTTAAAAGGTAATCTCGAGACCAGCGTTGCCAAAATTGTTGCTGAATTTGTTGTAACCTTTTAAATCTCGTGAGTCTTGATGTGTTAACGTCTAGCAGGCAGGGTTCTTGAATGGACGTTAGCGGGCGTCCTATGAGGAAGTGGCCTGGAGTGAGAGGTTCCAGGCCATTCGGCGACGATGAGAGCGGTGTGATTGGACGTGAGTTCAATAATGCTTCGATTTGAGCGGTGAGTGTGCTAAGTTCTTCATAGTTTAGTTCCCGAATTTCCGTCATGCTTTCGTCATCAAATAGTTTGGCTAATTCGTGCAGTTAATTTCGGGCACCCACAAAGTTTGCTGCGTTGTTGCAGAATATTGTTTGACAGATGCCGCGCCGGGCGATGAATCGTCGGAGCGCTGCAATGAACGAGGCGGTAGTAAGATCGCCGACTGCTTCTAAGTGTACTGCTTTAGTGGTGAAGCAGACGAAGACAGCTATGTATACCTTTATAATCGTACGAGACCGTGGCAGATAGCGTAGCTTAAAGGGGCCGCAAAAATCTACACCCGTTGTAAGAAACGGACCTCCTGGTGTTACTCTTTCGGAGGGAAGATTGCCCATAAATTGTTCAACAGATTTTGGTTTGACGCGAAAGCACCGTTGATATTTGTTGAATTCTCGACGAGCCATGTTTAGTCCACCAAGAGGCCAGTACCTTTGCCGAAATATGCCCAGAAGTGACTGTGGAGCTGCATGGAGTGACTTTATATGATAAAAAATAAAAATAAGATTAGTTTACAAGTTTCTTTTAGGTAAAATTATTTGATGCTTAGAATCATAACTAATCGGAGCGTTTTCTAAACGCCCTTGTACTCGGAGCAAGCCATCTCCACCTATAAATGGGCAAAGGTTTCGAAGGCGACTGTTATGGTCAACTTCCTCATATTTTTGAGGCGGTTGTATTCATTTTTGAATTCTAAGAGCTGCATGTTTAGGATTATACCGTTATGAGCGAGACTACTTTCTTCTACCGTTGGAAGAGTCGAAAGTACTGAGGTAGTTTGAAGTTTACGTGCTTTGTTGAAGAAACGATAGACGTAAGCAAAAATTCGTTCTAGCTTAGGGAATGAGTTATTGTATTTTACATCTGGTATGGTGCAGTAGAATTGCGGATGTGCTGCGGGGAGCGCCTTGTTGGATGATTTTTGTTCCGAAACGTCTTCTGAGAAAGTAGTTGCTTCATCCCTTCGCCAGCCTTCGTGTATTGAGATTACGAAATATGGACCTTGGAACCAGACAAAAGATGATCGTAAGATATCTGCTGTACACCCCTAGAAATGAGATCGGCTGGATTATTTTTTCCTGGGACATGTCTCCATTGTTCTGCTTGTGAGAGTTCTTGAATCCTAGCTACCCGATTGGCGACGAATGTAACCCATGAGTAAGATGGTTGAGATATCCAGGCTAAAACAATTTGCGAATGTGTATGATAGAAAATATCGTTGATTTTGAGTTGAAGTATGGTTCTTAGCCTATCAACTAACTCGACCATCATGACGGCTGCTTGGAGCTCTAGTCTAGGTAAAGTTGTCGACTTTATTGGACTGACATGAGATTTGGAATAAATGAGATGATATTTTACTTCGCCTGATCGGCTAAGTGAACGCAGATAGCAACACGTTCCATATGCGACTTCACTACTGTCGGAGAATGCATGGAGTTGGATATCTACATATTCCGGATGGCCAAGGAGATGTAGAGGGCAGGATAGAGATTTTACGTCGTTTATTTGCTGAATATAGCGATCCCATTGTAGGCTTAGCTCGTCTGGTAGTGGTGAGTCCCATCCTAATTTAGATTTCCAGAGTTGTTGCATGAGCAATTTACCTCTTACGATGACGGGACCGATCAAGCCTAGAGGGTCGAAGTTTTTACCAATATCGGAGAGAACTGTCCTTTTCGAAGCTTTATTGTGGATTTCTGGAACATAAATGAACTTGAAAACATCTTGGTGTGGTTGCCAAATCATTCCCAAAGTCTTGACTGCCTCGGAGTTGTTTATGATGATGAAGGGCTCCCTATGTTCTACCGGAGTGTCTTCTAAAATTCGTTTATGATTGGCGCAGAATTTTCTTAGTTCGAACTGCCCCTTAGCCAATAATGAGATGATGTCTGTCTTAAGCTGGGTAGCTTCCAAAAGATCATTGGCTCCTGTCATGAAATTGTCTACATAGACACCATTTAAAACAGCATGGGCTGCCTTAGGAAAATGAGCCTCTTTTGCTTCGGCTAACTGAACGATACATCTGATGGCTAAGAAACGAGCAGATGACGTGCCGTATGTCACTGCATTTAAGTGGTAGTATTTAAGCAAATCATTGGGCTGATCCCGCCAGAGGATCATCTGGTACTTTTGATCGTCTTCGTGAATTAGGATTTGCCGAAACATCTGGCGAATATCTGCCATGAATACGTAGGCGAATGTGCGAAAATTAACAAGTACTGTAAATAAGTCAGGCTGTATGTTTGGTCCAACCATGAGCAAATCATTTAGGGAGAGATTTGTTGAAGTCTTAGCGGAGCCATCAAATACTACTCGAAGCCTTGTAGATGAACTGTCTTGCTTGCTTACGCAGTGGTGCGGTAAAAAGTAGTTCGAGGTTGGTATATCTTTGACTTCTTGCATGTGGTTAAGATCTCTGTACTCGTACATGAACGATGTGTAAGGCTGTTGTAGTTCCGGATTGGAGGCTAGCTTACGTTCCAGGGTTTTACACCTTCGCGTAGCGATGTTGAGTGAGCTTCCGAGCTGTGACGGATCTCGTCGAAATGGAAGCCGAACAATGAAGCGCCCAGAATTTGTTCGTGAGTAGGACTGCTTGAAGTGTTTCTCACACCCTTCTTCCTCTTCGGTAAGAGCCTTAGACGGAGCCTTGTAATCTTCAAGGTTCCAAAATTTTTGAAGAGTCATTTCTAGACTTGCTGTGAATGCAACGTTGCAGTTCAGAAGCGATGAAGGTTTTGGTTGCAACCTGCCAGCGACTACCCATCCCAGTTCGGAACTCTGCAAGATAGGGAGCTCAGAAGCTAAGCGATACTGTTCCTGTCTTAGGAGAGTGAAAAGTAGCTCTGCTCCTATAAGAATGTCAATTTTGCTTGGACGAAAAAAGAATGGGTCAACTAAGTTAAGCTTCTTTAGTATATCCCACTCATCGACATTGATGAAGCTATCAGGATGGTTGCCAGTTATTTGCTTTAAGACGTAAAAGTTAACTGTAGCAGAGAATTTATTGAATCTTGAGTATATGGACGTGGTGATTACATGACGTATGGTGGAGACAGAGTTTCCAATACCGCTAATGGGCAGATCAGTCCGTGTGCGCTCAAGACCAAGCTGTGTAGCACACGATTCAGACATGAAGTGAAGCTGTGAACCTGAATCTAATAAGGCTCTGCATAGGAGAGGTTGTCCGTATTTGTTAAGAGCAATTACAAGCGCGGTGGCTAAAATTATTTGAGAGCGATTTTTTGTGTTTTTTGATACTAATGATGATCCGATAGTGGAGGAAGCGGATGGTTTATCCTTGATTATAGGAGTGGTCAGAACAGGTGTAGGTTTAGCTGCAGAGTTTGTACTAAGCGTTTTTACTAGTCAGGATTCCTTTGAAGGAGTTTCTGGTTGTGCAGATTTAGCGTTACAATGATCGTGTATCAACGTATGATGCAGTTGGTTGCAAGTACGACACTTATCTATGCTGCAGGAAGCGGTAAGATGTCCAGTTTTGAGACAGTTTAGACAGAGTTTCAAATTAGTTGCTGAATTATAGCGCTGTTTGGGTGAAATATCTAAAAATTTCTTGCATCGATATATATTGTGACGGGTGCCAGAACAATAAGTGCAGAGCTTTTCATGAACGGTAACGAGAGAGGTTTGACGTTGTGTATAATCCTTTTCAGATTGTGCCTTAATATTCCTTGCGGCAGAATAATTAGGAACTGAAGGAACGATACATGACCTTTCGTCTATATTATAGGCACGAGTTTCCAGAATTTTCTTGAGTTCCTCAAGAGTTGGGAATCTATCATGGGAACAAACATCATTCCATTTATCCAATGATAAGCTGTCTAGTTTTGAGAGAACTAAGTAAATTATTAGTTCGTCCCAATGTGCTGTAGGTCTACCTAGCGATGTGAGGGCACTGAGGTAAACGTTGAGTTCGTCTAAGAGTGCGCGAAGCTCGGATGCGAAATTTCTCGGAACTTGGGAGAGATTAAATATTTTTTTAAGATGATCATGAGCTATGACCTGCCTTTTGTTATATCGAGAGATCAGAGTTTCAAGTGCTGCTTCATAGTTGGTTTCTGTAACCTCTAGAGCACGAATGCAGCTGCGTGCTTTTCCACTAAGCGCTGAACGTAGGTAGTGAAATCTTGTGACATTATGAAAGGCAGGATTATTGTGAACTAACGTGACGAATGTTTGATAAAACGATGTCCAATTAATGTAATCACCCGAAAAGTTAGGTATATTAATCTTTGGAAGGCGGATTGGTGTGGCTCCAATTGTGGTGTCAAGTACCGTATGATTCGAAGTTGATGACTCTGATGGATGCCTGGCATCGCTAATTGAGGTTATTAATACGGGACGTATTTCAAAATAAGGTTCATCAAACTCGGCTCTAACTGTAAAAGTGCTTTCCATTTCATCAAGTTCCTCAATTTTAGATTGAAGGCTTTCAAAATTATTTTTGGTAGATTCAAGAGATTCCAACCGAATCTCGAGCTCGGCAATTAGAGCTGTAGAAGAACGGTTCGAAACAAAATCCTTGGCTCTTTCTAATTGACCTAAGATCACTTGACGTTTCGATCTGAGTTTCTCTAATTTTGCCTTAACATCAGACATTGTAATCAAATTTTTGCAGCATAATCTTAATTCAAGTTAATGTTCGTCGAAATCTCGATTTATTTTATCATTTCACTTGCAAATCATAAATAATTAAGTACTCACGAGTTATCAACTGTTACCAGAATACAGTAATGTTCCGCTATGTGAGATGAGGTATCCTTCCCGTTATGCTGCTTTAAGCGTGTCACCGTTATCCGTATGGTGCGTTGTGGTACCTTATACCGTTGATGTGGTGTCACCACATTGGAATCTAGCCTTAGTTTATATTGATACTCCTTTGGTTCATGTAGGTACACTTCTATGTAAAAATGTCTCTGGCAGCTACTTGTAGAAGGACAGCGTCCCAAGATTGTGCAGTCTCGATGCGAATTATATTAATTGTTTTTTTATGTATGTAAGTCGAATGTAGTCCAATTAAATTAGATTGCAGTTAATGCGATAATTAATAAGATCTAGCCTACCTGTTATGACCTTTCCAACGAGAATATTATGTTGTGTTATATGCAGCTGGTACGACGAGAAATCTATTTCTCGATCCCTGCTGTTGATTCTCCAACCATGGCAGCTTCAATATGCAGAATCCAAGCGAAAAGTTTGCAGGTGATACAATGTTATAATCCCTGCATCACGTCGGGGTCACCAATGTTAAAGTTCCTAAACTCTGGGCACTTTTTCTAATTAAATCAAAGCGCAACGTTGAGAGTACAATTTAAACCTTAATTGTACTCTACCAAAAAGCGAAATTAAAAATGCTGCCGATCTCCGTGAAATGTCAAACTATACTACTTTATTACAACTAATTAAACTAACTTAAAATGTAAAGAAACAGAGTAACAAAAGAAAACTAGAAAAATTATAGCCGTTAAGCTTTATGTATGTACATATGTATGCTAGAAATTAGAATTCATGATTTGGTTAACATAATATGTTGCAGTAAATGTTAGAAGTTAAAACGATAAAAAAATAGCAAGTATAAAATAGGGTAAATTATGATTTGTATGCTGCTTGAGCGGAACTTAAAAATAATTATTGATTCATTTATACAAAGCCAATATAAGGTGATATAAAGTGTATGATGGTTCATATTGAGAATGAACAATCATCATCATCATCATCATCATCATCATCATCATCATCATCATCATCATCATCATCATCATCATCATCATCATCATCATCATCATCATAATCATCATCATAATCATCATCATCATCATCATCATCATCATCATCATCATCATCATCATCATCATCATCATCATCATCATCATCATCATCATCATCATCATCATCATCATCATCATCATCATTATCATCATTTTCATCATTATCATCATTATCATCATTATCATCATTATCATCATTATCATCATCATCATCATCATCATCATCATCATCATTAGAACGTCAAGACACGTCTTTGTCCGAAAAAGCTGAAACGTCTAAGTAGTCCTCCGAAATTATCTTCAACTTCAAACCAAAAATTGCTTTAGAAAATGTTAATTTTAAGAAAATGTCACTTTTGATTATAAAATTGAAAACAGTCAGGATGAAAATTGAAATGATGTAAAATTTCCAAAGAAATAAATTTAGGAAATAATGTACAACCTTTTCGAGAGGGAGAGGTGGTATGGTTAGTTTTGTACACTGGATTGTAGTTAGTCATGAAAATAGTCAGCCATTTAACATATTTAGTAAACAATAATGGAAACGTTAGATTAGTTCACAGAAACTAAATAAAAAAGTCGAAATTGGATTAAAGAATATAAACTTCGCAATATTGTACATCCAATGAAATCGAAAAATTACAACCACCAACAATTATTGATTATTGGAGAATTGTATTCAAATATACTATGTATCATCTATTTTATTAATTAAATCCGTTAAATACTAACGGTAAAAACTTACATCCAATTATTGACATAGAATTTAAGACATAAGTAAAATAGCCTGATTACCAATAGCAGGGTTACGAAAGAATTTAAAAATTATATTACAATATGATACTTTTATGAATGACATTCATATAATCATAAGAACTCTTAATTAAGCTCTAACTTCATATAATCTAAATTTATTTAAGATACGATTTTCAAGTCAAATTAAATATTTTTTGTTTGTGCTAAGTGATGTGTGCTAAGTGATTTTGAGCTTAAAATGTTTGCTTACAATGTTGTGCTTGTGCATGTATGTATGTGTGTGTGCATCATATTAGCATTTTATGCAAATATTTCAACGTGCAAAAGTTGCCATCATCCCCTTTTTTTATGATTTTTTCTTCGCTCTCCGATGTGGACTTGAACCGTAGTCTCCCGCAAGGAGCAGGTGTACTAACGATATACTACCGAGGAGCATTTATATTTTGATGTTGGCTTAAATTTTTAATGTTTGATTTGTAAATCTTTTTTCCCGTATTGGTTGTAACTGTTACAGGGTTGTTCTTGATCACAATATTTTTTTGGAATAAGGGTTTGTTTTTTGCCTTAATACCTTTAGATGCCGTGTAAATTACATCACCCTTTTTATAATTCTTAGGAGAAGTTCTATGCCTGTTCCGGTAGTAGTTTGTCTCGCTTTGTTTCATTCTGACCTCAGCTTTGGGATCATGGTTTGTCTTTCGCCTAAAGTCTGTGAGGTTCTGATAGTTAATTCTTGGATATCTGTCCAAGAATACATCTGTGGGTTTGAGTTTGGTTACTGAATGGATACTATTGTTATACCTGTCTACAGCAATGCTCAGTAGTTCCTTCGAGCGCAAATCCTTATACTCTACCTTGAGGCAACGATAAACCTCAACCTCAACCTCAACGATAACGTTCAACCTGACCATTAATCTCCGACTGATATACGGGTGTTCTATATAATTTTGTAACAATTAATTCAATAAAATTAGCAATGATAGGGCTGACGAGACTACTCTCATAGTCAGTAACTAGAATTTTAGGAACTGTAAAATAATGAAGGACTTTAATGATCTTGTCTCTGAGGTGCAACACAGACATGTTCTTTATATGGAAAAGTTTTCTGAATTTAGAGAATTTTTCTACACAACTTACAAACTTTCATTTTGTACCTCTATTATATCTAAGTGTAATATTTCACAAGGGTAGCTGGGAATATGTGTAGGTTGGAACACAGGGCGAATCGTACTTGTTAGTACTACAAGACTCGCAGGCCCTTACATATTTTGTTACAAGGATATTCATACTGGGAAAATAATATTTTTCCAATAGTTGCTCCTTGTTTTCGCTGGCATTCCTGTGAGCTCTCTTGTGTTCTTTCATAATACGTTCACACTTACGGTCCTCATTCCTCACATCTTCGACCACTCTTTGAGTGATTCTGATTTTATATTTTGAGAAGTATACAATGAAGACATATTGGAGCATGCCCAAAAAACATTCTGGAAGCTTAATGCCATTTATTAAGCAAGGGTTAAGCTTAGATTTAAGCAGCTGAGTGAAAGTTTCTTTGTCGGGCTCCTTAAGTGCAATATAATGTGGCTGATAACCCGGATGTGGTTCCTCACAAGCCTCCAAACCTTTCCCAGCTTTGAAGCAAATCTGATTGCGAAACACGTAGATCGGTGCGAACACATGAGGTGTAAGGTACGATGCATCTTGTTGTGCACTATGAGCAGTTTCTGCTATTTCTGTGGTTGATCCGCATTCGGATGGTGCGGTTTCGGTCGCAGAACCATCATTTGCCAGCTTAGACTGTGGTTGTTCACGTCCCATGTTATTGTTTGGCACAGATTAATTTACTGAATCCTGAAAATGGTTAACTTGAGTTCCAAGTCTTGAAAGAGCATCGGCCACATAATTTGGTTTACCAGGTTTGTAAACCAATTTGTAATTATACTCTTCAATCCTAGCTTTCCACTTCTTTAGCTTCGCGCTTTAGTTTCTATTACCCAACGCAAAGGTAAGAGGCTGATGGTCTCTCAGAATGTGGATCTTTTTAGTACCGTAAAGGTATAAACAGAGGTTATCGAGAGCCGAAGCAATCGCCAACATTTCCTTTTCGTTTGTGGCGAAACCTTCCACACTTTTATTTAAGGACCTTGAGATGAATGCGATTGGTCTATCTTTCCGTCTTCATCTTGGGATAAAACGGCACCAATCGCATAATTCGATGCATCTGTTGTAAGAATGAATGGCTTTTCGAAATCGGGAAAAGCCAAAACCTCAGAGAATATCAGTAGGAATTTCAAGTCATTGAAGGCTTTGAGTTGCACATCACCCAATTCAATAGGAACGCGCTTGGATTGGTTGCTCTTATTTGCGCATTCTCCCCTCTTGTAAAATTTGTTAATGGTTTGGCGACCTTTGCGTAATTGCGAATAAATTAAATCACCACCAGCTGATCGTACGGTGAAGGGGTTTTTAACGCGCCTGGTCGGTTGTCCGATATTCAGACTTACAAAATTCTTGTTTGCCCCTGTATTAACAAGAAACTTCTAGAGCGACCCATTCCCCGTATCATATTCTATATATGGTACGCTGGATGGCCGTCCATCATAAAATTTATTTCATCGCAAACAGTTTTATCTGCGCCATCAGGATAACACTGCTCTTGCTCATCAGTTTCTTCCTCCCCCTGAATCTCAACATGGTATAATCTTTGATGGTTTTTGTTCTGGAAACTATCGGACCTTGCCTTACGTTTAAAAGGATTTGGACGATTCATGTAATTAGCCTGCCGAGTTTGAATACTTTGCTCGGCAACTGGTTTTACGTATGGCTTAGGTCCAACCTTAGGGCGCACAGCTTCACCATCGACACCTGGAGGTGCGTTCCAAGATTGCTTAAACCTCAGATGTTGGTCAAATTGTTTCCTAGGTGGCAGGGAAGTTCTTGCGTCCAAACTTCTGAAAGTTTGGTTTATGGGGGCCGTTATTGAGTTTGGTGCAGTGGACAAATGAATCGCACTGTTCCTATAATTTAGGTTCTGGATTTCTAGGCATGCAGAATACACGTCAGGTAGCGTTTTCGGTCGCTGTACTCTCAACACCGTCGATATGTCGAAATGTAGGTCCCTTACAAAGACATCCAGAGCTCTGTTTCTGTATGTCTCCACTAGTGCCTTTACGGTTTCCTCGTTAAAGGATTCCGTTTTCAGCTTATTTATCATCAGAGATAGCTGGTGATTGACGGCAGCGTAGAACTCGTCTAACCTAATACCTCTCTGACAAAGCCGACTCAGTTGGTGCTCCAATATTCGCATGTCCCTTTTGTCTGCATAATGCAAAGAGAGACACTGCGTAATTCCCGACCAATTGCTACTGAATATGGTATAAGGTAGGAGCCTATTGGCCTTGGTACGGATCTTCAGGCGAAAAGGATGCGATTTGATACCAGTCCCTGCTCGGGCGTCAGTTAAAGGATTCCTTAGGGGATATCCTAAAAAAACGCGAACGCTAACCCCGAGGGGTCGGCCCGACTGTTCGACTTACGATAGTTCAATAATAACACCGACAGTTCAATTAAAGATAAAATGTTTATTCTTAATATAAACCGCAATATATTAAGTCCAACTTAAGACTAACTTATATTCCTAAAAATACCTATCCAAATCAAATGGATCGTGCAAGGGTGAACGTAATGTCTATTCAGAATTTATTTCCATATCGTGGGAATAGCGCATGGGGATCATATTTGTCGCTGGCCTTCGAATATTCAAGTGCATTTACCTTTTGACTAATTGCACTGTCATCACTTTACAGTTATAGTCGCAGGAAATGCACTGTGTTAACTTTAATTGGGTTCATGGTTTTATTTTTTGTTGCTGTTTCTGATTTTTGTTTTTTTTAGTAACACTCTCCTTAATCATTTGCCATGCCACTTTTTAACGTACTTGTACTTTGCTGGCTCTTGATAAGGTTTCGTTTCTTCTATTGATACTATTGTTGGCTAAAAATGAAGAGTCCGAAGAGTATTTCTGATAGGAATTATTGCTGCTGCCACTGTTGATGATGAAGATTTGTTCTCTCTAGATATAGATCGCTTTCGGATTAATTTATATTTGCTACTTGTACTGCTACTATTACAACTGGTCAATGTAGTCATTCGTGGGATTTTTGGAACACTTCTGCCGATCCTGTTGATCTTCTCTTGGTTTACTTGGTCTTCATGGCAACTTTTATTTAAACCCTTAACTGAGGGAATTAATGAAGTGTTTGTCGATTCGTCGCCAGTCTTAACGTTGTCTGTCTTTAATAGATTTTGTAATTGATCTTGATGCTGATGTTCCTTAAAATCGGGGGCAGCCGATGCATTATCGTTGTTATTCGTGTCGGCCTTTCGGTCGTGGTGGTCACCGTCACCGCCATTGCCATCGCTAACTTTGTTACTTCAGCAGCTACTTGCTGTTGCTGCTGCTTCTGCTGCTCTGCTGCTTCTATAAAATTTATATTTTTGCATAAGAAAAGTTTTTTTTTATTGTTGGTGTTATTGTTCTTCTTGATGTTGTTATTGATAACGCTGTTGGTGCTTTTACAACAGTTGAAAAAGAAAATGATAAAAGCTCTATTGATTGAATTCTTAAATGCAGCGGTTGTTGAAGCTCGTTGTGAGTCTGTAAAGTTTTGTACGCTGCTGCTGCTGCTGCTAATGGCATTGGCGTTGATTTACGTGTGTTTCCTATTATTTTTGTCGTTCCTGATCGGTCTCAACCATTGTCCACTGCTAACAAAATATTATAGTCTTACGGTGGTTGTGTTCGACGTGTTACTGTCCGCATTTTTCGACGAGCTTGTTGACTTCCTTCTATTCCTGGCATTGGCAACGGAGCAAAAATATTATTTGTTGCTGATGTCGGAGCAGCTGCGTTAAATTGGAAAGACCCTCCGGAATTTGCACCCTCAACACCAACAAAATTAAAAACAGCAGGCGTACTGGTCGGAGCTCCAAATTGAAATGGTTGAGCTAACTTGGTTGACTCTGTTGCCCCTGTAAAATTAAAACTGGATTATTATTGTTTCCTCCGAAAGAAACGAAAGAAAAGCCACTTTTTTTTATATTCCACACGCGCTCGAGGGATTCTGCTACCCTTTAAATGTTTCAACACAGCGCGCGCGTGATGCTGAGGTTAAGAAAGAGAAAGAATTATAGGAAAGATGTGTGGCGCGATGTTCTAAGTCTGTAGGTGGTTGTTGCATATAATTTTTTTTTTGCGCCGGCGCTCTATCTGCACTGCCTGACGATGAGGCAGCAGCCAGTGAGCCAAATCCACTTGAAAACGCAGAGGAACCGAATGTTGTGATTGCAGCTGCTGTTAGTTGGTGCAACAGGGACCGATTCTGCAGCAACTGGCGCCCCAAAGCCCTCAAAAACCATACAGGATCCAATCCAAACATGAGGTGGAAGTTGAGGAACGAAACATTGCCGGACGCCGCAGTATCACTTGTTGCGGCTGTTCTATTTGAGCCAAATAGTGTTGAGGTTGCGGTGGGTGTTCCAAATGAGGGCATTGCCGATGGAGTTGCAGCAACTATTGGTTTTACTTCACCTACCCGATGACGTAATTGGACTAAATGGTAACAATGTTGGTGGAGTGAAACTCTTGGAAATTCCCGCGAAATTAGAATTCGTTGGTGATTTTATTTCATCTGTAGTTGAGGAGAGATTAAGGGTGACACTAGATATTTTATTGTCTGCTTCTGAAGGTTTTATGCCAAAGATGAAACCCATTGAGGAAGTAGTACTAGTAGTATCTGATTTACTACTGTCTCCTGGTTGAACGCCAAATTTCAATCCTATTGTTGTATTTGTTTTCGCAGCATCTACCTTGAGCTTCGTGTGGCTCCAACTGCTCCTGCCTTCTTGGTACTGCAAACCACACATTCTTCAACCGAAATATTATTGCGCACCATATATGCTGAGAACTACCTAGAGTCCGATTTGGGTTTGAAGGCTTCCCCGAAGCTGTTTTTCGCTGTCAACGAGCTGGAGGAAGCTAAAGCTGTAGATGCGGCGGGCTTTGTGCGCGGAGTTGCACAGGCAACGAACTTATCAACGACATCCTTATTTCTTACCACACACGCCGAGCACTCCCATTCGTTCGAAGACTTTTTGAATTGGTCACCGAAACTTGAAGTAGTTATTTTATCGACCGTAGTTGGGGCGTATTCAATTGGCTTCTTAAGAGCATCGAGAACGCTGCCAGTTATAAGACTTATTTTTTCGTGTTTTCTTTGATTTATGGTTTCTTGGCATCTTGTTGTCAGCTTACCGTAAGCTGGCTGTCACTCGTTTTGGAAAACAATTTGATTTGTGCAGTTTGAGTGTGCCCGATGAAGAGAGAATTGATCTCATTTTCGAACTTCGAAAAATAGTTATGAGTGGTTGGTGAAAGGCACAAAAAATTCGCAAGTTATGAGCCTCATAAACTTAAGAGCCATTTAGTAGCGATCCGTGAATACCGGCCATATTTTTCCATAACTACCTACTATATATTTACGTCGGTTTCTTTTTTTATCGTAACAAATCGTCGACAAGGCAAGAAAAACTTCATTCTCAAAAATCTTTCCTTTCTTCAATCTTTCATGTTTCTATACCTACCTACATTTATGCATGTACAAATACAATCTTGCACTCCATTAATTTTCCCGTTCTTCAATTTTCTATTTTTTTGCTTTTTATTTGTTTCGATACAAAATTGGCTGTTTTTTTCTCTCGCTCGAACTCTCATGAGTTAGAATACAGTATTCCTGTTCTGCCATTTTTACCTTTTCTTTGGATTATATCTATATTCTCTTGTCTCCCAACTCTCCAATTTTATTAAAGAGCTACCGTATCTTGCAAGAATCTAGATGCCGCCACAATCATACCTATTCATGAGAGTACTATAGGAACAACTTGTGAGCATCATAAAAACTTAAAAATAATGATCTGCTTCTTGGCACATCACAACTCAACTACTTGACATAACTGTGAAAAAAACTATAAAAAAACGAAATAACAACAAACATGGAATTGAATTTGATTTTGATACATCTATTAGAAGAAGTTTCATCTATAAATGTAAGAAGTAAGAATTAATAAGACTCTATTAATTGATTTTTTAATAAATCACACTTTGGTTGTAACGCAGCAGAATTCTGAGATAGTTAAGATATATGAATGATCCGTTTGTCATTCAAGATACAACTTTTGTCTATCGGCCTATATTTGCCCAATTTTATTGAAGATCGACAATCGATTCGTTTCGATTTCCACAAGAGTGCAAACTCCTATAAGTGCAAACATTTTTCGAGAAAATTTATATCTTGTAGTGTACGAGACAATCATGAAAAAGATCACCATTTAAATGAAACTACGGCCAAGCAGTAATGTGGAAAAAGGTTCATTTTTAGCCACGATTAGAAATTTCTATAAATTTTTAATTATTTCAGCTTTCCAAATGAACTGAAATTAAAATCTCATGATTTCAATGCACACAGAATTGTCTAAGATCGAATGTTTCATCTCTGCGGCAAATCTTTTCTCCGCAACACGGCACTAGATCGACACCAATGCACGCGTGCATAAATCTGAAGGTACAATATGTAATACCTGCATCACAATCAGAAGATAAAACATCCCAATAAATTTCAAGAAAGTCGGGGAAAACGCAAAAAATTTAATTAATTTGTGTTATTCATAGTTGAATTTTATTTTATTTTTTTAAATTTTATAATAACATGTATATTACTAAACTCTAAAAAACTGCCTTGGCTCCGAAAGTTCTTCTTGAGAGTCCCGGCCATCTCTTTCATCTACAAGCTATAACACAAACTTTAATTATTACTTGATTGAAACTGATTATATTCTTATCAAATAAATTATTATTGCAGATATTTTTAAACAAATATTAGGTAATCCATCACTTTTGTAGTTTGCAGATAATTTTGATATTATGTTTATTTTGACAAATCAGCTGGCCGCCATCACTAAGAAAAATTCCCCTTCCAATGGCAAGTTTTCTTGTGAGGTTTCTTATGAGGGTCTCAACAGAATACGAAATTGTGACCGCCTCATAAGAAACCTCACAAGAAATTGTGACTTGTGAGCATAACAACGGCAGAATAGGACTGTTATTCTGGTTAATCTGTTAATTTGCTGTGAACTTGAGAACTATTGTCAACCCGTGCTAAAAAATGAAGAATTAATGGGCGAAGAAGTTAATAATTTATATTTTATAAATTCAGTGGTTTTTGATTGCTTCGTCTTCGTCTTCCTCGTCATTTGATGATGAAAAGTCTTTTCTGTCAAGGCTCAAATAGATAATATATTGTACTTAATTTGTTGTGAACTATCGCCAATTAGTGCTAAAAAAATAAAGAAACGATTTTTTTTCTTGAAAATATTGAAAAACAACAGAATCTCTCTTTTCTCTGTCAAATTCAATTGGAGTCAACAAAACTGTTATACTTTGTACGAAATACACTATCCAATCACTGATCTCTATAAAACACCGGATAGTGTATTCTCTATAAGTAATACACTTAATTTGAACATGACATATGGTAGGCTTGTACCCAACCTTTTGACGTCTACCCGAGTAAAAAAAAAACAAGTTGGCATATATTTTTGTGTTGTGTTCAAACAAAGTAGGTAAGTAATTTTTGTATTTTGTTTTATAATAATACCTGAATATTGAAATATCGATAATTGTGACTTCTAATAGATTAAAATATCAATAAGATGATGAATATTTTCAAAGAAAATTTGTAATTTACTTTTAAAACTATCTAACTAATCTCGTGATTTGCCCAAGTGTGTTGTTTTTTTTGCAATGATGACGAGTATTTTTATTGCTAATTATCAGATAGCTTAATAGCTAAAATGAATTGTGTAATCCGGTCTCTGTAGATAAAGAAAACAAATCGATTAATAAAATAGTTATTGACAAAAACAAAGCTAACCTCAAGCACAATTCGATTGTAAAATAAAGTCGGTCGAATTCGCAAAATCTCAACTCGCTAATTCTTTAGTAAAGTGTTTATTAACTACAAAGAGCAGAGATAATTAAATATTATGTAGCGAAGAGTCGAATACTCGATTTCTTGTATTTTTCGACGATTTATTTACAAAAAGAAATTTATGTTAAGCACCATTTTATTTTTTGTAGTGATTGAGTTTGGACGTAAATGCAAGAAAAAATTGGCATGGGCCGGTTGAGAAAAAACATTCGTTATAGTTCTAATCCCTTAGAACTCCCGAACAATTTGTAAGCCTTCAAAATTTATTTATTCAAAAAAAATCAATGTTTTGTCTTCTATTAGATTAATTTTATACTCCCGATTGAACAAGAATGGTTTTTTGTATGTCCCCATCCAAATAAGGCATGTATTAAAGCTAAGAACTTCTATGCAGTTCCATCTCTTATAAAAGTGGCTTGCACATTGAGATTTCTTGGAAGTAGTTGGTAGCAAAACTGTGCTGTTTCGGTAATGATTTCGGTTTGGGACTTTCACAGTCAATATGTGTCAGGTGTCAGGCGACAAAGAAATTTGGTTTGGTTGGTTCCGCTTGTTCAGTTGATACAGCGACCAAATCTATATACAGAAACAATCATAGGCGCAAACAATAAAATACTTTCTTAGTAACGATATGCAACTCTTTCCTCACGAATCGGAGTTTAATTCAACAGGAAATTGTTCCCAATAATCTTTTTGGTTTTTCTTTGAAGAAAACATACTTATAACTTTACATACAAACGTCCACATTCGATGCCATCAAAATAACTAGTTTTGCAAATTGATTTGCATTGGTCCTTATGATAAGTTATTATTTTTAATTGAAGAAAACGCAAACAATATGTTTATATTATTTTTGTTTTTGTTTTAGTGGACTGTGTGGATTTAAAGCCAATTGAATGAATTTGTGACCTTTAGTCCAAAATGTGTTTCGCCCAGGTACTACAGCAGGGCTCATCAGTTAGATGCTGTAGTACTTTTCTAAGACGCATAATTTTTTTTTATCGATATTTACCGACTTTAATAAAACTTACAGCGATTACTCACTGTAAATTATATTTTTCTAGGGGAATTTGGTTAGATTCATGCACCTAGAATTATGTTTTGCCCGTGGTCTGGCCAGTAAATTAATTGAAGAAAACGCAAGCAATATGTTTATATTATTTTTGTTTTTGTTTTAGTGGACTGTGTGGATTTAAAGCCAATTGAATGAATTTGTGACCTTTAGTCCAAAATGCGTTTCGCCCAGGTACTACAGCTGGGCTCATCAGTTAGATGCTGTAGTACCTTTCTAAGACGCATTATTTTTTGATCGATATTTACCGACTTTAATAAAACTTTCAGCGATTACTCACTGTAAATTATATTTTTCTAGCTATTTAGCTATTAAGCTATCTGATAATTAGCAATAAAAATACTCGTCATCATTGCAAAAAAAACAACACACTTGGGCAAATCACGAGATTAGTTAGATAGTTTTAAAAGTAAATTACAAATTTTCTTTGAAAATATTCATCATCTTATTGATATTTTAATCTATTAGAAGTCACAATTATCGATATTTCAATATTCAGGTATTATTATAAAACAAAATACAAAAATTACTTACCTACTTTGTTTGAACACAACACAAAAATATATGCCAACATGTTTTTTTTTTACTCGGGTAGACGTCAAAAGGTTGGGTACAAGCCTACCTTATGTCATGTTCAAATTAAGTGTATTACTTATAGAGAATACACTATCCGGTGTTTTATAGAGATCAGTGATTGGATAGTGTATTTCGTACAAAGTATAACAGTTTTGTTGACTCCAATTGAATTTGACAGAGAAAAGAGAGATTCTGTTGTTTTTCAATATTTTCAAGAAAAAAAATCGTTTTTTTATTTTTTTAGCACTAATTGGCGATAGTTCACAACAAATTAAATACAATATATTATCTATTTGAGCCTTGACAGAAAAGACTTTTCATCATCAAATGACGAGGAAGACGAAGACGAAGCAATCAAAAACTCCACTGAATTTATAAAATATAAATTATTAACTTCTTCGCCCATTAATTCTTCATTTTTTAGCACGGGTTGACAATAGTTCTCAAGTTCACAGCAAATTAACAGATTAACCAGAATAACAGTCCTATTCTGCCGTTGTTATGCTCACAAGTCACAATTTTTTGTGAGGTTTCTTATGAGGCGGTCACAATTTCGTATTCTGTTGAGACCCTCATAAGAAACCTCACAAGAAAACTTGCCATTGGAAGGTGAATTTTTCTTAGTGATGGCGGCCAGCTGATTTGTCAAAATAAACATAATATCAAAATTATCTGCAAACTACAAAAGTGATGGATTACCTAATATTTGCTTAAAAATATATGCAATAATAATTTATTTGATAAGAATATAATCAGTTTCAATCAAATAATAATTAAAATTTGTGTTATAGCTTGTAGATGAAAGAGATGGCCGGGACTCTCAAGAAGAACTTTCGGAGCCAAGGCAGTTTTTTAGAGTTTAGTAATATACATGTTATTATAAAATTTAAAAAAATAAAATAAAATTCAACTATGAATAACACAAATTAATTAAATTTTTTGCGTTTTCCCCGACTTTCTTGAAATTTATTGGGATGTTTTATCTTCTGATTGTGATGCAGGTATTACATATTGTACCTTCAGATTTATGCACGCGTGCATTGGTGTCGATCTAGTGCCGTGTTGCGGAGAAAAGATTTGCCGCAGAGATGAAACATTCGATCTTAGACAATTCTGTGTGCATTGAAATCATGAGATTTTAATTTCAGTTCATTTGGAAAGCTGAAATAATTAAAAATTTATAGAAATTTCTAATCGTGGCTAAAAATGAACCTTTTTCCACATTACTGCTTGGCCGTAGTTTCATTTAAATGGTGATCTTTTTCATGATTGTCTCGTACACTACAAGATATAAATTTTCTCGAAAAATGTTTGCACTTATAGGAGTTTGCACTCTTGTGGAAATCGAAACGAATCGATTGTCGATCTTCAATAAAATTCGGCAAATATAGGCCGATAGACAAAAGTTATATCTTGAATGACAAACGGATCATTCATATATTTTAACTATCTCAGAATTCTGCTGCGTTACAACCAAAGTGTGATTTATTAAAAAATCAATTAATAGAGTCTTATTAATTCTTACTTCTTACATTTATAGATGAAACTTCTTCTAATAGATGTATCAAAATCAAATTCAATTCCATGTTTGTTGTTATTTCGTTTTTTTATAGTTTTTTTTTCACAGTTATGTCAAGTAGTTGAGTTGTGATGTGCCAAGAAGCAGATCATTATTTTTAAGTTTTTATGATGCTCACAAGTTGTTCCTATAGTACTCTCATGAATAGGTATGATTGTGGCGGCATCTAGATTCTTGCAAGATAGGGTAGCTCTTTAATAAAATTGGAGAGTTGGGAGACAAGAGAATATAGATATAATCCAAAGAAAAGGTAAAAATGGCAGAACAGGAATACTGTATTCTAACTCATGAGAGTTCGAGCGAGAGAAAAAAACAGCCAATTTTGTATCGAAACAAATAAAAAGCAAAAAAATAGAAAATTGAAGAACGGGAAAATTAATGGAGTGCAAGATTGTATTTGTACATGCATAAATGTAGGTAGGTATAGAAACATGAAAGATTGAAGAAAGGAAAGATTTTTGAGAATGAAGTTTTTCTTGCCTTGTGGACGATTTGTTTCGATAAAAAAAGAAACCGACGTAAATATATAGTAGGTAGTTATGGAAAAATATGGCCGGTATTCACGGATCGCTATTAAATGGCTCTTAAGTTTATGAGGCTCATAACTTGCGAATTTTTTGTGCCTTTCACCAACCACTCATAACTATTTTTCGAAGTTCGAAAATGAGATCAATTCTCTCTTCATCGGGCACACTCAAACTGCACAAATCAAATTGTTTTCCAAAACGAGTGACAGCCAGCTTACGGTAAGCTGACAACAAGATGCCAAGAAACCATAAATCAAAGAAAACACGAAAAAATAAGTTTTATAACTGGCAGCGTTCTCGATGCTCTTAAGAAGCCAATTGAATACGCCCCAACTACGGTCGATAAAATAACTACTTCAAGTTTCGGTGACCAATTCAAAAAGTCTTCGAACGAATGGGAGTGCTCGGCGTGTGTGGTAAGAAATAAGGATGTCGTTAATAAGTTCGTTGCCTGTGCAACTGCGCGCACAAAGCCCGCCGCATCTACAGCTTTAGCTTCCTCCAGCTCGTGGACAGCGAAAAACAGCTTCGGGGAAGCCTTCAAACCCAAATCGGACTCTAGGTAGTTCTCAGCATATATGGTGCGCAATAATATTTCGGTTGAAGAATGTGTGGCTTGCAGTACCAAGAAGGCAGGAGCAGTTGGAGCCACACGAACCTCAAGGTAGATGCTGCGAAAACAAATACAACAATAGGATTGAAATTTGGCGTTCAACCAGGAGACAGTAGTAAATCAGATACTACTAGTACTACTTCCTCAATGGGTTTCATCTTTGGCATAAAACCTTCAGAAGCAGACAATAAAATATCTAGTGTCACCCTTAATCTCTCCTCAACTACAGATGAAATAAAATCACCAACGAATTCTAATTTCGCGGGAATTTCCAAGAGTTTCACTCCACCAACATTGTTACCATTTAGTCCAATTACGTCATCGGGTAGGTGAAGTAAAACCAATAGTTGCTGCAACTCCATCGGCAATGCCCTCATTTGGAACACCCACCGCAACCTCAACACTATTTGGCTCAAATAGAACAGCCGCAACAAGTGATACTGCGGCGTCCGGCAATGTTTCGTTCCTCAACTTCCACCTCATGTTTGGATTGGATCCTGTATGGTTTTTGAGGGTTTTGGGGCGCCAGTTGCTGCAGAATCGGTCCCTGTTGCACCAACTAACAGCAGCTGCAATCACAACATTCGGTTCCTCTGCGTTTTCAAGTGGATTTGGCTCACTGGCTGCTGCCTCATCGTCAGGCAGTGCAGATAGAGCGCCGGCGCAAAAAAAAAATTGTATGCAACAACCACCTACAGACTTAGAACATCGCGCCACACATCTTTCCTATAATTCTTTCTCTTTCTTAACCTCAGCATCACGCGCGCGCTGTGTTGAAACATTTAAAGGGTAGCAGAATCCCTCGAGCGCGTGTGGAATATAAAAAAAAGTGGCTTTTCTTTCGTTTCTTTCGGAGGAAACAATAATAATCCAGTTTTAATTTTACAGGGGCAACAGAGTCAACCAAGTTAGCTCAACCATTTCAATTTGGAGCTCCGACCAGTACGCCTGCTGTTTTTAATTTTGTTGGTGTTGAGGGTGCAAATTCCGGAGGGTCTTTCCAATTTAACGCAGCTGCTCCGACATCAGCAACAAATAATATTTTTGCTCCGTTGCCAATGCCAGGAATAGAAGGAAGTCAACAAGCTCGTCGAAAAATGCGGACAGTAACACGTCGAACACAACCACCGTAAGACTATAATATTTTGTTAGCAGTGGACAATGGTTGAGACCGATCAGGAACGACAAAAATAATAGGAAACACACGTAAATCAACGCCAATGCCATTAGCAGCAGCAGCAGCAGCAGCAGCGTACAAAACTTTACAGACTCACAACGAGCTTCAACAACCGCTGCATTTAAGAATTCAATCAATAGAGCTTTTATCATTTTCTTTTTCAACTGTTGTAAAAGCACCAACAGCGTTATCAATAACAACATCAAGAAGAACAATAACACCAACAATAAAAAAAAACTTTTCTTATGCAAAAATATAAATTTTATAGAAGCAGCAGAGCAGCAGAAGCAGCAGCAACAGCAAGTAGCTGCTGAAGTAACAAAGTTAGCGATGGCAATGGCGGTGACGGTGACCACCACGACCGAAAGGCCGACACGAATAACAACGATAATGCATCGGCTGCCCCCGATTTTAAGGAACATCAGCATCAAGATCAATTACAAAATCTATTAAAGACAGACAACGTTAAGACTGGCGACGAATCGACAAACACATCATTAATTCCCTCAGTTAAGGGTTTAAATAAAAGTTGCCATGAAGACCAAGTAAACCAAGAGAAGATCAACAGGATCGGCAGAAGTGTTCCAAAAATCCCACGAATGACTACATTGACCAGTTGTAATAGTAGCAGTACAAGTAGCAAATATAAATTAATCCGAAAGCGATCTATATCTAGAGAGAACAAATCTTCATCATCAACAGTGGCAGCAGCAATAATTCCTATCAGAAATACTCTTCGGACTCTTCATTTTTAGCCAACAATAGTATCAATAGAAGAAACGAAACCTTATCAAGAGCCAGCAAAGTACAAGTACGTTAAAAAGTGGCATGGCAAATGATTAAGGAGAGTGTTACTAAAAAAAACAAAAATCAGAAACAGCAACAAAAAATAAAACCATGAACCCAATTAAAGTTAACACAGTGCATTTCCTGCGACTATAACTGTAAAGTGATGACAGTGCAATTAGTCAAAAGGTAAATGCACTTGAATATTCGAAGGCCAGCGACAAATATGATCCCCATGCGCTATTCCCACGATATGGAAATAAATTCTGAATAGACATTACGTTCACCCTTGCACGATCCATTTGATTTGGATAGGTATTTTTATGAATATAAGTTAGTCTTAAGTTGGACTTAATATATTGCGGTTTATATTAAGAATAAACATTTTATCTTTAATTGAACTGTCGGTGTTATTATTGAACTATCGTAAGTCGAACAGTCGGGCCGACCCCTCGGGGTTAGCGTTCGCGTTTTTTTAGGATATCCCCTAAGGAATCCTTTAACTGACGCCCGAGCAGGGACTGGTATCAAATCGCATCCTTTTCGCCTGAAGATCCGTACCAAGGCCAATAGGCTCCTACCTTATACCATATTCAGTAGCAATTGGTCGGGAATTACGCAGTGTCTCTCTTTGCATTATGCAGACAAAAGGGACATGCGAATATTGGAGCACCAACTGAGTCGGCTTTGTCAGAGAGGTATTAGGTTAGACGAGTTCTACGCTGCCGTCAATCACCAGCTATCTCTGATGATAAATAAGCTGAAAACGGAATCCTTTAACGAGGAAACCGTAAAGGCACTAGTGGAGACATACAGAAACAGAGCTCTGGATGTCTTTGTAAGGGACCTACATTTCGACATATCGACGGTGTTGAGAGTACAGCGACCGAAAACGCTACCTGACGTGTATTCTGCATGCCTAGAAATCCAGAACCTAAATTGTAGGAACAGTGCGATTCATTTGTCCACTGCACCAAACTCAATAACGGCCCCCATAAACCAAACTTTCAGAAGTTTGGACGCAAGAACTTCCCTGCCACCTAGGAAACAATTTGACCAACATCTGAGGTTTAAGCAATCTTGGAACGCACCTCCAGGTGTCGATGGTGAAGCTGTGCGCCCTAAGGTTGGACCTAAGCCATACGTAAAACCAGTTGCCGAGCAAAGTATTCAAACTCGGCAGGCTAATTACATGAATCGTCCAAATCCTTTTAAACGTAAGGCAAGGTCCGATAGTTTCCAGAACAAAAACCATCAAAGATTATACCATGTTGAGATTCAGGGGGAGGAAGAAACTGATGAGCAAGAGCAGTGTTATCCTGATGGCGCAGATAAAACTGTTTGCGATGAAATAAATTTTATGATGGACGGCCATCCAGCGTACCATATATAGAATATGATACGGGGAATGGGTCGCTCTAGAAGTTTCTTGTTAATACAGGGGCAAACAAGAATTTTGTAAGTCTGAATATCGGACAACCGACCAGGCGCGTTAAAAACCCCTTCACCGTACGATCAGCTGGTGGTGATTTAATTTATTCGCAATTACGCAAAGGTCGCCAAACCATTAACAAATTTTACAAGAGGGGAGAATGCGCAAATAAGAGCAACCAATCCAAGCGCGTTCCTATTGAATTGGGTGATGTGCAACTCAAAGCCTTCAATGACTTGAAATTCCTACTGATATTCTCTGAGGTTTTGGCTTTTCCCGATTTCGAAAAGCCATTCATTCTTACAACAGATGCATCGAATTATGCGATTGGTGCCGTTTTATCCCAAGATGAAGACGGAAAGATAGACCAATCGCATTCATCTCAAGGTCCTTAAATAAAAGTGTGGAAGGTTTCGCCACAAACGAAAAGGAAATGTTGGCGATTGCTTCGGCTCTCGATAACCTCTGTTCATACCTTTACGGTACTAAAAAGATCCACATTCTGAGAGACCATCAGCCTCTTACCTTTGCGTTGGGTAATAGAAACTAAAGCGCGAAGCTAAAGAAGTGGAAAGCTAGGATTGAAGAGTATAATTACAAATTGGTTTACAAACCTGGTAAACCAAATTATGTGGCCGATGCTCTTTCAAGACTTGGAACTCAAGTTAACCATTTTCAGGATTCAGTAAATTAATCTGTGCCAAACAATAACATGGGACGTGAACAACCACAGTCTAAGCTGGCAAATGATGGTTCTGCGACCGAAACCGCACCATCCGAATGCGGATCAACCACAGAAATAGCAGAAACTGCTCATAGTGCACAACAAGATGCATCGTACCTTACACCTCATGTGTTCGCACCGATCTACGTGTTTCGCAATCAGATTTGCTTCAAAGCTGGGAAAGGTTTGGAGGCTTGTGAGGAACCACATCCGGGTTATCAGCCACATTATATTGCACTTAAAGAGCCCGACAAAGAAACTTTCACTCAGCTGCTTAAATCTAAGCTTAACCCTTGCTTAATAAATGGCATTAAGCTTCCAGAATGTTTTTTGGGCATACTCCAATATGTCTTCATTGTATACTTCTCAAAATATAAAATCAGAATCACTCAAAGAGTGGTCGAAGATGTGAGGAATGAGCACCGTAAGTGTGAACGTATTATGAAAGAACACAAGAGAGCTCACAGGAATGCCAGCGAAAACAAGTAGCAACTATTGGAAAAATATTATTTTCCCAGTATGAATATCCTTGTAACAAAATATGTAAGGGCCTGCGAGTCTTGTAATACTAACAAGTACGATATGCATCCTTTTCGCCCTGTGTTCCAACCTACACATATTCCCAGCTACCCTTGTGAAATATTACACTTAGATATAATAGAGGTACAAAATGAAAGTTTGTAAGTTGTGTAGAAAAATTCTCTAAATTCAGAAAACTTTTCCATATAAAGAACAGGTCTGTGTTGCACCTCAGAGACAAGATCATTAAAGTCCTTCATTATTTTACAGTTCCTAAAATTCTAGTTACTGACTATGAGAGTAGTCTCATCAGCCCTATCATTGCCAATTTTATTGAATTAATTGTTACAAAATTATATAGAACACCCGTATATCAGTCGGAGATTAATGGTCAGGTTGAACGTTATCGTTGAGGTTGAGGTTGAGGTTGAGGTTGAGGTTTATCGTTGCCTCAAGGTAGAGTATAAGGATTTGCGCTTGAAGGAACTACTGAGCATTGCTGTAGACAGGTATAACAATAGTATCCATTCAGTAACCAAACTCAAACCCACAGATGTATTCTTGGACAGATATCCAAGAATTAACTATCAGAACCCCACAGACTTTAGGCGAAAGACAAACCATGATCCCAAAGCTGAGGTCAGAACGAAACAAAGCGAGACAAACTACTACCGGAACAGGCATAGAACTTCTCCTAAGAATTATAAAAAGGGTGATGTAATTTACACGGCATCTAAAGGTATTAAGGCAAAAAACAAACCCTTATTCCAAAAAAATATTGTGATCAAGAACAACCCTGTAACAGTTACAACCAATACGGGAAAAAAGATTTACAAATCAAACATTAAAAATTTAAGCCAACATCAAAATATAAATGCTCCTCGGTAGTATATCGTTAGTACACCTGCTCCTTGCGGGAGACTACGGTTCAAGTCCACATCGGAGAGCGAAGAAAAAATCATAAAAAAAGGGGATGATGGCAACTTTTGCACGTTGAAATATTTGCATAAAATGCTAATATGTTGCACACACACATACATACATGCACAAGCACAACATTGTAAGCAAACATTTTAAGCTCAAAATCACTTAGCACACATCACTTAGCACAAACAAAAAATATTTAATTTGACTTGAAAATCGTATCTTAAATAAATTTAGATTATATGAAGTTAGAGCTTAATTAAGAGTTCTTATGATTATATGAATGTCATTCATAAAAGTATCATATTGTAATATAATTTTTAAATTCTTTCGTAACCCTGCTATTGGTAATCAGGCTATTTTACTTATGTCTTAAATTCTATGTCAATAATTGGATGTAAGTTTTTACCGTTAGTATTTAACGGATTTAATTAATAAAATAAATGATACATAGTATATTTGAATACAATAATCAATAATTGTTGGTGATTTGCATTGGTCCTTATGATAAGTTATTATTTTTAATTGAAGAAAACGCAAACAATATGTTTATATTATTTTTGTTTTTGTTTTAGTGGACTGTGTGGATTTAAAGCCAATTGAATGAATTTGTGACCTTTAGTCCAAAATGCGTTTCGCCCAGGTACTACAGCTGGGCTCATCAGTTAGATGCTGTAGTACCTTTCTAAGACGCATTATTTTTTGATCGATATTTACCGACTTTAATAAAACTTACAGCGATTACTCACTATAAATTATATTTTTCTAGGGGAATTTGGTTAGATTCATGCACCTAGAATTATGTTTTGCCCGTGGTCTGGCCAGTGAATTAATTGAAGAAAACGCAAACAATATGTTTATATTATTTTTGTTTTTGTTTAAGTGGACTGTGTGGACTTAAAGCCAATTGAATGAATTTGTGACCTTTAGTCCAAAATGCGTTTCGCCCAGGTACTACAGCAGGGCTCATCAGTTAGATGATGTAGTACCTTTCTAAGACGCATAATTTTTTTTATCGATATTTACCGACTTTAATAAAACTTACAGCGATTACTCACTGTAAATTATATTTTTCTAGGGGAATTTGGTTAGATTCATGCACCTAGAATTATGTTTTGCCCGTGGTCTGGCCAGTAAATTAATTGAAGAAAACGCAAACAATATGTTTATATTATTTTTGTTTTTGTTTTAGTGGACTGTGTGGATTTAAAGCCAATTGAATGAATTTGTGACCTTTAGTCCAAAATGCGTTTCGCCCAGGTACTACAGCTGGGCCCATCAGTTAGATGCTGTAGTACCTTTTTAAGACGCATTATTTTTTGATCGATATTTACCGACTTTAATAAAACTTTCAGCGATTACTCACTGTAAATTATATTTTTCTAGGGGAATTTGGTTAGATTCATGCACCTAGAATTATGTTTTGCCCGTGGTCTGGCCAGTGAATTAATTGAAGAAAACGCAAACAATATGTTTATATTATTTTTGTTTTTGTTTTAGTGGACTGTGTGGATTTAAAGCCAATTGAATGAATTTGTGACCTTTAGTCCAAAATGCGTTTCGCCCAGGTACTACAGCTGGGCTCATCAGTTAGATGCTGTAGTACCTTTCTAGGACGCATTATTTTTTGAGCGATATTTACCGACTTTAATAAAACTTACAGCGATTACTCACTGTAAATTATATTTTTCTAGGGGAATTTGGTTAGATTCATGCACCTAGAATTATGTTTTGCCCGTGGTCTGGCCAGTGAATTAATTGAAGAAAACGCAAACAATATGTTTATATTATTTTTGTTTTTGTTTTAGTGGACTGTGTGGATTTAAAGCCAATTGAATGAATTTGTGACCTTTAGTCAAAATGCGTCTCGCCCAGGTACTACAGCTGGGCTCATCAGTTAGATGCTGTAGTACCTTTCTAAGAGGCATTATTTTTTGATCGATATTTACCGACTTTAATAAAACTTACAGCGATTACTCACTGTAAATTATATTTTTCTAGGGGGATTTGGTTAGATTCATGCACCTAGAATTATGTTTTGCCCGTGGTCTGGCCAGTGAATTAATTGAAGAAAACGCAAACAATATGTTTATATTATTTTTGTTTTGGTTTTAGTGGACTGTGTGGATTTAAAGCCAATTGAATGAATTTGTGACCTTTAGTCCAAAATGCGTTTCGCCCAGGTACTACAGCTGGGCTCATCAGTTAGATGCTGTAGTACCTTTCTAAGACGCATTATTTTTTGATCGATATTTACCGACTTTAATAAAACTTACAGCGATTACTCACTGTAAATTATATTTTTCTAGGGGAATTTGGTTATATTCATGCACCTAGAATTATGTTTTGCCCGTGGTCTGGCCAGTGAATTAATTGAAGAAAACTAAACTAAACTAAAAGTCACAAATTCATTCAATTGGCTTTAAATCCACACAGTCCACTAAAACAAAAACAAAAATAATATAAACATATTGCTTGCGTTTTCTTCAATTAATTCACTGGCCAGACCACGGGCAAAACATAATTCTAGGTGCATGAATCTAACCAAATTCCCCTAGAAAAATATAATTTACAGTGAGTAATCGCTGTAAGTTTTATTAAAGTCGGTAAATATCGATCAAAAAATAATGCGTCTTAGAAAGGTACTACAGCATCTAACTGATGAGCCCAGCTGTAGTACCTGGGCGAAACGCATTTTGGACTAAAGGTCACAAATTCATTCAGTTGGCTTTAAATCCACACAGTCCACTAAAACAAAAACAAAAATAATATAAACATATTGTTTGCGTTTTCTCCAATTAATTCACTGGCCAGACCACGAGCAAAACATAATTCTAGGTGCATGAATCTAACCAAATTCCCCTAGAAAAATATAATTTACAGTGAGTAATCTCTGTAAGTTTTATTAAAGTCGGTAAATATCGATCAAAAAACAATGCGTCTTAGAAAGGTACTACAGCATCTAACTGATGAGCCCAGCTGTAGTACCTGGGCGAAACGCATTTTGGACTAAAGGTCACAAATTCATTCAATTGGCTTTAAATCCACTAAAACAAAAACAAAAATAATATAAACATATTTTTTGCGTTTTCTTCAATTAATTCACTGGCCAGACCACGGGCAAAACATAATTCTAGGTGCATGAATCTAACCAAATTCCCCTAGAAAAATATAATTTACAGTGAGTAATCGCAGTAAGTTTTATTAAAGTCGGTAAATATCGATCAAAAAATAATGCGTCTTAGAAAGGTACTACAGCATCTAACTGATGAGCCCAGCTGTAGTACCTGGGCGAAACGCATTTTGGACTAAAGGTCACAAATTCATTCAAGTTATTATTTTTATTTAACAATATTCACAATTTGCACATAAATATATTTTTCTTTTGCCAGTCATTACGAAAAGTAACTAACTACAGGTTAATACAAGTAAATTTGAAACTTTTATCAACACTAAATAGAAAATGTGTCCCGGCAGAACAACCCGCTAACGTTATCCTATTAATATTATAAATGTGAAAGTTTGGATGGATACATGAATGTTTGTTGATCAATAACTCTGGAAAGGCTGAACGGATCTGGACGAAATTTGCTACTTTATATCCCGGAAAAATGTATGGTTCCCGTGGGATAGATTTGTATTAATTTTTCATATAGCTCATTCTAAAAATAGCTAACGTAGCTTTTTATTTACAAGTAACCTAGAAGCACACGGATTTGCATAAATCAAGAATAAAGTTTGGTATATTGCATTGCTAATATTCGTTTTGTTGTACTGAGGTAGGGTCAGTATAAAGGAATCAGGTTTTCTTTTCCAAGGGGGCTATGTTAAAGCTATTTTTTCGGTACTTTTGTTGGTATTTCCATTTCACGGGCATTGTCGAGAATTGTGCTTAATGCAGAAATAATTTACATGCACATGACTTCCTACAAGACAAATATTTAATTATGTTGAGTTTCGCAACTAGGCTTTTTTAGATCTAAACAATGTTGTTTCCATTTATATATATTGTTGAATATTAGACAATACGAGATCCAGGTTTCTATCGGGGTTTGCAAATATTAGTATTAAATTCGGCCAACAGAGGGTACATAACCCAGATCGTTTTATTTTCACGGGGTGAAACATATGTGTTATTGGCGACAATAAAACACGGCTTATATGTATCTACACATCATGAGTTTGATTTGAAGGCTAGTTAGTTAGGAGAAAACAATTTTCGATTTTCAGCGAACCACATCAGACGTCTTACAACGATATTTTATAGGATTTTGGATGAGCAAGAGATAAAGGCTATTGGCTTTCGGTATGGTTATTAGGGTTGCTGCTTTTCAGCTTTGTGGGATCACTGCAGTGTTGAGAATGTTATTATGTAATTTAACAAATCGCAGTTTTACGTCAAATGGTAAGTTTTTTAGCATGATGTAATTCATGCCTATTACCGAAGTCGTAAACGACAGCGAAATCTACGACGCGACATAATTTGCATTCCATAAGTCGTTTTCAATTCTTGTCACTCGTTTTGTTGTCGTATCCAAATGTCAAACGACGTTGGGCGCTGACATTCTGTATTCTATAAGACGAAAAAAAAACGACGAAGATGAAAAAAACGAAGGTATCCCTCGCACAAAAATTTGGTCACGACAGAGAAATGGAAGAGGGAAAAACAGTAATTATTCTTGTTATAATTTATGTTTATATAGTTTAACATATGTTAGCAAAAATATAAAATGTTTTGCATTGGCAGTTGAAATTAACAAATCAAAATCAGTTCTAAGCACTTGTGCAGCTGATGCAGGGGAACGAGCACTTGGCTAAAGGTTTTTTTTTTAATGGAATACATAAAAACGACGGCACACTACGCCTTTGAAGAGGAAACGGCTGTGCTTCTAAAAAAGCTGTTCGTTTTCCAAGAAATAAAATCAGGTCTGCACTATTAATTTTAATTAATTATTAATAATGAAATTAAACCCAATTTGTTTTCGTCCAATGACTTGGTTTTCAATTTCATTTGGGTTTGACAGATAGCTATTACTTTTTAATCGTTTAGAAATCTGGTACAGATTGGTCGCGTCGTAAATGTTATAGAATGCCACTTGAAAAACGACACGACATAGAAAACGACAGCCTCGAAAAACACGAGACGACTTCGGTAATAGGTATGATTAATTCGGCCACTTCCCGACGTTTTACCTGTGGTTCGAATTCAATTAGTCGCACATGTTCTGTATTTCACTTTTTGTGAATTTGAGGAACGAAAGTGAATTTAGCTGTTCTGTATTACACACAAAAATGTTCTGTGTTCCACATAAAATAAAGTTTGTAAATAACTCATTCCCAATGTGGAATTTTAGGGTCCTGAATATGAAAATTTCATGTTCTACATTACGACTATGAGCTATTCTTATACAAAAGGTGATTTTGACAATTCGGAGTGAATTGGAAGGAGTTCTTACCACTCGAAATGCAGAACACATTATTTCATTTTAAGTGAAATTGAAATTCGTTTTGAATTCATTTTCACTCGGAATGCAGAACATGTTTGAGTGATATGGTTTCTTCAATATGTTGGGCAAAGACATTTTCGCTGGTCATATAATGAGGAAGGTTGAGAAATTTTTCTTTTTTAATTTTAAATGTTGTATGGAAATTGTTATCGTTTGAGTAGTCAGACCAGGTTTTGGAAAATATAATAGACATTTCTACTGGGATAAAGGTAAGGATTCCACCATGGAGCAGTGCGTTTAGGAAGGTAGTTATTTGATGGAGTTGTTTGTGGTATTGCCGCGTTAGCAGCAGTTCTATTTGCCTTTTCAATTGATGAAGCTTCCTTATTTATGTTTTGTGTTAATTCGCGGATATTGGATATTGATCAATAGACCTATACATTGTTTACATGTCGTATTTGTTGGCTAGTTTCTGAAAAAACCAACATAATTCTTAGGAATAATAGGAGTGGAGTTATGTGGGCAAAGTAATTCTTGCACCGATATTATGTCAGGTTTTTTGTCTTTTATAAGTAACCTTAGCTCATCATACTTATTCAAAAGACCGTTAATATTCCATTGCAGAATATTTAGAAGCTTGTTTTTTCTGTTGATAGGCGTTTCGCTTAAATGATCAATGTCAGTTTCAAATATTTGTATAACGATTGGCGTCTTATAGTTGTTCTTCCCAGCGTAACACTTTATTCGAGTGGGACTTAAATTCTTGTCAGAGAAACGTAACTCATCGTTATTACAACATGTGTTACGCCTTACTTATACGCGAACTAAAGGCCGAATTTTAAAATCGGTGGGACACACACTATGCTTCTTCCTTGTGGCATTTTGGCCTGCTTTGTTTTGAAGTAAAGCAAGGCTAATTTCATCAGCCTAAAGTACACATTACAAATCTGGAAAGAAGAGAATATCTTGGTTCCTGGACATTAATAAGGAATGGTGCAAACACGATTTCTTTACTTGCATTAAGGAGGTCGGGGAAATTCATGGATATTGGGCATTTGTTAGCTAAGGTAGAAAGCACTAGGAATTTTTCTGCTACTTTTTTTGTTTTCTTATAAGGATTAGTAACCAAGTGGCACACATTTGAATTTTGTGACAAGAAAGCAGCAAAATTTGTTACATTCGCGTTACTTTGAAGTTTTTCTAAAACAATTGAATTGCTTACATGTTTCTGAAAAGTTTTTCAACTATTCCCAAAAAACAAAAATAATATGAGTTCCATTTATGTTACATAAAGGTTTTTGCGCCTATAGCTTGCTACTGAAAAGTGATGGCTCTGAATATAAGTTACTTACAAGTTACACCACAGTTTCAGTACAATCTAACTTGAAACTGATTTTAAGTGTAACTGAAATTGAAACAATTCAGTAACTCTCAACTTTTGCAACCTGCGGGTGACTCAAAAGTAACCCAATGTTGACATGTTATGGAAAACTGAATAGCAACTCATATGGAACTTAAAGAAACTTAAGCCTTGAATACTTCACAGGGACTGAATAGAGACAGAGTAAAATTAATAACTTGAATGTAACACCACAATAATTACTTTGATCATAAGTCAAAGTGCCAAATATTGTTGTTTATTATATTCCGTCACAAAATGGCACCAATTAAAAAATGTTAAATGTAATATAAAAATGTTGTCAATGACTCAAAAATTTGTTTATCTACTCCCGTTAAGTCTGCGGCAAAAACAGATCCTTCCCGGTGCATGTGGTTTGACTGGAGTATTTGGCCAGTTTCGTCCATGTAAATAATTATGTCTTGATTTGCGTTTTTCTTATTATTTGTTTCCAGGTTATATAGTTGATTAAACGCTATATTGTTTTGGGGAGATGGTGGTTCATCAACGGATGGAGAAATCATCAATTCGGCCTGTAATTAAGAAAGTGAAATTCAAATATAGATTAGATTTTTTTTAGATTAGATTAGATTTATTATTTTATAATTCATCATAATTAAACATTTTATAAAAACATGTTGATATTTACAAATTAAATCTTTTTTTAGGCATGGCCAGAAGGGTCGTCAGCCAGATGATAGCTAAGTATAACATTACATTTTCAAATTTTGTAGATTGGTTGTGTTTAATTTACAAATTAAGTACAAAAATCTTCTCTTGTTATTTTTTTTCTATTTGCAAGTGCTATTTTAATAAAATTCGATAGTTTTTGCCAGTGATTTCCATTTAATATTAATAAAAGATCCGTTTGCTCCAAGTAGTTTTTCTGCCATATTTGTCGCCGTATCTCTACCAGAATAGGGCATCTTGCGATGAAATGGACTACATCTTCCCTTTTGTTTGTATTACATAAGGTGCATTTTAGTTCTAAGTCGTTACGGTGAGGTATGAAAATGAGCGGCAACAGTTCGCGTCTTGCTCGAAATATGAAAGATATCGTTTCAGTGCTAATGACGTCCTTGAAATAGTTGTCCTCCCCTAGATCATATTGGAGCTTAGGGTACGTTTCCCTATGGAGTGTACTTCTAGCCTTCTGTATACTATCTTCTCTTATTTTGGAATGGAGCATTTCGAGTAAACTACGAGTATAAAGGAAAGGTCTCCACTCTGCTAGATTATTTAGAGTTAAGTTGAATGACAGCCCACACAAATCTGCCATATTCTTCCATTCCTCAAACCAAGAGCTTTGGGATCTTACAATCAAGACTGCAATCTTCCTCGCAACTTTGGCCGTATGGCTGTACATATGTTTGAGGATGTAGTTAAAATGGAGTTTCAGTGATGACAGATATAGTGGTGATAATCCGGTTTCAATGAGTAGCATGTAATTTGGTGTTATATCTGGTAGTCGAAATTGTCTTTTTAAGAAGAACCTCAATAGCTTTTCGGTAGTTTCAGACTTCTGCCATCCCCATGATTCTGCAGCATAAAGCATTATCGATTCAGAAGTTGCGCAAAAAACTTTATATTTTGTGCTGAATGATAGGTCCTTGTTTCCAAATACGTTTTGCCACACCATTCCTATTGCATTTTTTTAGGCAGTCAGCTTTTTTGCCAAATGTTTTTCTATGTTGGGTTTACTTGTTATAGTGAACCCTAAGTATTGATATTCCTTTACCGTTTCGCTTAAGTCTGCGCCATAGTACCATTTTTCATTTGCAGCCAAGCGTCCTCCTCCAGTACTAGTAAAGCAGTATTCAAGTAATTTGTTAATCATAAGCTGAAGGGAGTCGGGTGATTCAGCAAGAAGGACCAGATCATCTGCGCATAGGAGTACTTTAATCAAAAAACCATCGATTGTAATACCACAAGGCAAGTCTTGGATTAGATCTTCAATGTAAGGGCAAAAAGCTGAGGGGCTGAGATTACAACCTTGTTTTAATCCCACCAATGTAAGAAATCAGTCTGATATATTTTGCCCGTCCCATAGAGCATACAATCTTTTGTTATAGATGTTCTCTATCATGTTTTCAAATTTGAGAGACAACGCATCTCTAAATAGCTTGAAGATTAAAGCTTTTCTGTCGATTGAATCGAAGGCCGCTCGGAAATCGTACAATTTCTTCTGTCTGCGAAGGTTTATGTCTGCAATATTCGTACGGCTAAATATATTGTCTACAGTAGAATATAAATAAGTCGATGATTAAAATAGAAAGAGCAAAAGTTGAGGACTTGAATGTTGGTGGTTTTGTGGCAGGCTTTTCCGTGTTGATCGCGATAAATTATCTTCAGGGTTTGTAATATAATACTGACTATCATCTATCCTTTCTGAATCCTCGAGGGATTTATTTACAGTTATTAATATGCATGGAAATTATTTCCAGTTTCTAACACCAGGGACAGATTCCGGATACTTTGACAACGTCAAATCAATTCAATTTTCAAATGATTTTATTCAATATCAATTTACAAACGTTTTGGTTTTAATTCATTACATGACATGGCATGCACCGTCTGTCAGTTGGCAATAATATTTCTAATTTAATGAATGTGAACAATGTTTTTTATATTTATTTAAAAAAGTTCGTCGAAAATTCGTATTCTATAGCTAAGCGCAATTTTAATATACTGGTATAAATTATTCCACTCAGTCTCACCGTTTAAAATATCAAGTTTTCAGCATCGCTTAAGTAGCTCTTACCCAGAGTACTTCTTCTTCATTCTAAAAGAATCGGGCATCTTCCTAGAAAGTGGAATACGTTCTCCCTCTCTCCAAGGTTACATAGCTCGCACGTTTGTCGAACATCACTTCTGTGTGGTATATAGTTCAGGGGGAGTATCTCTCCTCGTGATTTGAAAATGAGTGCAATGAGGTCGGTTGAGTACTCCAACCTGAAATAGTTTCTGGTTCCCAGATTGTAGTCCAGTTGCGCATATACGCTCCTATGAAACGAGCTTCTTGCTTTTTCAACAAAGTCATCGCGTTTTTTTTTCGTCTACCAAACTAATTAAATGATAGAGTTTGCTTTTCCACGTATCCATTCTGTCCTCTTGTAGTGTGAGTGGAAGTCCACAGTACTCGGCTATATTATCCAAGACTCAAACCATGATATTCTCTTCCAGATAATTAGCATTGTTATCTGTTTTGGTAACCGCCTGTCCTCCATTTCAATTATTTTTAATACATAATCAATCTGCATTTTCTTCACTTCCTAAAACTCTGTGTGTCCCCAAACTTGAGCTGCGTAACACATGATTGCGTTCGCTGCTGTTTTAAAATTGCGATATTTTCCTCCGTATTCAACATCTTTGCATTGCATAACCGTTCTCCATGTTGCATTTATAGCACTTTTCGATTTCGCTAATTTGTCTTCCATGTTTTCAAGTTTAAACTTCTAGAAATCCGTACCCCAAGGTAGTTACGAGTATATTCGTTCGCGACCTCAATATTCTGCTCTCCGAATTTCCATGTTTCGTTTCGACAATTTCGGCATCCAACTCGGCGAAATATCATTATTTTTGACTTGGCGAGGTTAACCAGGAGCCTCCATTTGTTGCAGTACTCAAACAATCTGTTGATCATCAATTGGAGACTTCCATGCGATTCTGCCAGAGCAACGAAACCATCTGCGAACATTAGGACTTTGATTAGAAGATCATCTGAAACTCGTGCTCCACCTTGTAACACATCTTCAATGTCATCGATAAATAAAGCGAAGAGTAAAGAACTTAAGTTGCATCCTTGTCGCAATCCTATTTCTATTTCAAATTGCTCAGAAATTTTATTTCCCAGGACAACTGCAGAAGCTGTTGAATCATATAGAAGTTCTAGAATGTTTTCAAACTTTGTCGAGACGCCTTTGTTATACAGCTTGAGCATTAATGCTTTTCGGTCGATGGTGTCGAATGCCGCCTTAAAATCAATAAAGAAAGCATAGAGCTTCTTTTTGTTGCCTTCAAATATTTCAGCTATGTTAGTAGGCGAATAAATTTGGTCAACTATCTAGTAATTTCTCGAAAACTCGCTTGTGACTCGCGCATCAAGTTGTTATTCTGAACCCAGCTGTAAAGCCGCTTGGATAAGAGTTTGACAAGGATTTTCACTGAGGAATTCAGTAACGAAATCCCTCTGTAGTTATCTGGAACTCTGTTGTCTCCTTTTTTGAAAATGGGACATGTAATAGTCTCTCTAAAATAATCTGGAATGCAGGCGTTATGATATGCTTTGTTTATGGCTTTAGTTAGGCTTTCTACGAACCGGATGGTGCTAAGCTTGTAAAATTCTTGGGGTATTTCATTTGAGCCCTTAGATTTATTGTTTTGGAGATCTTTCAATATTGTTTGTACTTCTTCACAGAAAAATGGGGTATTCAGCTCTTCGTTGTTAATATAAGGCTTCGCAAATAGGAACGATGTAGAGAAGTTATCTTTTGCTAACATCATAAAATGGTGCACAAGTTCCTCCATTTCAAGTGGTACTACAATTTTTTTATTTCACTTTTTGTTAATTTCCCGAACTGTTTTCCAGAACTCCTTTGAATTCCTACAGCCTGTAAGGTCTCGAGCAATGTTGGAAGCGTAAGTTTGTTTTTTCTTCTTTAAAACTTCTTTGTAATGCTTATTCATAGTAAGATATTGTTTTTTAAAGTAAGAGTTCTCTGGAAATCTGCTAAATAGCCTTAACCAGACAAATGATGTTCTGCGGGCATCCAGACAATCTTTATCAAACCATTTTTCCTGATAGTGTATTGTAGTATTACTATTTGGTATGCACTGTGCTGGTATCGAGTTCCTTACAATATCATCAAGTTCTGCCAAACTATGTTCGTGTTCCAAGGAATTTCTTCCGTCTAGCAGTAGTTCATTGTTCAAAGCTTCTGCATAGCTATTAGCAAATGCATTTTTCCACTTGAATTTGGTCCTTTCTGGTGACACTCCTGATTGAATCTGATTGTTGGTGAGATTGATGGTCATTTGAATAGGCAAGTGATCGGAATGTATTGTACCAATTTCAAATTCTTCCATTATGTTAATCCATTCTCCCGACACCATCCCATAATCAATCACGGAGTTACCTTGCGGTCATATAAAGGTGTACCCACCGAGTGTTTCTCCGTCCGTAGTGTGTCTCCCCCTCTGTTAGCGACGGCATCTCTCGAACAACGATCCCTTTCTGTTAGTTTGTTTTCACTTTCTAAAGCACCTGTTCTTGCATTGAAATCCCCCATCAGCAAAATGTTGGATAGGTCGCTGCCAAACAAATTTTCCTCGAGCTTAATGTAATCATTTTTCCAGTTAGTGCAATTCAAATATACCGGGATTAAAGTGAGCACATGTATATCTATCCTGATTTCCATTGAAGTTAAGTTACCTATTAGCTTATAAGAGCAATTGATACCCTTATTGTTATGTTTATATCCCATTAGAATTCCCCCACTTGCTAGACCCCTTCTATTTGCTTTACGTGCTGGAATCCACTTTATGCTATATTCGGCGAAACTTGGTTCATTCAAACTCCTTAAAATATTCTATAGTTAATGTGTTTCAATTAGTACAAAGATATCACGTTGATAAATTAAATTAATAAAATCTTTTACTCCTATCTTATTATTTAAACCTCCAATATTATAGCTTAAAACTCAAAGTTTAATATGTTCATAAATCTAGCAGACGGCTTAAGACTATTTATATTTTATAAAATTGAAATTTGCTAAAGTGTTAACACTTGAATGCGAAGAACAACTTTCTGCTCCATTTTCAGCCATTGTAGTAGATCGTGCTGATAACGAACCGCTGCCAAATTAATTTGGCGTCTTTCAGTGATTTGTGGCATTATTATTATTTGTCAACGTTACCCACCGGTTTGGTGGCCAAAGAACATGTGAACCCAAAACCCGCTTGCTGGGCACAACTTCTATAATTGGTGTTGCATTAGCTGTTTGTCTTCTTCGAACTACGCAAAAATCCATTTTTATATTTTTTTTTTGCACAATTCTTATTACAATAATCAAGTTTCTAAAAATTTTCTTGTTATGTATGATGCTCACGATAGTCAAAACTTTTTTCTTTCTATTTAGTAAGCTTGACAGATGTTTTTACGACAACTGTTGTTACTAAATTGTTAATAAGCAGTCACAAAGAGATTTCAATTTTTGACATATTGTTTGTAACTTCACTAATGAAGGGAATTTAGTTTTTTTTTAGTTTTTTCTTTCAAAAAACTTTTATGAAACTCCTCAGTAACTCAAACGGTGTCAATGAAGACTACTTAAAAACTAAATGAGTCACTAAAGGGTTCCAATAAAGTTTTTTGTAACAAAAGTTAGTTACAATATGTTTCCGAGAATAATGAGTAAAAAATTAAATCATGATGAACACAATCCAGAGCTGGCGACAGAAAAAATCTAATATTTATTGCTACTGAATACAGCGTTGCATTTTGGTGAGTGTTTGTGTAGCCATTGATTTTTACTTTTTGAATAGATTATATATTGTATGTAGATATAAAAGTATTTTTTTTTTTTAAGAAATAGATTGGCCACCACCTTGCTTCTTGGCATTATAGAACTGGCTACAAATAATTTAAAAAAATTTTGGGTAGAAGTTAATAAAACAAATTTTGTATTTATTATTTTAAAGCATAATAATCAAATTGTGTAAAAAAATTGGATTTATCATATATACTAATACTATTTAATACAATTTTCTATTAGTCTTTTATTGTCGTTTTCCATTTGCAATTGAGAGTAGAAAAATATCCAGGAATTAACATTTTTTTAGCGTATATAAAAACCTTCCCAGAACTAAACAACAACAAGATATGTACATACGTGTGAATCTAAGTAAGTATGAAAATTGGTCTAAATCTAGCTAAAATTTGGATTTACTTCTGGAGTAGGTAATTTAAAAAAAAAAACAAAGCTTAAATATTACGTTCTGCCGCATTTTAATTTTTAGTCGCTCGAAAAGTAGTAGTGCAAATTCTATAGTTGTTAGGTAATACATTTGTGTTTTTTAAAACATTATATGTATTAAGGTTTCAAGTTGTTTTGAAAAAATACTATTAAAAAAAATTCGCACAATTTTCCGTTTTAAATCATCGCAATACGCAAGACGCTAAGCACTAAGCTCCCCAAATTTTCAAAATGACAGCGCTGATCACATTTAAGCAGTTCCTATGGGGTTACTATGTGGTAACAAGAAGAACAAGTATCGTCGGCCATATTTTTCAACAGAAATAAAAAATATGACTTTGAATGCCTAACAACAACTTGAGTGTGCTACCACCAAGTTTTTTCTCAATTATTTTTGGCTGGTATTATAGCTATTTCAAGACTTGCCGCATCACGCCACTGAGCCCACATGATCAGTTCCAACTTAATGCAGGTTTTTTCTATTTATCAATTGCGTTGGCTACTAAGCGGCTGGTCATGGTTCAAGACACGATGAAGGCACAAGAAGTTTTTCAATTAAAATGAAGAAGTAGACCAGCACCACTAGAGCAAAGGAATCTGACGATCGACCTTAGCAAGTCATGAAATAGCTATAATTCCAGCCAAAAATAATTGAGAAAAAACTTGGTGGTAGCACACTCAAGTTGTTGTTGGGCATTCAAAGTCATTAAATGATACGAAAAAGTACTTTAAAAGCAAGTATGTAATCATAAAAAAACTGAATATAATAAAAAATATTTATTCTTTTTCTTAAAATTATAAATGAAAACTACGAATTTGTTGCTTTTAAAAGGAAGAATTTACATCTGATTTGTTGCAAGGATATCAAAACGAATATATTTTTCAGGTTCAAAGGTTTAAGACACAAAAAAGAAAAAGAATTTTTTTTACACAATCTTCAAATTTTATTTATTTTTAAAGCGCGCGAATTCTATAGGGGGTGGAAGCTATATTTCATGGTATAACTGCGAGCGTTTAAGAAATTCAGCTTAGAAAAGGCCGAAAAAAGATACTCGGATTTATAAATTATCCATACACAAAAAATAATCACAATAAGTCATACATTCTAACTGTCATACTATGAAATATTTGATTGATTGTATATTGTACTAGTTCGAATTTTATGGTTTCATTTTTATTACAAAAAAGTATTTTGAAACTAAAAATATTATGTAACCTACAAAAACTTTATTCAAGCTTACCTTCAGTTACAATAAAGTTACAAAAAACTTCACAGTGTCTAATCGCAGGGTTACAATTCAGTCTCGTAAAACTGCATTTTAACTACTTTATAAGTTGTAATTAAGTTACAAGAAACCACTTTGTAACAATTCAAAATAATTACAAACAAGTTGCATATGTAACTTCTTAGGAACTAGAATTTAGCTGCAAATAAAGGCCATTTTTGCGCTTTTTTGGTTGCAGAGAGGTTGTAGCGACTTATTTGTAACTTTAACGTGACCGCCACTTTGTTACATAGAAGTTGCCATGACTTCATAGTAACAAAGTGTGCCACTTGAGTATGTTTCCAACTCGGAGCTGGGTAATACTTTCGTATTCCTTACTAATATCGTCTATAGCTTTTTTCGAAAAGAAAACCCTCACATTTGAAAGAGGTTTATTTTTAACACTAGAAGATATGAAAATAAATTTAAGGTTTTTAAAGTTTGTTGGTGGGGTAGCTGGGGGAATTGGTCGATATTTGTAAATTATTTCAAACGTTTGGCTGGGAGGATTTGATGGGCAGTTAGTTAATGGGTGTATCCGGAGAGAAACCCTTGAATCTGTTTCCATTCATTTTAGCCCGTCGGGTTGAGCTCACTCTTGGAGAAGCAAACATTATACATTTTTTCCAAAAAATATATAAAAACACCTGCATTCAATACAAAGCACTAAATTTAACAGAAAACATTTTCCATTACTCCTATCTCATAATCAAAATAAGTTATAATTCTCTGTATTTAGTTTTTAATTTGTGTTTGATTTTCTAACGTTTTATGTGAAAAACAATGAAATTAGAGAATTTATACTACTTTTACACCGGTGAAATTCTTGTTTCCGTTGTGAAATTGATTTTTTTATTGTGCAAAGTGAATTTAAAAATTCTAATTCTTAAACATTAAATCTTTTATTGTTCTTTGTCTTTTTTTCATTTGAGTACTTGATTTTGTTTCTATCTCTTCGAGTTTAAAATTTTTAATTTCTCTCTCGATAAATATTACTATTAATGTCTATATTTTGTCGAGTGAGTACTTTTTTATTGGCTTTTTTCCCTTATTTACTGCATACATTTGGCATTCATTAATCAAACACTCTGCATACCATTTGCGGGTTCCTATTGCATACTTCTAGGTAACTACTTTAAATAATTTTTGTAACTAATATAATTGTTAAGAAAAATGAATTACCTCCATTGCAATGAAATAATTGCGAGTAGTGAAAAAATATGCATGTGCTTGATTTGTGATGATTTTGCTCACATGAAGTGTGTAGGCCTAACTGTGAAGATGGTCGAGGGCCTTCTTAAAGTTGGAAACGGTTTGCGCTGGTTTTGCAAGAAATGCAACAACAAAAAACCCAATGAACTTTATCAAATGTTTAAGAAAACAAAAAAAAAACACTGAAGGAAATTTCCCCGGAACTTACAAAAATGCAAGCTAAAATAATAATAATTAGTAATTTACAGATTGAGGACAAGGGCTAATCTCCAAAACGTAAGAAGAAGGATGAAAATAATGTAATCTGCTTACCATCAGGATCGTGTCGTTCTTTCTTTTTACTACAATCCTTGAACCCTGCTCCTATTATTGAAGAGATACCAAACTGTCCGATTTTACCTACTACTATACCAATGAACATTTCGTCTGGTGCCCAAAAACTGATCCGCAAACCGTAGGCCCAATAGCTTCCGTTACGGATGAGGGTGTTTCGGCCGAATTAGTTGCTGCGCCACCAGAGAAATGTTTATTCATATCGCGCCTCCATTCTGATACAACAATTGATATGGTTGTAAATTACGTCAAAAAAAAATGTCCTCGTCAGTTTCAACTCTGAAGTGTCGCAAAATGCATTTTTCTTACCAACGCCGAATATCTTCCTTCAAAATTTTTGGATCTGACCCGGTTATTGAAGCATTGCTATCTCCTGATTTCTGGCCCAAATGTACCGTTGTTCATGAGTCCAAAAACATACCAAGAAAGAATAATATAGAAAACATTTCTGACCCTTTTATAAATAGGACAACCACACCTTCAAAAAACTAACTATATATTATCAGAATGTTGGCGGAAATGAAGACGAAATTCAAAACCTTTTTTCTAAATTGTATCGACGGATGTTTTGATATTATTATACGAACTGAAACGTGGCTAAATTGATCTGTCCTTGATGCTGAAATTTGTCCGCCAGAATATACTATATACGGCGCTGATAGAAACCCATCTAATAATATTTATAATGGCGTCTTGATTGCTGTTAAATGTTATTTAAATTCTGAACAGATTCTAGCAAATCAGTTCACAAATTTAGAACTTGTTATTATAAGAATAACAGACTTCAATTATTCTTATGTAATCTCTGGTATATATATTCCGTCTGGTTCATCGTCTTTTATATATGAAATTTATGCATCAGCTATTTCTGATATTGTAGAATGCTCTGCAAATTCTTTCGTACTATTTTTTGGAGATTTCAACCTAACGAATTTGACCTGGCAATTAGATGTAGACAACAAACGGACTTACAATGCAATTTTGCAGGGTCCAGTAATTGAAAGAAATTTTGTTGAAACCGTGCTGTTGGCTGACTTAACCAAATTAATGGATTTCCAAACGAATTGCTGCGTCATCTCGATCTTGTATTTACTGACTGTCCTGTTTTCTGTGATGTCCTGGATTTAAATGAGTGGCTTCTACCAAAAGTTCCACACCACAATGAGATCTTGTGCTGCATCCCAATGTATGCTGATAAAAACCCAAATGTTGATACTGCCACCATACTATCGAACTTCAATTTCAAAAAAAATTAATTTGGAAAGAATGGAGCAGTTTTTAACAGCGCAAATTGCTCTAGTGTTATTGATTCCATTAATGTCAATATATTTGTTGAAAACTTTTATGCTGTTTTGAATAACTGTATATATTATTGTGTTCCTGTTAAAAAGAATTTACCTGTTTCTTCGTCAGTTCAGTGGCTTTCTAAGGATTTAAGAAGCATTCGAAATCTTAAAACTGCATTTTTTTAAAAATGGAAGGAAACGCATGTTATCGTCCAATATAATCAATATTCCTATTATCGGAAACTTTATAAAAATTCATTAAGAACAACATATAATTCCTACATAAATCAAATAAAGTGCAATATTTCAAAACATCCTAAAACCTTCTATAAGTTTATAAGCTCTAAAAGGCAAGCCTCAAATTTTCCTTCATCCGTGCAATATAATAATAAGTCCTCCTCGTGTGATATAGAAGTAAATAACATATTTGCTGATTTTTTTTCAACAAACCTATACAACGTGTTATCATAAAACCTATACAAACATTTTAAGAACAAGTTTAAACTGTGATATAACTTTTTTAAGACTGACTGAACCGGAAATAGTGCAATACGTAGACGACTTAAAGAGTACATGTTCGTATGGTTCTGACAACATTTCGTCTATATTTGTTAAAACTTGCCAGTCCTATATATGTTCTGCAATTACTCGTATATTTAACTATTCGCTGTCGTCTGGTGTTTTTACTGATTTGTGGAAGTCTTCGTTTATTATACCTCGTCACAAGAGTGGAAACAAGAACAAAGCATTATAGAGGAATTGCGAAACTTTCAGGCTTGCCTAAACTGTTTGAAAATATAGTCACCAATCACATTAAATTCTTCTGCAAATCAATAATTGTTCCTAAACAACATGGTTTTTGTCTACATAAGTCTATAAGAACGAATCTTTTGGAATTTACAAGCCAATTAAATGTGAATATACAAAATGGACTTCAGACGGATGTATTTTACGCTGATCTAAGTAAGGCATTTGATAGGGTTATCCACCCTATTCTTTTCCTTAAACTTGAACAATATGGGTTTCCAGAGTGGTTTCTAACTTGGATCAAATCATATCTTTATAATCGAACGCAGTTTGTTAATTGTAAAAATTGTCTGTCAAAAATGATTTATGTACTATCTGGAGTTCCTCAAGGTAGTCAAATTGGACCGCTTTAATTCTTACTCTTTATTAATGACATTGCCATGGACATTCTATAATCACAGATCGTAATCTTTGCCGATGATTTTAAGATTTTTTATGGCTACACGTCTCCTAATGGATACTTATTTCTGCAACATGATATTGACAGAGCCTCCGAATGGTGTATTCAAATGGAATGGACCTCAATTTAAGGAAATTAAAGTGATGACATACTCTAGAAAGAAAAAGCCTTTTTTATCTTCTCACTTCATTAATGAAAGCCTAGTTGATCGAGTGGATTCATTTAATGAATTAGAGGTCTTATTTAACGTCAAACTCTCATTTAACCACCACATCGACATTATAATAAGCAAGGCTAGAAGCCGCCTCGGATTAATTAAGAGGTTTTCTAAGGAATTTAATGATCCTCATATCTCGAAAATCCTCTATTGTGCACTTGTCCTCCTTATCCTGGAATATTGCAGCTGTAGATGGTGTCCTGTCTATTCTGTTTCCGTAAATAAATTGGAAAGTGTACAAAAACAGTTTTTGTTATTCGTCCTTCGTCATCTCCCATGGCACTCAAATGAACATCTTCCACCTTATGAACATCGCTTGAAGCTACTAAGTCTACCAACGCTTAAGAAAAGAAGAGAAGTCAATAATGTAGTTTTCCAATTTCAACTTTTATCTGGATCAATTTATTCTCCCCACATCCTGAGTATGCTGAATATAAACTCTCGACCTAGATCGTGATCCTGCATTTTTTTATACGTCGTTTGCTTCATCTAATTATGGTTTAAACGAACCTATAAATGTATTGTGTAAACATTTTAATTGTTTTTATAATATTTTAAATTATCGAAAGATTGTCTTAAAAAAAATTATTATCTTAGCAATTTTAAATTATATTTTATCTTGTACTTCTTCTTTTTATTTGTTAATCACTTTGTTTTTCATGTAACACACTTTAATGTTTTCTTATTTATTTTATTTTTGTTCACCAATGTACCTACTTATAATACTAAAACTACTTAGACATTATGTCTGTAGTTGATATAATAAATAAATTAATAAAATCAGAAATAATTAAAAAAATATTGTAAATAATGTAAAACCCAGTAATAGTATATTTTCTTTCCATACAAAAAAACACGAGTCAAAGCAATTGTTTAGGCTTTAAAAAAGGGAAGAAACTCATATCATCAGCTAAATTGATAGATACTGATGGTGATGTTTCTTCTATCAGAGTATTATTGTATATATCTCTTTTGCAATTTAACTTTATTTTTACTCAACATTTATTTTAAACCAAATAAAATTTTTTGCCGTTATAATAAATCTGGTTTTAACAACTTTAAACATAAAATAATTCTTTTTTTAAAGCGAGTTTAATTGAGATTAAAATGGGACGAATGTGCAAGCATTGCAAACGGAAAGGTAGAACTGAAGGTAGAACCCTTATATGATTTATTTGTTTAAGTAAGTGAAACATAATACATAAATAATTTAAAATTAGCTTTGAAATGGAAAAGCTTATATGATAAATCTAATTACAGATTCCCTTTAAATGATGTCGTATTGTTGGGAATTTGGAGGGAACGATTAAATCTTCCACCCTCTTTTTTTCCAACAAAATATACAAGAATATGTTCGGATCATTTTCGAACCGAATGTTTTAAATTCAATGGAAACAAAAAAACGCTAATTGCTAGCAGTGTCCCTGAGTTCTTTTCAGAAATCAAACACGCCTGCTTTTATTGCAAAGCGACAAAAGAGACGAACCCAGGAATTTCGCTTCGAAAGTATGAAGAATGTTCATCTTTTTTTGTTAACATGAATATTATTATTATTTATTTGTTACAGATTTCCTATAAATAAGAAAGAAACGCATGTTATCGTCCATTATAATCAATACTCCTATTATCGGAAACTTTTTATAAATTCATTAAGAACAACATATAATTACTACATAAATCAAATAAAGTGCAATATTTCAAAACATCCTAAAACCTTCTGGAAGTTTATAAACTCTAAAAAGCAAGCCTCAAATTTTCCTTCATCCGAGCAATATAATAATAAGACCTCCTCGTGTGATATAGAAGTAAATAACATATTTGCTGATTTTTTTTCAACAAACCTATACAACGTGTAATCATAACACCTATACAAACATTTTAAGAACAAGTTTAAACTGTGATATAACTTTTTTAAGACTGACTGAACCGGAAATAGTGCAATATATAGACGACTTAAAGAGTGCATGTTCGTATGGTCCTGACAACATTTCGTTTATATTTGTTAAAACTTGCAAGTCCTATATATGTTCTGCAATTACTCATATATTTAACTATTCGCTGTCGTCTGGTGTTTTTACTGATTTGTGGAAGTCTTCGTTTATTATACCTCGTCACAAGAGTGGAAACAAGAACAAAGCATTATAGAGGAATTGCGAAACTTTCAGGCTTGCCTAAGCTGTTTGAAAATATAGTCACCAATCACATTCAATTCTTCTGCAAATCAATAATTGTTCCTGAACAACATGGTTTTTGTCTACATAAGTCTATAAGAACGAATCTTTTGGAATTTACAAACCAATTAAATGTGAATATACAAAATGGACTTCAGACGGATGTATTTTACGCTGATCTAAATAAGGCATTTGATAGGGTTATCCACCCTATTCTTTTTCTTAAACTTGAACAATATGGGTTTCCTGAGTGGTTTCTAACTTGGATCAAATCAAATCTTGATAATCAAACGCAGTTTGTTAATTTTAAAAATTCTCTGTCAAAAATGATTTATGTACTATCTGGAGTTCCTCAAGGTAGTCAAATTGGACCGCTTTAATTCTTACTCTTTATTAATGACATTGCCATGGACATTATATGCTCACAGATCTTAATCTTTGCCGATGATTTTAAGATTTTTTATGGCTACACGTCTTCTAATGGATACTTATTTCTGCAACATGATATTGACAGAGCCTGCGAATGGTGTATTCAAATGGAATGGACCTCAATTTAAGCAAATGTAAAGTGATGACATACTCTAGAAAGAAAAAGCCTTTTTTATCTTCTCACTTCATTAATGAAAGCCTAGTTGATCGAGTGGATGCATTTAATGACTTAGGGGTCTTATTTAACGTCAAACTCTCATTTAACCACCACATCGACATTATAATAAGCAAGGCTAGAAGCCGCCTCGGATTAATTAAGAGGTTTTCTAAGGAATTTAATGATCCTCATATCTCGAAAATCCTCTATTGTGCACTTGTCCTCCTTATGCTGGAATATTGCAGCTGTATATGGTGTCCTGTCTATTCTGTTTCCGTAAATAAATTGGAAAGTGTACAAAAACAATTTTTGTTCTTCGCCCTTCGTCATCTCCGATGGCACTCAAATGAACATCTTCCACCTTATGAACATCGCTTGAAGCTACTAAGTCTACCAACGCTTAAGAAAAGAAGAGAAGTCAATAATGTAGTTTTCCTATTTCAACTTTTATCTGGATCAAATTATTCTCCCCACATCCTGAGTATCGTAGAGAAAATAATTACATAGAGGCGCGACTCGTACCCCCTTGCCTTATACACCCGCAAATTTTTTTTTAGGTGAGTAAGAGAAAACTCTCTTAATTTACTCATTTTTTCCTATCTGTGAATACATGTGAGTGGTGGATTAAAAAACACTATTGCTCAAACTGACAGATATTTTTTTTTGTTTTTGGTTTGTCAAAAGTCTGTCTGACATTTCTAATTACCAAAACATAAATGATAGTTTTTTTTCACATTTGGTAAGTTTTTTTCATATTTATTTAATTATTCTTTATTTCAATAAAAGAAATATATATAAATTAAAAAAAAAATTGTTTTTTATGTTTGTTTGATAAAGATTTGGCCACAATGACGGAGATCCGATGGAAGGCGTACATCCAAAGGTATATCTTAGATTGGAAACTCAGAAACCAAACCCAATTGTTTTTTGTTTTCTATAATTGTTTTGTTGTTTTTTTTTTAGATTGGGAGTGAAGACGTACTTAGTTCATCTGGGAGTGATACCACTGTTAAATATGCATTCCTCAGGTAATATATTATAACAAAATATTAAGTTTGCGATCAAGAAAAATAACCAAACACTCACGTTCGCGGTTAGAATCAGACTCTGCTTGGTTCTGGCGACCTACCTGGAACTTCTTGGTTAAACTTCCAAAATGCATTACTCAGCTTTGACCTACTGAGTTGCAATCTGGAAGTTGACTTGTCCCACTAAGCCATTGCGTCACAATAAGTGTGAAACCAAAAACTGTCACTATGCATAATAGTTAATTGTTATGCATTCTGACTCAGTGGGTTAGGAGGTGAGACATTTAAAGTTAATAAATATACGTATGTATAACATCCCTCCCCCCTTAGGGAGTTCAAGCCAGGTCTCCAGAAATAGGTTCGTCTTTCTTTATTAAATAATTAAATGTTAATACTAAATTTTACATACATAGGTATTTAAATTAATTAAATTTGTATATCATATTTTCATGTTGTTTTTTTTTTCTTTTTTATATAATACTTTTTTTTTACAATTTTTACAGTTACAATACTTAATACCTAATTATGTATATTTTTCTCTAATTTTATTTCTAATCGCTTCTTTTTTCTAATTTTAACCACAATACAGAACATAATATTAAATTACAAAACGATTTATAATGTATACGTGTGTATGTATAGGTAGTAAAGAAACTATTAGATTTGAGGAAAATTATAACGGTTTTGTTCTCGTTTAACAAAAATAATAATGAAAAATATATAATACGCTTATGTATAACAAATTGCATGGTTTTGTTTTATTGTTTATATAGTATTTTAAAAATTTAAAGTTGACTTAAAAGCTTAGCTTTTTGGCAAATTTCCTTAAAGTTTTTTTTTTCTTATAATTATATAAATGTCAATTTATTAAATTTATAATATACTTGTTTACACCCGGGCAGAGGTGACGCTGAAACTCGCTATGTCTGCTTTAGGCTGTGGCGTTGATGGTGCACGTTTCCTTGGTGTTCGGTTGACTGTCAGCTCACGGAGTGGTAGAATGGCTGATGGTGCTTTGGCTCGGATAGAACGAATGGTTTGTGCTCTGGACCGGAGACATCGGACTAGACAAATGACAATAACCGCTACCGCTGCTAAGATGACTAAGGTCAACATGGAGTAGCGATGTAGTGACAACTCCCATTCATGATCTGTCACTTTTCGCTCTGCGTTCAGAAGGTTCCATCCTTGTTCAAGCTCTTCCATACTCTTTTTCCCAACATTAAGTTCGTTGGCAAAATGCTTGTGGTTGCCAATAAGTATGGGAAGAAGTTTTGGTGTGGGTGTTCGTTTAACTGGAATGGAATTGGCTTGAAATGCTTTCACAAGTTCTGAGTGGTCCACCATTGGTTGTTTGTATTCAGTAGAAACCTCAGAGTGAAATTCGTACAGTAGCTTAAATCGTTTGGCACTGGCTTCGCAGGGCTGATCCATCTTAAGGATTCCTGAACCGTTGAGGGTGGCTGTATATTGTAGGTCAGCACACTTCAAGTTCAAAACGAAGGAATCCTTTACTTTGAAAAGCCACTCGTTCGGTGCCGTCATCTTTAGGAATATTCCTTTGCTTGCTGGAACCGCAGTGTATTTACACGAATCTTTTGATGAAGCTGCGTATTGTAATAGTTCTACTAAGCATTCATTTGATCCAGATGTGAATACCGGGGTCTCGTATCGGCATACCGCAATGTCCTTTTTAGCATCTCTTATTTCAATATGTGAGCATCGGGAATACTGTTCCTCATTCAGCATTACGAAGAGGTCGTGGTTATCAGATTCTGCGATGTATTCATACTTTGTATCGATAAACAGATCCCATCGTTCCTCTAAGACTGTTGGTAAGGCGTACACTTTATGGGTGTCAAAATGCAAGGAGTCTGGAAGTGGAAGCGTTACCTTAACAAACAGGTTTCCCTCATTTGCAAAGACTGTTGTTCTGGCCGCTGAATTGATGATGCCAAGGTTCTCGAATGAGAATCCTCCTTTGACCGATTTCTTAAGCAGGTCAGTAATGTTTCCTACGTCCAGGATGAAAGGGTGGAGTTTATTTTGGTTAAGGTCATCAAGTATGGAAAGCTCCAGGGATTGCCGGTTTTGGACCTCCATTATTTTTGCGGTGATCACTGATATCATTGCACTCGCTTCGCTCCTCAACTTAAGCATCGAAACTTCCTTGTTTGTGAATTGGCTGTAATTTAGGAAAGATTCACTTAGATTTCCCACACCTGCAGTCACGTTTTCCATTTCCTCCGCTAGTTGTGAAATTGGCTTAGTCAATGTACCGAAATTTGATTTCATGACAGATAGTTGTCGGTGCATTAATTGGAACGAATCCTCATCCCGTTTATGTAGGAATTCCAACTGATGGTAGACCTTTCTAGCATCTTCGCTGTCCATCGTTCCGAAGGCCCATTTGGAAAATCCTCCGATAAACTCTAGTGCGCGCTTTTGACGCTTCGAGTGCATCAATTGCCTCATACGATTTGCTGTTTGTCGTAAGTTTACGATATTTGTCTCTGTCTCCTGGGCGACCAAATGGCAATGGCGTTGAAAGTCATCGTCCGCAATGCTCCTGCACATGGTTTCTAGCCTGTTGTCACATTTTTGCACCATCTGAATTACCATTTCGTAGTCCATTGGTGTAAACTTCGTCAAAATTGTCCACGTATCACTGTAGAATACGGCTTGTTCTACCGTTTCAAACACTACTGGTGATGTTTTTTGTAATGACTGGATCTTGTATGGTTTCTCATTCTGTGTCTGCCCGGGATAGAAGTTAATAACTATTTGTACAGTTAATGCAAAATACCGTAGGTTGAACATTTTCTTTTCAACTCGATAATTAACTATATATGTGTTTAAGACGTGTTTTTAGGCAAAAAAAAAAAAAAAAAAAAACTAAATAGAAAAATTACTTATAGTCAAAGATTTTATGTATTCTCAAAAAAAATTTTATATAGTACTAGATTTATCATATATGTATATTATGTAAATAATATGAATGTAATGTGTCTTTCGTTTTGAACTCGCTTTGTTTTTCCTTTGTAAAGAACAGAAAAGAGAAAAAAAAATTAGTTAGGTGAACTAAATTTCCTATATTTGAGGCAGTGGGTAAAGCTTGAGTAGTTTAATTTCCGGTCCTATCTATACCTGTTAGCGTCGAAGGTTAGTGAGTGTAATTATTAGTGGTGAAAAGGTTTTAGTTTAGGATATTATTCATAGTATGTGTTTAAATTTAACTATAATTAACTTGATTATGATAAGCCTTAAGTTGGTTGTTGTGTACTCGTTTTGTTTTTCCACCTACTCGGATATTAGTATTAACAGAATCATTCACGGACACCACCTCATAGGGTCCCAACCAAATAGCTGAAAACATATTCTTTCTAGTAGGATTTTTAAGCAAGACTTTTTCCCCAACCGCAAACGAGGCAGTTGTTTTGATTTTTGTTTTGCCAGTGCCAAATTTTTCCTCGCTAGTTCGTGCGTCTTCTGTAGTTGATGCTGAAGGATTTTTGGATAATCTTCCGCATTATACAGAAATGTAGCTGTTCTTTTTAAATTTGTTGGCATTTCGAATTCAAAACCATACAAACTCTTCGTTGGTGTCAGTTAAGTAGCTGTATGCACGGTCATTGATCGTCATTGTCAACAAAACTCCTTAGGTATTCCGCTAAGGGTCTGTGACTGCGTTCGAGTGAACCATTAGCTTGTGAATGATATGCGGTAATGTGAACTTTTTTAACTCCCAGAAGCTTACAAGTTTCTGAAAAAAGTTTCGAAGTAAAATTAGTTCCATTATCTGTGACGAGTGTTTTAGGTATGCAGAACCTTGTAACAATCTCCTCGTAAAAGGCTCTTGCTACTGTAGATGCTTCCGCATCTGGAATGGCCACACAAGTCATATACTTTGTCAGGTCGTCCTGGAATGTTAAAATATACAGGTTACCGGAATACGTCAAAGGAAGAACACCGCTCATGTCCATGTATACCTTATCGAATGGGAGGCATGGGGTGTCTGTCAAAACCATTGGCATTTTGGTTAGTTTGATTGACTTATTTTTTTGACATTTTTCACAGTTCCTGATATAATTTGCAATGTCCTTTTGCATATTTTTCCATCTAAACTGACGACGAACTCGTGCATAGGTCTTCGCCATTCCCTGATGTCCTCCAAGTACGGATTTGTGGAAATCGCGAAGAACTGTTTGTATGTCTTCAGGATTTTTTAGAACCTGAAAGTCATCTCTACTTGCTTGCTTGTTGTTATCCTTTTCAGTAGTTTGTTTATTATTCTTTTCAGTATCCAGATTTTGCTCGTTTTTTTGAGTTTTACTTCTTGTCTGTACAATTTTAATATTATCATTTTCTTTATAAATCCTACTTAACACATCTGCATTGCAATTTGTTTTACCGGGCTTATAAATGATTTTATAATCGTATTCAGACAACTTGTGATGGAATCTAATAAGTCGTGTGGTTGGGTCCTTAACATTAAATACTCCTATGAGAGGACGGTGGTCCGTGTAGACTGAAAACGGTCGACCTAAAAGATATGTTCGGAAGTGCTTGCATGCCCAAACTATGGCAAGCAATTCCTTTTCTATAGTCGAGTAATTTTTTTCTGATTTATTTAGTGAACGGCTAGCATAAGCTATAGGCTTGTCTTCACCCACATTACCCTGGGATAAAACAGCTCCTAAAGCTTCGTTGCTGGCAGCGGTTGTTAAAATAAATTGTTTTGTAAAGTCTGGATAAATAAGAATAGGTGGTGAAGAAATCGCTTTCTTAAGGAGCTTAAATGATATCTCACAATATGGGGACCATTTGAAACTATTTTCTTTTCTCAACAACTTTGTTATTGGGGCAGCTATTTAAGAAAATTGTGGAATAAATTTCCTATAATAATTCGTAAGTCCCAAAAATGATTGCACCTGTTTTATTGTTTTAGGTATGGGAAAATCTGAAACTCATTGGGTTTTGGCTGGGTCAGGCGAAGCTCCGGCTTCAGAGCATATATGTCCCAAATATGATACTTCACGGCATAGAAAATTACATTTCCCGGTATTTAATTTGAGATTATGCTGCCTAAGTTTAGTCAAAACCTTTGAAAGCTTTTCGTTGTGTTGCTCTAGATTTTTACCATATATAACAATATCATCCAAATATACAAAACAATCAATGCCAGGCAACCCAGCCAGGATGTGATTCATTATCCTTTGAAACGTTGCTGGAGCACCGGTTAGACCAAAGGGCATTCTATTGAATTCGTAATGTCCTGTATTGGTACTAAACGCCGTTTTCGCTCTATCAGCTGGATCGATCAACACCTGATGGTAGCCACTTGCTAAAGTGGCAGTGTCCCAACTGATCAAGAATTTCTTCGATTCTTGGTAGGGGGAATGCATCTTTAATTGTTACTTCATTCAGTTTCCTAAAATCTACAACCACCCTCCACCGTTTTTTGCCTTCAACCGATTTTTTGGGTACAATAAGCAAAGGCGAATTCCAAGGAGATTTGCTTTCCGAAATTATGTTTTGATCAAGCATCTCTTTCACTTGTTTCTCAATTTCTTTTTTATGGATCTCTGGCTTTCTATATTGCTTTGTGTTGATCGGTGCTTGGTCAGATTTGGTGGGAATGTTGTGGGACAAAACGGGGGTATAACTTAAATTATCACCTTCTAATAGAAAGACATCAGAAAACTGAATGCATAACTCCTCTACAGATTTTTTTTCCCCCTTGGTTAGATTTTCATCTATTTTAATGGAGCTTAGAAGATTATTTATCCGTTCATTACTGGATTCCCTTTTAAAATTTTTTAATATTTTACCTCCGTATACATTGTTTTCAATAATTTTGAAGTTTTTTAAATTTGAATAGGTAGGCATGAAATTTGTGTCCATGACACAGTCCTCTGTTGTGCAGTTTAAAACAGGGACATGGACGTAATCGTTATTTGCCTTAACAATTGTGTTTCCCAAATAAATTCCATTATCAATTTCCTGCGAATGTATAAGCAGTTCATTTGATTTTGAATTTGGGATTTGGATCTTCACAATTGTCTGTGTCCGAGCCCCAATCTTGCACTGCACAACTTTTTCGTTCAGTGAAGACATGGTAGCTAGACTCGAAGGCAAACATTTGAGGGGTAAATCAATTAAGACTTCCCTTTTTCCATCTAAAAACGTTATTCGTTTGGAAACTGCGTCGATGATCGTGTTATTCCATAGGATGTCACGACCTAATATACCATCCGCAGGTATATCATCGTCATCGACTATGTTCCATTTAGTCGAAAATTTTTTTGGGAAAAGTAAATTAGTCTTAATTGTACCCAATGTTGTGCCTACACCACCAAAAACACCACACCTAGTTGCTTTATTTCTCGGGTGTTAATATTGCTAGCATTTTCTAGAGAACTTCGTTTAAGTAAGCTCGAGTCTGCCCCTGTATCAACAAGAAGAAGTACTTTTCCGTACTTAGCTAATGATGTGGGCAGCTCGACGAACACATCGTGCTTACGAATGTTCTTAAGTGTATACAATATTTTCTTCTGGTTAGTTTTTTTTTCGTCATAGCGAACTGGTTCAAATACTTACAACAAAAACTTAAAATAAAGTTCTTAAACGTATTCGCCAAAAAGACAAAAAATTTATTAAACATTACGCGACACTTACTCACAACCAAGCGAATATTCGCAATTAATAACCATAAATTTACTTGATCTAGGACAACTTTTGCCCCAGATACAGGTTCTATAGTTTTTTGCTTCGTTTTGCTTACCGACTGAAAAGTAAGGAAATTTAACTCTTTTGAGTAAGTTTTCTGATTTATTTTTATTTTTTGTTGTTTTTTGTGCTGTGATGACATAGGTGGTATTTGGCTGCCTAGCTCTGATGACATCATCTTTTTATTTGAAAAGGGATTTTTTGGCGGTGTTTTGTTTGTGGAGTGTACATTTGGTGGGGCACAGTTTATTGAATTAAACTGGCCCCCGGGCCGTTTCCCGATTGTTCCTTCAGATAATTCCTTTTGGAGAAACAATCCTCCTCCACATGCCCCATCCTAGAACACCACTTGCATTTTATTCTGGGCTTTTGTGTTGTTACTCGTGTAACACGTATTTGTGAACGTTGGCAACTGTTTTGATTATGCCCATAATCTTCGCAAGAATCACAGTATGGTGTTCTTTTGCGTATTTGACACTCGGCATAAGTGTGATTTTGTTTTCCACAAAATCCTCATTTTGTAACAGAATTTGCCGTTCTATTTACGTGTCTAGTACTTGGATGGGGGGAGCCTAGATTTACCTGGTTATTTGATTGATGTAACTGATTGTTGAGTGGTTGGAAGTGATTATGATATTGTGGTGTGTATGAGTTTTGAAGACTATGTATATTTGTATGTGGGTATGTTGGTTGCGGTGGAAGTTGTTGAGGCCAGGTGGGTGGGTCCGCACATGGTGAGATAGCACTGAACACATTTGATTGAACTCCCCAGTTGTTTTGAGTTCCCATTAAAAGGGATGTTCTCTGCGCCAAATCAGCCAACTTTGTTAAGTCAGTTTCAGCAGTTGTCAGCATAAACTGACGCAAAGCAGGATCATACAATCCCATTTTGAAAACCTTAACTAAACTATTATTGAGTTCAGCCACCAACGCTATTGATTGCGCTTCACTGTAACGTGAATCAATAATCTCTTTCGCTTGCATTTTGAGCGTGAGTAAGCGTCGAGCGAATGACTGGAAATCTTCATTCATCAGTTAGTGTGATTGATTAATTTCAAGCATCACACTGTCAAGAGTTATAATTGTCAGATACGCTGTTTTTATAACTGACTCCAGTTCTGCTAAGGTTTTGGGAGGATTAGATCTAATTAGTTCAAATGCATCCCCCGTTAGCCTTGTGGAAATGCAGGCCACATACAAGTCTTCGGCTTCACCTGCCTCTAGGCATTTCAACCCTAAATGGCAAGCGTTTATAAACTCGTATACTTTGCTTGACAAGTCCGGTGTCCTTTGCCCTGAAAATAGGGGTATGACACGGGAAACAATCTTTGTCACCTTTTCGTATGACATATTGTATATTTGACTATTAATTGGTTGTACCTCCACCAATTCTTGTCTTAAGTTAATATGGTGCTTTTCGATACCTGTGACAGGAGTCTGAACACCCTTATTTACAAGATTTTTAGTGACACGGGTTTTTGGAGACGATGTAAAAAACAGGGGTAAAAAATTTGTTGAAGAATCAGATGAAGCTGACTTTGAATTTTTTCTTTGCAACTCCTTTTGGGCTGACAAGCTTTTATTCAACTCACTTGTTAGTTGGTCAAGTTGTTCGTCAGCTTCGTCTGTTATTTGTTGGAGTTGCTTTTCAGACTCCTTACGCAATTTCTCGCTTTTTTCAAGTTGCTTGACTAGCTGTTCTGTCTCTTTAGTGGTTCTATTTCTTATATTCTGTACGGCCTTAATATATTCCGTCAGAATCGCGTCTGTCTTTTCAATACGCTGAAATTGACCCCACTGAGAGCTAAGCTGAGACTTAACCAAACTAAAAACCTCGGGATTTAAAATATCCTTAAGTTCTGGAAGGAGTACCTCGTTGAGTTCTTTAAGTTGTCGCCGTTGCTCTTTTTTCTCTTTTTTAAGAGTTTCTAGTTCCTCTATTAAATCATTAAGTTGGGCCTCAATTGCTCTCTTGGCCATTAACTTTATTGATATTTACAAGGAACTTCAGGCTTCAACCCAAACTCAACCAAAAAACACAATCAAACTAGTCTTATTAATATTCAGAAAAAAATAAAATTTCTTTAAAGAAGAGGAGAGGAGGGTTGTGATGTGAGGTATGTGTTCAAAAAAAATCAATTATAATGAAAAAAATGTAAATTATGTTAAACTTAAATAAAAAACATCAACACAATATAATCATCAAAATTCTTACCAGACCTTCTATTTTTAGTTCACTTTGTGGTAAAATTAATTTATTTCACTTTCAAACTGTTTTATTTTTATCGATTCACTTTTCTCGTATGTATGTATGTATATTTTTTTTTTACTATAAATTTATTTATTTCACTTTACGACTGTTTTATTTTTATAAAAAGATTCGCGTACCGGCTGCGCCAATGTTAAATATGCATTCCGCAGGTAATATATTATAACAAAATATTAAGTTTTCGATCAAGAAAAATAACAAAACACTCACGTTCGCGGTTAGAATCAGACTCTGCTTGGTTCTGGCGACCTACCTGGAACTTCTTGGTTAAACTTCCAAAATGCATTACTCAGCTTTGACCTACTGAGTTGCATTCTGGAAGTTGACTTGTCCCACTAAGCCATTGCGTCACAATAAGTGTGAAACCAAAAACTGTCACTATGCATAATAGTTAATTGTTATGCACTCTGACTCAGTGGGTTAGGAGGTGAGACATTTAAAGTTAATAAATATACGTATGTATAACACCACCAACCACTCCACTTTACACAAAAACCAATCCATCAAGAAAAAGTGAAGATCGAATTGATTATTTAGAAAAGGAGGCTTCACATTGGCGGACACAATGTGATATTTCACGAATAAGCGATTCGCTGCCACATGAAGTGTCTCGTCTATGTAAAGAGAAACAACAATACAATGACCCATTCGTAGTTGCATGGCGGGTTGTTGCTGTAGTACAGCAGGGACTGGGTTGTCTGTGGTCAAATATATATTTTCTTAGATCCGTCGCATTAGAAAGCTTTTCTTGGAATCTATTCTTCGACAGGACATGTTTTGGTATAACACAAGCTCCGGAAACAATTTCCCCAGCAAAATGACAGAGTAAGTAAACCTTTATTTTGCAAGTGCAAATTCATATCTAATCGATGTTTTTCTTATAAACTTTCAGAGATAACCTGAAAGAAGGAATCGCTGAGAAAGTAGCCATAGTATCTTTTTGGAAGAAATATATCGTCAGTGGCAATCTCATGAACGAGATCGATATGCACATGTTGACCGAAACACCTCGGTCTGTATCTGTAGCTTCTAAACAGATTGTTGGTCTGTCTGTGGATCAGCATTCAGTCAAGCAGAAATAAGGTACGTTAAATACAAAAAAAACCTAATTTGATGTATTTTTAAGTATTTGTTTTTCTTTTAATTTTGTAGGATAAACAGCGCCTGCCATTCATCTCAAAATCATGACGAACAACAAGTTCAGACCACACAAACAATGAAGCCCAACAGGAAGTGATTATTGCCAGATATTATAATTAAATACATTGGGTTCAATATTTTAAAGTGTTCTCCTTATATATATATATATATATATAGCTTAAGAATTGTGATTCACTTAATTTTTTTCGATTACATTGTCTTTGTGGGTGTTAAAAAAAATTCTTTTCTTTTTAAGGGAAATGTAATGTTGTGTGTCTCAATGACACATAGGTAAGTATTATAGCCTTATGCTGAGGTAAATTAACACTCAGAACAGTTACAATCATCGAGATCAAGCAAGTACTTTGGAAATGACAGCTTGTCCAAAGTAGCAAATCCAAGAAATTTCTACCTATGTCAAGAAAAATCTTGAAATCAGTACTTACGCAAAGCTCTAATTTCCAAACTACTTGCTTGATTTCGATGATTGTAACTTTTCTGAGTGTAAATTAACCTCAGCTTCTAAATCCCTTCAATCATTTTATAATCAAACAATTATTTAGAAAAATTGCTATCTAAAAGTAGTTTCTTCGTGTTTTAAAAAAAATGAAAAATTACAAAATTACTTTCAGATGCAATTTTTTTGAAATATTTGCTCGAATTGAAAACGGTTTCAAGAATTTACAAGCTGACATAAATTAAAACTCACAACAGTTTAAATCATCGAGATCAAGCAAGTACTTTGGAAATGACAGCTTGTCCAAAGTAGCAAATCCAAGAAATTTATACTTATATCAAGAAAAATCTTGAAATCAGTACTTACGCAAAGCTCTAATTTCCAAATTACTTGCTTGATTCCGATTATTGTAACTGTCCTGAGTGTAAATTAACCTCAGCTTCTAAATCCTTTCAATCACTTTATAATCAAACAATTATTTAGAAAAATTGCTATCTAAGAACTACTTCTTTCGTGTTTTTAAAATTAGACCGTTTTTTTTTAAAGGTGAAGTTGAACAAACATTCCCGAAAATAAACAAAGAATCATATACATGTATATATATATAAATATTGTATTAATGACAACACAAAATAATTAGAATTATTATTATTATTCATTACAAATAAGTTTGCTGCACACAGAGATATATAGAACATTATGAAGAATAGAATAAGATCACATTTTTGCCAAAAACACAATCAATGTTAATTATTATGATCCTTTTTTATTTCAATATTGGATGAGGTGGATGATGTGGTGTCTTGCAGTTTGTGAGGCAGAATCATCTGCAACAGTTGTCGCCTGTGCTTCGCGTCGTCGGTGTTGGTGTGTGTGTCGTCATCGGTCTCATTGACTGCAGCAGATATTTCTCCATTGAACTGAATCAAAACACAAGGCTCCATGGCATACGGAAGCAGTTTCATAGAAATTGGATTCACACGCAGCAAATTTCCCACAAAAACTATCTGTAAAATAAAAATTAAACAATCTGTAAATATTTAGAGATTATGAAATCCGATTTTATGATTTTCGACTACTAATGGATGCTATGATAGATTTTTCAGGATTCGCAGTAGATTTTCGATTGCGATGGATTCTGTGATAGGGCCGATTTATTAGTTTTAAATTTCGAGTTTTCTTTAATGTAACTAAACTTTGACGCTGTTAGAATGTAGGTGCAATTATCATTAGGTAAGTTTAAAACCGATGTAGGTAAGTTCTTAGTATAATGAATAGAATTATTGTATGTTTCAGGAAATAGTTACTAAGCACCTACCTAAAAATGTATATTTAAATATATGTTATGGATCTTAATTCTGTAAATTGGGATGGTAAAATGTACCTACATTACATACATATGTATGTAAATATGTAGGTACATAATAATGTATAATGAAAGTGTTGGATGGTTTTGGTTAGGTAGATCCATATATGCATATAAAACTTTATATGATAAAATAAAAATTAAACAATCTGTAAATATTTAGAGATTATGAAATCCGATTTTATGATTTTCGACTACTAATGGATGCTATGATAGATTTTTCAGGATGCTATGATAGATTTTTCAGGATTCGAAGTAGATTTTCGATTGCGATGGATTCTGTGATAGGGCCGATTTATTAGTTTTAAATTTCGAGTTTTCTTTAATGTAACTAAACTTTGACGCTGTTAGTATGTAGGTCCAATTATCATTAGGTAAGTTTAAAACCGATGTAGGTAAGTTCTTAGTATAATGAATAGAATTATTATATGTTTCAGGAAATAGTTACTAGGCACCTACCTAAAAATGTATATTTAAATATATGTTATGGATTTTAATTCTGTAAATTGGGATGGTAAAATGTACCTACATTACATACATATGTATGTATATGGACCCTAGGTATGTAAATATGTAGGTACATAATAATGTATAATGAAAGTGTTGGATAGTTTTGGTTAGGTAGATCCATATATGCATATAAAACTTTATATGATAGTTTTAATATACATAATATTCATTTGATTGTTAAAGATATATATTTATATAAATGTCAGAGAGTCCACCTAGTACATAATGTATGTAGGTTGGTACCTATTCAGTGACCTAGATATCAGAAACTACTAACTCGATTTGCGTTTTGTACGTAATTTATTATTTTTGAAATGGAAATTAAAAGAATAGTCAAATTTATAAATTTAAAGCTTAAAGTTTATAAATTTAATTTGCTCTGGCCCGATCCAAATTCATAACTTCAAGTTTCTATTTTTCATTTTTATTTATTAGTTTTAAACTAAATTTGAATATTTATTAATGTAGCTAAACATTGACGCTATTAGTAGGTAGGTCCAAATATGTAGGTAAGTTTTTAGTATAATGGATTGAATGGATGATTCAAGGAATAGTTACTTAGGTACCTACATACCTACAAATTTATGTTTAAATCTAGATTATAGATTTTAATTACGGAAATTAGGATGATAATTCTGTACCTAGATGTACATTCAGATATGAATATGTAGGCATGTAAATGCTTATACATACAATGTACATTGAAAGTATAAGTTGGTGATAAGTAGGTAGATATATGCATATAATTTTATATGATAGGTGCAATATACATAATATTCATTTGATTTTTAATGATATATAGGTATATAAATGTTTGAGACCCCAGATAGTATATACTGTAAGTAGGTAGGTATTCAGTGACGTAGATAGCAAAAACATGTGTATGTATGTAATTTAGTCATTATTATGCGTAAAAATGAAATATAATTATGTAGAAGAAATGGATATACATATTTACATGGACCGATAGAGAGACAGACGGAATATCAAGTTTGATTAAAATTTCGGGTTCGATTTTTTTAAATTGTAAGATTTTCAAAAAGGTAATCCGTAATTCTAGATCACAAAAAATTGATTTTATTGATTTTTAGTAAATTTGTTATAGTAATTAATTTTTTTATAACATAACTTATTATAATAAAATATACTAGCAATCCATTAAACAAAAAAAAAACTTAACTTATTATACTTACTATGAATTCTTTTCATTTTTCGTCGTTGAGTAGTTCTACCTCTTTTTTGGTTGATAAATATTTGCTTTGTTCCTGATATGGAAATTCATCGGAAAGTAAAAGCTTGCGGCAAATTGTTTCCATATTTTTTATAAATAAATTAAATGCACGGTTCTATCGTATGTACTTGCTCTTGTGTTCGATCACATTGTTAGTAGAAAAGGTTTAATATTACGAAATGTTATATTAACAATACATTATGTATCACACTATTCTTACATCCGGTGGGAGTTGCTTTGAAGCACGGAATATTTCTTTTACTGGCAATGCTTTCTCTTTGGAGAATTCGATTGCCATGAAGATGAAGGAACTGTTGGGAGTTAGAAGTTAAATATAACATTTTATTTTTGTGTAAAGTTTCAATTAACTTACCTACAGCTATATGGCGGCTTATTGTTTGTATGCACCAATTTATTATATGGCACATTGGAAAATTTTGCTTTGGCGGAGTGGGAGTTTTTCCAGTTCCTGCAGCGCATGGACAAATGTCTCCATTGCATTGGCCATATAGACTTGTGAAGCCACAACTTCCAGATCGTTCATAACAGCTTCGGTGGCTTTCCGTCTTCCCAAGTAAAGCAAGCCCAGTATCGATGAAGGTGGAACGATTCGATCCAGCGTAAAGAAATTCTTAGTCACATAATTGTACCAAAACGCATGAAGCAATTGTTGTTCAATTTAATCAGAAAACAATGAATGAGCTGTTGCTGTACAGTCATTTGTTGCCATTCTCGCTCAAAAGCTTGTCCAGTATAAATCCGGCGTTGGCGAAGCCATTTACAAAATTTGCAGCCAGATTCTGCATTCCTGAGTCCACGCGAATCAATGGGAAATTATAACTTAATTAAACTTTTATATGTGTACAACAATTCCCAGAACATATTTCAATCGAAACGAAGAACTAAAACTTGAAAAGAAAAACAGATAACATTCATCCAATTGTGTAAGACATTCTAATAAGAACAGAATTATAAAAAAATATTTACGTACTGATTACTAGAATAATTTAATATATATTATGTATGGTCGTTAAGGTTTCATAAGTTAAATAAATATGTATATATATACCGAAGAGAATGTTTTGAATAAAAAAAGGTAACGGAAACCCTCACTGTATTATTTATAATTTAAGTGCAATATGCATATGTACATAAGATCCATGTGATTTTTAAAGATACATAATTATGTATATATAAATGTATGACGGCCTACATCGTATGAAGTATTCAGTTCAGTTATTTTGGAAATAAATATTTTTTTTAAACAGACAGACGTAATTGAGGGAAGCACTTTTTGGTGTTTTCTATGATCGTAATGTCATGTTTGATTTAATTTTTATTACGAATATATCAACCACAAGATCGAAAATTGTTTGGTGCAGTTCTAATTTTTTTTTCGTACTTATTAACGGCACTTCCCATAGAACCACTTTTCATATTTTCGACTTTCTCAACATTGAATGAACTGAATAAAATATTTTTTTTATACAAATGCTCCCTAAAATTGTTAATAAAACTTCATACCAAATTTTCAAAAAAAAAAATGTTTCGATTTTTAAAAAATAAATACAATTTTTATTGAAAAATCGATTTTTCAAAAACTAGTAACAGAATTTTTTTTAATTTGAATTTTATATGTGTATTAATAAGATCTTAAAATGTTTTCGAAATTTTATACATAAAAAATTAATTTATATATTTCTATATCTTTGGAACGGGTTGTCCAATAAAGGTGAGCGATATCTTTTTAGAATCAGCACTTCATACTTTCAAAGGAAGCATCAAAAGTTTTTATGTAGAAGCCTTATTGCAAAAAATCACTCTTGAAATACGCATATTTAGAATGATGTATGCGTATTCCTGGAGCTATTTTTTTTAATACAACTTCTTTGCAAAAAATGTTGATGCTTCCTTGGAAAGTATGAAGTGCTGATTCTAAGAAGATATCGCTCACCTTTATTGGACAACCCGTTCCAAAGATATAGTTCAAAAACTTTTCACTGTTCACCTTGAAATACATAATCTGAAAATACTTTGAAGTGTATCTTTGGAACGGGTTATCCTAAAAACTTGGTTGATACCTTTTTGTAATCTACTCTTGATACTCTCAAAATCAGCATCAAAAGTTTGTATGTAGAAGCCTTATTGCAAAAAATCACTCTTGAAATACGCATATTTAGAATGATGTATGCGTATTCCTGGAGCAATTTTTTTTAATACAACTTCTTTGCAAAAAATGTTGATGCTTCCTTTGAAAGTATGAAGTGCTGATTCTAAAAAGATATCGCTCACCTTTACTGGACAACCTGTTCCAAAGATAAAGTTCAAAAACTATTCACTGTTCACCTTGAAATACATAATCTGAAAATACTTTGAAGTGTATCTTTGGAACGGGTTATCCTAAATACTTGGTTGATACCTTTTTGTAATATCTACTCTTGATACTCTCAAAATCAGCATCAAAAGTTTTTATGTAGAAGCCTTATTGCAAAAAATCACTCTTGAAATACGCATATTTTGAATGATGTATGCGTATTCCTGGAGCTATTGGTTTTAATACAACTTCTTTCCAAAAAATGTTGATGCTTCCTTTGAAAGTATGAAGTGCTGATTCTAAAAAGATATCGCTCACCTTTATTAGACATCCCGTTCCAAAGATATAGTTCAAAAGCTATTCGTATTCTATATTAAATAATATGTGTCTAAGAATCACATGAATCTTATGTATGCAGATTGCACCTAAATTATAAAGTTATATGCATATAGCTACCTACACACCTACATCCTCCATTTTCATTATTATATGCACATCTTTACATACTTAGCTTCCATAAATTTATATATATATATATGTATATTTTACTATCCATAACAAAGATTTAAATATACATTTGTAGATTGGTATTTACCTAAGTAATTATTCCTTTAATCATCTATCCGACAATTCATTATACTAAGAATTAAAGTAATCTTAACTACATCGGCCTTAAACCTGCATAGGATAACTAGACTACATACCTACTAAACAGCTTTAATGGTTAGATACATTAAGGTTGTTAGCTACAACAGCAAGTTCGTGCGATCCAGTCTTGCATTTTATTTAATAATGACGGAGAAAAAGCAGGAGTTTTTGTTTTTTATACTATACTATACTATACTATGAGACTTACCTTCTCCTTCCATTCCTTGATCATATCGGTACTATCAGCTGGCATTTGATCCGTATAAACTATACACATGTATTAGGATTCGCGCACGCATCTCTCAACTTCCAGTACTTCATCTGCCGAATTGCACAAGACTGCGCAACGCTCCAACTTGTATGCGCACTTATCCAAACATTTCATAACAACCGACATCTTTTCGGAGTTACTTTGCAATTTAATGGAAACTATAGCCTTGGCATAGACTGCAGCTTCTAAATAGTCTGCACTGCACAACAAAGGCTGATTAGCAATCTTTACAAAATTAAAAAATCGCCGAGTCCATGTCTTGGAAGTGACCGCCAGTTGAATGTGCGATTATAATAACAACTGGACCATTAGTCGGCAGAATGCCTTTCGATTCTAGACGGAAACTCAACATGGAGGCAAATAACACCAGGTTTTACCAGTTCTATTCGAGTTGATCACACAAAAGCAATTGCCACGAACTAAATGCGACCAAGCGTACGCTTGGATGTGATACATTTTAGTCAATCGCATGTGCTCCATTTCTTGGTGGATTTCTGCTGTAAACAAGGCATTCTTCATGCGTTCAATTGGTTTAACATTGTTTTTACTGTGAGCCAATACAAGATGCTTAACGAAATTTGTTTTCAAAGTAGCTTTACCAATGACTTCGGGAAGATTAAGATTGGTTTGGTATGATGGAAGATAAAAATTAGTTAAATTACGAAAGTATTCTTTTTGAGTTAATATTTTCGTAGAACGTATGGATGGATCGGAATTTTCACTAGCAACTGGTGTGGAACACGGAGATTGTAAAAGTGATGAATTTGACGATTGGACAATTTCATTTTTAATCATATTACAATATATTTTATAATTAAATTACAGGACAAAATACAAAATAAATAAAATAAAACTCGCGCACTTCCAATATTTGTTTTGAAATGAATATCTTTTTTTTATTGTTTTGTCATCTGCAAAATACTCACCTCAAATTGAGTAAACTGGTCTTTTCTTGTGGTGGAATTTTGGCACGTACGCATTAATATGCTATGGTTTGCTTCTACTTTATGATTGGATTTTCTTCATTTTGAACATAAAATTAATAAATATTGCTTAATTTGTAAGCCAGAATCAACAAAAAGCTTTTATTAGTATGTTTTATGTTTGATTAAGGCCTTTAAAAATACAATTTAACTAAAAAGCAATTAATGTTTCAATTTTTGAATTTAACGGATTTCCATTTTAAATATATAAGGTCACCATATCTACCAAAATTGGGAATGCGCACTCCTCCGTTTCGATAAGGTTGTGTTGGTGTCTGCTCCATTTAAAATGCACGGACAACTAACACATGCTTGTCAAAACGGAGGAAATCCTCTCAATTTAGCTTGTAGGGTGAAAGAGAATAAACCACCGAAGTCGTGCCTCTATGTTAGTTTCTCTATGCTGAGTATGCTGAATATAAACTCTCGACCTAGATCGTGATCCTGCATTTTTTTATACGTCGTTTGCTTCATCTAATTATGGTTTAAACGAACCTATAAATGCAATGTGTAAACATTTTAATTGTTTTTATAATATTTTAAATTATCTAAAGATTGTCTTAAAAAATTATTATCTTCTTAGCAATTTTAAATTATATTTTATATTGTACTTTTTCTTTTTATTTGTGAATCACTTTGTTTTCGTGTAACACACTTTAATGTTAACTTATTTATTTTATTTTTGTTCACCAATGTACCTACTTATAATATTAAAACTACCTAGACATAATGTCTGTAGTTGATATAATAAATAAATTAATAAAATCAGAAATAATTAAAAAAATATTGTTAATAATGTAAAACCCAGTAATAGTATATTTACTTTCCATACAAAAAAACACGAGTCAAAGCAATTGTTTAGGCTTTAAAAAAGGGAAGAAATATCATCAGCATGAATTGATAGATACTGATTGTGATATTTCTTCTATCAGAGTATTATTGTATATATCTCTTTTGCAATTTAACTTTTTTTTACTCAACATTTATTTTAAACCAAATAAAATTTATTGCCGTTATAATAAATCTGGTTTTAACAACTTTAAACATAAAATAATTCTATTTTTAAAGCGAGTTTAATTGAGATTAAAATTGGACGAATGTGCAAGCATTGCAAACGGAAAGGTAGAACTGAAGGTAGTGTAATCATCAAACCTATACAAACATTTTAAGAACAAGTTTAAACTGTGATATAACTTTTTTAAGACTGACTGAACCGGAAATAGTGCAATACATAGACGACTTAAAGAGTACATGTTCGTATGGTCCTGACAACATTTCGTCTATATTTGTTAAAACTTGCAAGTCCTATATATGTTCTGCAATTACTTATATATTTAACTATTCGCTGTCGTCTGGTGTTTTTACTGATTTGTGGAAGTCTTCGTTTATTATACCTCGTCACAAGAGTGGAAACAAGAACAAAGCATTATAGAGGAATTGCGAAACTTTCAGGCTTGCCTAAGCTGTTTGAAAATATAGTCACCAATCACATTCAATTCTTCTGCAAATCAATAATTGTTCCTGAACAACATGGTTTTTGTCTACATAAGTCTATAAGAACCAATCTTTTGGAATTTACAAACCAATTAAATGTGAATATACAAAATGGACTTCAGACGGATGTATTTTACGCTGATCTAAATAAGGCATTTGATAGGGTTATCCATCCTATTCTTTTTTGTTAATTTTAAAAATTGTCTGTCAAAAATAATTTATGTACTATCTGGAGTTCCTCAAGGTAGTCAAATTGGACCGCTTTAATTCTTACTCTTTAGTAATGACATTGTCATGGACATTCTATGCTCACAGATCTTAATCTTTGCCGATGATTTTAAGATTTTGTATGGATACACGTCTCCTAATGGATACTTATTTCTGCAACATGATATTGACAGAGCCTCCGAATGGTGTATTCAAATGGAATGGACCTCAATTTAAGGAAATGTAAAGTGATGACATACTCTAGAAAGAAAAAGCCTTTTTTATCTTCTCACTTCATAAATGAAAGCCTAGTTGATCGAGTGGATTCATTTAATGACTTAGGGGTCTTATTTGACGTCAAACTCTCCTTTAACCACCACATCGACATTATAATAAGCAAGGCTAGAAGCCGCCTCGGATTAATTAAGAGGTTTTCTAAGGAATTTAATGATCCTCATATCTCGAAAATCCTCTATTGTGCACTTGTCCTCCTTATCCTGGAATATTGCAGCTGTATATGGTGTCCTGTCTATTCTGTTTCCGTAAATAAATTGGAAAGTGTACAAAAACAATTTTTGTTATTCGTCCTTCGTCATCTCCCATGGTACTCAAATGAACATCTTCCACCTTATGAACATCGCTTGAAGCTACTAAGTCTACCAACGCTTAAGAAAAGAAGAGAAGTCAATAATGTAGTTTTCCTATTTCAATTTTTATCTGGATCAATTTATTCTCCCCACATCCTGAGTATGCTGAATATAAATTCTCAACCTAGATCGTGATCCTGCATTTTTTTATACGTCGTTTGCTTCATCTAATTATGGTTTAAACGAACCTATAAATATATTGTGTAAACATTTTAATTGTTTTTATAATATTTTAAATTATCTAAAGATTGTCTTAAAAAAAATTATTATCTTCTTAGCAATTTTAAATTATATTTTATCTTGTACTTCTTCTTTTTATTTGTTAATCACTTTGTTTTTCGTGTAACACACTTTAATGTTTTCTTATTTATTTTATTTTTGTTCACCAATGTACCTACTTATAATACTAAAACTACTTAGACATAATGTCTGTAGTTGATATAATAAATAAATTAATAAAATCAGAAATAATTAAATAAATATTGTAAATAATGTAAAACCCAGTAATAGTATATTTTCTTTCCATACAAAAAAACACGATTCAAAGCAATTGTTTAGGCTTTAAAAAAGGGAAGAAACTCATATCATCAGCATGAATGGATAGATACTCATGGTGATATTTCTTCTATCAGAGTATTATTGTATATACCTCTTTTGCAATTTAACTTTTTTTTTACTCAACATTTATTTTAAACCAAATAAAATTTATTGCCGTTATAATAAATCTGGTTTTAACAACTTTAAACATAAAATAATTCTTTTTTTTTAAAGCGAGTTTAATTGAGATTAAAATGGGACGAATGTGCAAGCATTGCAAACGGAAAGAAAGAACTGAAGGTAGAACCCTGATATCATTTATTTGTTTAAGTAAGTGAAACATAGTACATACTCGTAAATGATTTAAAATTAGCTTTGAAATGGAAAAGCTTATATGATAAATCTAATTACAGATTCCCTTTAAATGATGTCGTATTGTTGGGAATTTGGAGGGAACGATTAAATCTTCCACCCTCTTTTTTTCCAACAAAATATACAAGAATATGTTCGGATCATTTTCGAACCGAATGTTTTAAATTCAATGGAAACAAAAAACGCTAATTGCTAGCAGTGTCCCTGAGTTCTTTTTAGAAATCAAACACGCCTGCTTTTATTGCAAAGCGACAAAAGAGACGAACCCAGGAATTTCGCTTCGAAAGTATGAAGAATGTTCATCTTTTTTTGTTAATATGAATAATAATATATTATTTATTTGTTACAGATTTCCTATAAATAAACCTGAGGTGTTTGAAAAGTGGTTGCTGGCAATTGAACCACCAATTTAAAGAAGGGAATAAACGACAAAATTTCCAAAAATGACTTTTTGATGCAAATGTCTTCTGTAAGGGTAGACGCATCTGTAAGGCCTAAGAATGACACAAAAACCATTTTCACTATTGAGATATACTTGATTTTATAAAGCATAAGTCTTAAGAAAGAAATAAATCCTGGATTTATTTCCTTCTTAGAACTAATTTGTTTTACTTACATAGGTTTTATCTCTTAAGTTGCGTTAGTGTTGAGCGCGTGTAAGCAAAAAACAAAACCGGTTTATGGTTAGTCGTTCAGCTGTGTTAGTTGCTTAACAGCTGTGTGAATAACAGTTTTTAACAGTAATTTGGAAAAGTTTGTCTGCTTTTAAAGAAAAAATGTCTATTGAGTCAGAATCTAGCAACGTGGATCTACACGATCTACTAGAAAGAAGAAAAGAGAGGTAAGAAATAAACATTTATATAAAAGTGAAATACAAAAAAATAAACGCTTGCGTGGCAAGCCCTACAAAAGTAATTCCACTGGAAGGAATATAGAAGCGAGGTCAAACAAAACACGGGATTGTACTTGTAAGCTAAAGTGCACTTCAAGTTTTGACCTACTGCAAAAAAAAGAAATGTTCGATAGCGTGTACAATGATCGGCCCAAGAATGAGCAGGGTACATATTTATTGGGACTTATAGATTGTTCACCAATAGCTCGAAGACGTTCCATGAGCGAAAACACGAAAAAAAGAGACAACGCATTTTATTATAACGTCTTGGCTTCAAATGAAAGAATAAGGGTTTGCAAACAAGCTTTTTCTATATGTACGCTGTACCAGTCAAATCAATTTTCCGGCTCGCATCATTAGTTGCTGAAGGTAAGCTGCCTGTAGATAAGCGTGGGAGACATGGTCATCATCCTACTTTGCCTCAAGATGCACTTATTGCAATCAATAATCATATAAAATCCTTCCCTTTAAAGGAATCTCATTATAGCAGCAAACACGTTCAGTATTTGGATGCTACACTCAACATTAAAATCATGCATGAACTATTTTGCAGTAAATATCCTGAGCACGCAACTGTCGTCAAGTATGACTTCTACCGTAACTATTTTAATATAAACTATTCGTACAGATTTGAACGTCCGCAAGTAGATGTCTGCTCGAAATGTGAAGAGCTTTCTGCAAAAATAAATAGCACATCGCTTAATGACAATGCAAAACGTGTAGCGGCAGCAGAAAAAATGGTACACCTCAGACGAGCAAGAAAATTTTACCATAAACAGGAAGAAATAACGGCTTTATGTCGTGATAGAGATGATGTTGGAGCGCTGGTTTTCGATTATATGCAGAATCTGCCTTTGCCAAAGGTCCCGGTGCAAGAAATGTCTTATCTCAGAAAACTATGGCTTTATGTCTTTTGTGTCCATGATATGAAGACAAACAAAGCTGATTCTTACACATATCATGAAGGCGAGGCTAAGAGAGGTCCTGATGACGTGTGCAGTTTGCTGTGGAAAAGTATACAGAATCTTGATCCTGGCATTCAAGAACTGCACATTTTCAGTGATGCATGCGGAGGGCAAAATAGAAACAACACCCTTGTTAGATTCCTGCTTCTCTTAGTTACAATCGGCCATTTCAAAAAGATAAATCAGTATTTCCCAGTTAGGGGTCATTCGTTTTTGCTGTGTGATAGAAACTTCGGGACAGCTAAACGATTAATAAGAAGAAAGGACCGGATTTACACGCCAGCACAATACAATGAAATGATATGCAGTTCCAAAAAAGAGGCTTTAAAGTGACAAGCATAACATTGTTTGAACACTTTTTTTTTAATTAAAAAATTTTATTTTCCGTTACATTTCTTTTTTTTCAATTTTAAATTTTCAGTTTAAAGAAGGAAATAAATCCAAGCTTTTTAAGAAGGAATATCTGGCTACAAGGAACAGATAGGAACAAAATGTCTTTTACATATGATCCAAATCATAGTGCTCTTTAAATCATCTATAGGTCAAAAATCCAGGAAATGAAAATTATAGAAGATATTAAGTTTTTTTCGTCTCCTGAAAAATAAGGTCGAATGGATTTATTCCCTTCTTTAAATTGGTGGTTCAATTAATGTCTAAGACTTTTTTCTTAATAAGGAAACACGGATTTGCAGCAACCACTTTGAGCAATCATCGTTTGCAGAAATACAAACCAGAAAGAGATTAAATTTAAAGGAGGGTGCGATTCCATCTATTTTTTTAAAAGATACATTATTTGTTTATTTAATTTAAATATAAGTGTAAATATTATAAGTGAAAAATGAAAAAGCTTCAGAGGAATAAGAAATGCATATTTAAAATTAACAAATTTATAGTTATTTAAAAATTTAATGCATACAAATTCATGATTATTACTTTACCTTTTTAAAAGGAAAAAAAAGAAATGAAAATAAGCAATTCAAATATATTATTATTTATGTTAATTATATGTTAATCAGATATAGGAATTAACTTTAAGTAACAGATTTCTTTATTTAGCATACTGTTTATAGTAATCATTGTATCTTGTATATATATTGTATATTTCTACCGTATACTTACAATAGGAAATATTTTTTTTAACCAATGTTATTTATGTAACTCATATCAACAAAATATTTCTGTTTCTTATTATTCTAGAATCTCAAAAATATACACACAAGCTTGCAGAGCAACCTGTGCAGGAACTTGTACAAGAATCTGAACAGGAACTTGTACAAAAACATGAACAGGAACTTGTGCAAGAACCTGAACAGGAACGTGCAGCCGTCCCTGCACACAAGCTTGCAGAAGAATTTTACTTTGGCCTTGAAGTCGATATGAACGAGAATGAACCAAGTTCATCTTCATAGATTAATAATAATTTTTTGTCTGTAAAACGTCTATGCTCATTTAGATTACTGATGGCAGATATTTCCAACTCTTATACCATTGGTATGTTTATTCATTTTGTTTTTAATATGTACATCTATTTAGAAATAAAGGTAAATATTTCAAAACATTAATATTATAATTATATATTGTTATTTTTCTAGTACAAAAAGTGACAGATTCCAAAATATTTTCGAATATTCACCCATAAATAACTCATTCCTCTTTGTAATAGAAAACTTAAAATTTTATTGTTTTAAATACATTACGAATCTGAAGTAACTCCATTTTTATTTAAGTCAGGTAAATTATCTTTGAAAACGTTTTTTACTGTATAATTTATAGCACAGATCTATTTACTTATGAACATTACAAATTTTATCGTTATGGCCAATTTAATTTTTAGTTATTAAATTAATGATTAAATGTGCAATGAATGCTTGCAAAGAAATCATTATTTTTTTATTTTCGATAATAAAAATATAATTAAAATCCTAGTGTACGATATAAGCCATATCATAGTATCCCATCGCAAAAGAAATTTCTCCGACTCATACAAATTTTTTTGTATTTTCCATTTTAATGATACAAATTTTTCATAAATCGATTACACCTCCGGAATATTATTTCAACTTGCGGTTGAAAAGGGTAAAATAAAGAGATATTTCTTATATGTCTAATATTTCTTAAAATTAGGAGAAAATTCCATTCCGATTGGATACTATGATAGGGATAATTATGTCAATGCGAATTGAAATCAGTACTAAAGGTAAAAATCAGAAAGAGAAAAAAAAATGGGTAATATTTGGTTGCTTAGAAAAAAAATTGTTGTTTCCAGTCAGTAAAATAATAGCATTTTATTTCATCATTGGGAAAAATAAATATGTTTACGAAAATTTCACTTTTCTAAAATGTGCATATGAGTATACATATAACAGTCTATACGAACTGTGGAACTTTCTTCATGCATGCCTTTCATTATAAAAAAAATGATAAAATGATTAATCGAGTCAACATTTATTTCAAAATAGGATTTATGTAAATTATGCTTTTCTAAAAAGGAAATATCTTCAACAAATTGTATGTAGAACGTATCAACTACCTTGTTACTTACTTATCTTGCAGTATTGAAAACATTAATGAAAATAAAAAAAAATTAAATGCTCACAATTAATAAATTATCAAAATTTTACCAAATTCCCCTAGAAAAATAAATTTGCAGTACATAAATGCTGCAAATTATATTAGAGTCGGTAGGCATCGACCAAAAATTATGCGTCTTAGAAAGGTACGATAGCATCTAACTGATGAGCCCAACTATCGTGCCCGGGCGAAACGAATTTTGGACTATAGGTCACAAAGTATTTCAATTGGTTTTAATCCACACAGTCCACAAAAACAAAAACAAAAATAATATGTAAATATTGTTTGCGTTTTCTTCGAATATAATTACTGGCCAGACCACGGGCATAAAATCAATACATATTTCTAGGTGCACGTATTTAACCAAATTCCCCTAGAAAAATAAATTTGCAGTAAATATATCCTGCAAATTCTATTAGAGTCGGTAGGCATCGACCAAAAATGTTGCGTCTTAGAATGGTACGATAGCATCTAACTCATGAGCCCAACTATCGTGCCCGGGCGAAACGCATTTTGGACTATAGGTCACAAAGTATTTCAATTGGTTATAATCCACACAGTCCACAAAAACAAAAATACTACGTAAATATTGTTTGCGTTTTCTTCGAATATAATTACTGGCCAGGCCACGGGCATAAGATCAATACATATTTCTAGGTGCATGAATCTAACCAAATTCCCCTAGAAAAATAAATTTGCAGTATATATATATATGCTGCAAATTCTATTAAAGTCGGTAGACATCGACCAAAAATGTTACGTCCTAGAAAGGTACGATAGCATCTAACTGATGAGCCCAACTATCATGCCCGGGCGAAACGCATTTTGGAATACAGGTCACAAAGTATTTCAATTGGTTTTAAGCCACACAGTCCACAAAAACAAAACCAAAAATAATATGTTAATATTGTTTGCACGGGCATAAAATCAATACATATTTCTAGGCGCATGAATTTCACCAAATTCCCCTAGAAAAATAAATTTGCAGTATATATATGCTGCAAATTCTATTAGAGTCGGTAGACATCGACCAAAAATGTTGCGTCTTAGAAAGGTACGATAGCATCTAACTGATGAGCCCAACTATCGTGCCCGGGCGAAACGCATTTTGGATTATAGGTCACAAAGTATTTCAATTGGTTTTAATCCACACAGTCCACAAAAACAAAAATAATATGTAAATATTTTTTGCGTTTTCTTTCGAATAAAATGTATTACAGTGACTCCAAATAAAACTACGGTCCAAGAAAAAAGAAAAGTAGTAAGTCATGACCACAACTACGAATGGACACCCAGAACTCAGAGAAGACGACTCACATTCTTTAAAAAAAATTCAAGAAATCTCAACAAATAATCAAGATACAAAGGCAACACATTAGAACACATTAGTCGTTTGAATTCAAAAATTTGTTCTTTTAAGGACATTATTAATAAACTTCGTAAAGGAAGTCAATTCCTGAATCTGGTCTATGATAAAATGTCAAATGAAAGAGTTTCGAAGAAGTACGGGTTAGACGACGATCAACTATTATCGCAAGATAATGAAATCTTCGTCGGACTTAGAGAAACTCTCTCAAGTTTCTCAAGGCCTTGTGTTGAACACATAAGTGGTTGTGTCGTAAAAAAACTAGTGGACCCTAAAAGACCAGTTGTAAATTGTGAGCTATGAAGCTCTTTTTCAAAGGTCCCAGCAATGTGCAGAGTTTGAAGAAAATGGATTAATTGGAGCCAAAACTCGTGGTGGATTGATATGTCCGAGTGAATCTGTAGTTAAAATTTGTGCCAAGACCGAAAATATGCTCAGGCACAGCATTAACCAAATAAACGGTTTGGTTCCAAATGAGCAAAACTTTCCAGCGGTTTTGTGCTCGAAAGTTATGGCGGATTTATTTGAACCACCCTGCCTCCTTTTTCCAACTCTTAATGACCACATTTTTGACGACGCAATTGAAGAGCCCAGCCACATCTTTATTCTGGTGAAAAAAATAGTGCGTCAATAAATTAAGTTGCGAATGCATTCAGAAACTAAGTTGGCCTCAGAAGCTGCTGTTGGAGAAAAGGTCCGGAGCCATTTGAACCGACAAATTATTTGGAAACGAAAATAGTCAGTCAATTGGATCTTAAGTCTTCTCGTAATTTACCGTTGTCTTTAACGTCTATTTGTTTGTGTATTTAATTTTTTTCTATTTAGTACAGATTTCTAGTTATTTTTCATCATTCCAGCCATTTTAAATGGAAACATAATGGCTGGTTACACAAACTGTCGGTATTTAACTTCCTAGCTAAATTTTAACTTCTATGTAATAAATGTATCTATGCATACGAGATGATATGAAATAATTAACTTACAGCAGATACGTACTTTGACGTTAGTACCAATATAGCATAACAGAGTTCTTACTAATCAACATTTAGAACTACAAATTTAACCACATAACTTCATCTCATTCATTGTATTAAAAAAACTTATGATTTTTATTTCAAAATTTTGTTTAATTTTCTACTCATAATTAATCTAATTAATATCAATGAGGTATGTAAGTATACATATTATGTACTTACTTATTTTTTCGATTCTAATTTGATTGGTCTTTTTAAATAATTTGTATGTATCTCATATTTTTAACAAATAGTTTTTCTTATATTTGCAATCTTTTACTAATGTGAATGTAACTTTTTTGAGACTTAAAAAATATTTTTACACACGTTATATTAGTTTATGTATTTTTTTTATTTTTAATGTTACTTTGTGCACCTATGTACATTTAAAAAAATGGGGTTTGTTGCAATACGTTTTATAATCTCTAACACCAATAATACGTCCTTGTTATCTTTTGCTCTTAATGTACAAATTTATTGTGATTTATTACATTTATCTAACACACTCTTGTTATTTTTGCCTTCTAACGGGTGATTTTTTTGCTACTTGGTTTTTGACGTTTATATTTTTGACAGATCACACATGACAAATTCCACGAACATTTGACATTTCGATTCAGTATTGTTTGCCATTTCATCATGAATAGACTTACGCCTGAACAACGTTCTCAAATTATTGAAATTTATTATCAAAATTCGTGCTCTGTGAAAAATGTGTTTCGCAAGCTACGTCCGTTTCAGCGACGAGGCTCATTTTTGGCTAAATGGATACGTGAATAAGCAGAATTGCCGTATTTGGAGTGAAGAGCAGCCAGAGGCAATTCAGCAGCTACCAATGCATCCCGAAAAATGCACTGTTTGGTGCTGTTTATGGGCAGGCGGCATCATTGGGCCGTACTTCTTCAAGGACGATGAAGGCCGCAGGGTTACGGTCAATGGAGAAAGGTACCGTTCGATGGAAACAGATTTTTTTTTTGCCGAAAATGCAAGAATTGAACTCGGTCGACATGTGGTTCCAACAGCACGGTGCCACATGCCACACTGCACGCGAAACCATGCATCAATTGAGAGGCGAATTTGGTGAGCAGTTGATCTCACGTTTTGGCGCAGTCAATTGGCCACCAAGATCATGTGATTTGACCCCGTTAGACTATTTTTTGTGGGGCTATGTTAAGTCTATTGTCTATGGGGACAAGCCAAACACGATTGCTGCCTTGGAAGCCAACATTGAACGCGTCATTGGTGAGATTCCGGCCGAAATGTGTGAAAAAGTTTGCCAAAATTGGACCTTCAGAATGGACCACCTGAAGCGTAGCCGCGGGCAACATTTAAGTGAACTTATTTTTAAAAAGTAAATGGCAGAAATTGATTTATCGATCCAAATAAAAATTTCATTCACTTTTTACAAGTTTCTGTGTTTTTATGAATTTTCAAGAACCAAGCTCTTAAAAAATCACCGTTTATGTACAAATTTATTCTGTGATGTTTTACATTTATATTTACATTATACATTCGTTTTATTGTTTTCTTTTTATGTACAAATTTATTGTGATTACGAGTACATTTACCTAATTCATTCTTCTTATTTTTGCCTTCTGTGTACAAATTTATTCTGTGATATTTTACATTTATATTTACATTATACATTCGTTTTTTTTTTGCTTTTTATGTACAAATTTATTGTGATTACATTTCCCTAATTCATTCTTGTTATTTTTGCCTTCTATGTACAAATTTATTCTGTGATATTTTACATTTCTATTTACATTATACATTCGTGTTATGTTTTGCTTTTTATGTACAAATTTATTGTGATTTTTTACATTTACATAATTCATTATTGTTCTTTTTTGCTTTATATGTACAAATGTATTGTTTTATTTTACATTTTGTTTGTTTGACCTTATGTGATTTTATTTTAGTTTCAGCTTTCCGGAACGGATGACTTCTTCAATTTCATCAACGTAAATGCAACATCATAAGTAGTTTATTCAAATTATGTGTTCATATCATAGCTGCCAACTGTTCCACAATAACAATTCCTAAAAATGTTACAATATATATATAAAAAAGAGATAATTAATGTTTTTTCTTTGTTTGTTTTTATAATATAATATGCTTACACATTTCTTGAGGTAAGCTTACAATCGGATTAATATGTTAAACAAAGAGTCTTATGGAATTTTTAAGCAACAACAAATTAGGACGTTACATTAGTGACCAGAAGATAAAATACAATTTTTTATTTTTTATTATCTACATTTAATGAGTTGAATTAAGAATCCATTACCATTGGGTTGCATTAAGTTGCCTCAATAATTTGAAGTGAAGAAATATTACCTTATGCGTTATTTTCAAGCCTTTTCCTTTCTTCTTTTTCACGCTTGGAAAGCCAAAAAAATGTAATCATTTTTTTACCCAAGAATCCTTTTGCTATAAGCTTTCACAACTTACACCGATTTTTCTAACAGATATAATTAGAACTAAATTCAAAGTCCGAAGTAATAGTCGAGTTATTACTCGGTCTAAACTCCTTTTTCGACACTACTAGTATAATATCTATTTCAAACCCGTCCTACCAAGTACTTCGGACGGTGCGAATTCATTGAGCAGCTTGATATAGTGCATATTCATACGTAATGAAGTTCAAAGAATTTTGTATACAGATTGAAGCCAATCTATGGTTGTGTGGAGATCATAGAGATTTTTCCCATCGATTGGAATAAACATGAGGAAAAGCCTGAACAAGATTTGTATGGTTATTCCATCAATAAAATTCTCTTTCTTTTTATCAGGAATTGGAAAATAAAATGAAGGACTGGATCGCACGAGGTTGCTGTTGTAGCTAACAACTTTAATGTAGCTAAACATTTAAGCCTTTTAGAATGTAGGTAGTCTAGTTATCTGATGCAGGTTAAAGACTGATGTATGTAGGTAATATTACCTAGAATAACGAATTTTCGAATGTTTAATTCAAGAAATAGTTATATAGGTGCCTATCTAAGAATGTATATTTAAATCTAGGTTATGTAAGTTAGGATAGTAATATTTACCTATGTATATAAATATATGTACATATAATATTGAAAATTAAGCATGTAGGAGGGTAGGTAGCTATATGCTTACAACTTAATATTTTAGTTGCAACATACATAATATTCATGTGATTTTTATAGATACATATATATAAATGTATGGCCTACATAGTATGTACTTTAAATGATTAATAAAAATTAAATACATATTAGGTAGAAATAAATGGATGAAAGACATAATCAGCCTTATCACAGACCCTGTCGTAATATTTGCGTACTATGACTCCCGAACAAATGTATTATAGGACCCGTCGTTCTAAAAAATATTCCCTACGAAATTCGGAGTTCGGGAAATTTGGCAACACTCGCCCCGAAGGAATAGGAAGTCTGACTGTTTTTTCTACGAACCGTTTTTTTCATAGTAGCCTGTGGAAGTGGAAGCAAAAATAAAAAATTCGTGCAGACAAACAAGCACATCGCACAAAAATATTGAACTAAAAGAGAAATGTAAGTTTTATTGCGAAATTAAATGTGAAAATATATAAATTTTAATTTTCAAAGCGCAAACAAAGCAATTACAAATCGCCTCAAGGCTTTTTCAAATGCTCCAAGAAAATCCTGAAATCGCCCAAGGGTATTATAAAATTCCTATTAAATATTTTTGATTAACAAAACAATTAAATTCTCAAAATATTTAGAAAAAAAATTAAAATCCATTTTTTCCCAGTTATTGACGTAAATCAGATGAATTTGAAACTACGAAAAAATGGGTTGCAGATGTTTTGATTTCGTTCGATGCTTATTCGTATCCGCAGCGTAACAAAACATTCTGAACTTTGCTACGAGGGACTCTGTGATACTGGTGAATAAAATCTTCTTAGATTGCTTAGATGTTAAAATTTGGGGGGAAGAAATGAAATTTAAATTTTTCGAGTTATGTATATACAAAAAAATAATCAAACATCGTTGGAGTGTTTTTTTTTTAAGTTTTCTTATTTATAAAATTTTGAAAACAATTTTAGAAAAAAAATTTAACCGTCATTTTGAAGAAATTATTTATATACATAAAAAAATTTAAATTCAGTGACTGGTTTGAAAAATCGATTTTTCAAAAAAAAAATATTTTTTTTTTAAATCGAAAAACCAATTTTTTCAAAAATTGAGTATGTGGTATTATTAACACTTTTAGGGAACATTTGCGTAAAAATAATAATTTTGATCGATTCATCCAATAGTGAGATAGTGGAAAATATAAAAAGTGCTTCTGTGGGAAGTACCGTTAATAAGTACCCACTAATTAGCATGCACTATTTTATCAAAATCCTTGAAGCCGTTTTTGAGAAATACATTTGTTTTTTTTTTAACATCTGTAAGGGAGGTACTGTTTTTTTGTGTTAGGAAAATTGTTTTTTTTTTTAATGTGTACATATATACGCAGTTTCGAAAAAATCGTTTGACTCGTCTTCGAAATATCGGTTTAAAAAAAATAATTTAGAAAAAATGAAAAATTAGGGCGTACATTACTGTTTAAACTTTCAAGGGCTTCTGCATAAAAAAAATCTAAAAAATCTAAAGATATTTGTCGTCTTAAGAAAATGAAAAAAACGTGTGGGCATATTACCGAAAAAACAATAAGTACCAAGTTTAAAGCAAATTCATCCAACCGTTCAGGGTGTAGACTTGAGGACAGAAAGACAGACGGAATTGTAGGGTCCACTTTTTTAGTCTTCTGTCAAGTTTGATCAAAATCTCGAGTTAAATTTTTTTACGAATCCATAATAGTACATAATGTACACATATAACGCAAGTAAAAATCTTTGCGCTACTATAGGTATAGTCAACATTGTTTTTGGATCAAAAATATTTGTACATATTTTGTTATAAACGGTACCTGACATACACCTTTCGACTTTCTCATGAACGGCTCAACGGATTTCAATAAAAAAATTTATATGGGAGGACTTTTTGGGTTTTTGAGAAAAAATTTCGAAAATTCAATATTTCGATAACAGATGGAGCCTTTTCTATGAAATTATGTTTTAAATTAATTTTTTAAATACTTAAAATTGTCGTACCAACTTTGTCTTTGGACAACAAATTTAAAAAAATTGTACATACATCGTCACCCCAGAATTGGAGTGACACTTTTGCATTTTTGAGTTAGAAATGTTTTTAAAGTGACAAAAAGGAGATCTTTCTTTTGGTGCAATTAAATCTATGCTATCTCAATTATTGCGAAGGATATCAGTGTTAAAATTGATACATACGCACTTTTGGGAATATATGGTCTGCCACATAAGCATTTGTATGAGAGGGTCATATTTTCGTATGAATTTTTTTCAAATTTCTTAAGTGTTTTAAATGACCTACCCATACAATTAAGCTAATATTATGTTTTATTTGCAAACACAAAATTCAGTGCTTAAATGACTTAAACATACAATTCTTACTAAAAGGTGCTTCATATGCACAATGATTTTTCAATGTTTAAATGATACATAAGAACCAAGCTTAAAAAATTATTTCAGTGAATAAGTAACACATTGAATGAATTTGTGACCTTTAGTCCAAAATGCGTTTCGCCCAGGTACTACAGCTGGGCTCATCAGTTAGATGCTGTAGTATCTTTCTAAGACGCATTATTTTTTGATCGATGTTTACCGACTTTAATAAAACTTACAGCGATTACTCACTGTAAATTATATTTTTCTAGGGGAATTTGGTTAGATTCATGCACCTAGAATTATGTTTTGCCCGTGGTCTGGCCAGTGAATTAATTGAAGAAAACGCAAACAATATGTTTATATTATTTTTGTTTTTGTTTTAGTGGACTGTGTGGATTTAAAGCCAATTGAATGAATTTGTGATCTTTAGTCCAAAATGCGTTTCACCCAGGTACTACAGCTGGGCTCATCAGTTAGATGCTGTAGTATCTTTCTAAGACGCATTATTTTTTGATCGATGTTTACCGACTTTAATAAAACTTACAGCGATTACTCACTGTAAATTATATTTTTCTAGGGGAATTTGGTTAGATTCATGCACCTAGAATTATGTTTTGCCCGTGGTCTGGCCAGTGAATTAATTGAAGAAAACGCAAACAATATGTTTATATTATTTTTGTTTTTGTTTTAGTGGACTTTGTGGATTTAAAGCCAATTGAATGAATTTGTGACCTTTAGTCCAAAATGCGTTTCGCCCAGGTACTACAGCTGGGCTCATCAGTTAGATGCTGTAGTATCTTTCTAAGACGCATTATTGTTTGATCGATGTTTACCGACTTTAATAAAACTTACAGCGATTACTCACTGTAAATTATATTTTTCTAGGGGAATTTGGTTAGATTCATGCACCTAGAATTATGTTTTGCCCGTGGTCTGGCCAGTGAATTAATTGAAGAAAACGCAAACAATATGTTTATATTATTTTTGTTTTTGTTTTAGTGGACTGTGTGGATTTAAAGCCAATGGAATGAATTTGTGACCTTTAGTCCAAAATGCGTTTCGCCCAGGTACTACAGCTGGGCTCATCAGTTAGCTGCTGTAGTATCTTTCTAAGACGCATTATTTTTTGATCGATGTTTACCGACTTTAATAAAACTTACAGCGATTACTCACTGTAAATTATATTTTTCTAGGGGAATTTGGTTAGATTCATGCGCCTAGAATTATGTTTTGCCCGTGGTCTGGCCAGTGAATTAATTGAAGAAAACGCAAACAATATGTTTATATTATTTTTGTTTTTGTTTTAGTGGACTGTGTGGATTTAAAGCCAATTGAATGAATTTGTGATCTTTATTCCAAAATGCGTTTCGCCCAGGTACTACAGCTGGGCTCATCAGTTAGATGCTGTAGTATCTTTCTAAGACGCATTATTTTTTGATCGATGCTTACCGACTTTAATAAAACTTACAGCGATTACTCACTGTAAATTATATTTTTCTAGGGGAATTTGGTTAGATTCATGCACCTAGAATTATGTTTTGCCCGTGGTCTGGCCAGTGAATTAATTGAAGAAAACGCAAACAATATGTTTATATTATTTTTGTTTTTGTTTTAGTGGACTGTGTGGATTTAAAGCCAATGGAATGAATTTATGACCTTTAGTCCAAAATGCGTTTCGCCCAGGTACTACAGCTGGGCTCATCAGTTAGATGCTGTAGTATCTTTCTAAGACGCATTATTTTTTGATCGATGTTTACCGACTTTAATAAAACTTACAGCGATTACTCACTGTAAATTATATTTTTCTAGGGGAATTTGGTTAGATTCATGCACCTAGAATTATGTTTTGCCCGTGGTCTGGCCACTGAATTAATTGAAGAAAACGCAAACAATATGTTTATATTATTTTTGTTTTTGTTTTAGTGGACTGTGTGGATTTAAAGCCAATTGAATTAATTTGTGACCTTTAGTCCAAAATGCGTTTCGCCCAGGTACTACAGCTGGGCTCATCAGTTAGATGCTGTAGTATCTTTCTAAGACGCATTATTTTTTGATCGATGTTTACCGACTTTAATAAAATTTACAGCGATTACTCACTGTAAATTATATTTTTCTAGGGGAATTTGGTTAGATTCATGCACCTAGAATTATGTTTTGCCAGTGGTCTGGCCAGTGAATTAAATGAAGAAAACGCAAACAATATGTTTATATTATTTTTGTTTTTGTTTTAGTGGACTGTGTGGATTTAAAGCCAATGGAATGAATTTGTGACCTTTAGTCCAAAATGCGTTTCGCCCAGGTACTACAGCTGGGCTCATCAGTTAGATTCTGTAGTATTTTTCTAAGACGCATTATTTTTTGATCGATGTTTACCGACTTTAATAAAACTTACAGCGATTACTCACTGTAAATTATATTTTTCTAGGGGAATTTGGTTAGATTCATGCACCTAGAATTATGTTTTGCCCGTGGTCTGGCCAGTGAATTAATTGAAGAAAACGCAAACAATATGTTTATATTATTTTTGTTTTTGTTTTACTGGACAGTGTGGATTTAAAGCCAATTGAATGAATTTGTGACCTTTAGTCCAAAATGCGTTTCGCCCAGGTACTACAGCTGGGCTCATCAGTTAGATGCTGTAGTATCTTTCTAAGACGCATTATTTTTTGATCGATGTTTACCGACTTTAATAAAACTTACAGCGATTACTCACTGTAAATTATATTTTTCTAGGGGAATTTCGTTAGATTCATGCACCTAGAATTATGTTTTGCCCGTGGTCTGGCCAGTGAATTAATTGAAGAAAACGCAAACAATATGTTTATATTATTTTTGTTTTTGTTTTAGTGGACTGTGTGGATTTAAAGCCAATGGAATGAATTTGTGACCTTTAGTCCAAAATGCGTTTCGCCCAGGTACTACAGCTGGGCTCATCAGTTAGATGCTGTAGTATATTTCTAAGACGCATTATTTTTTGATCGATGTTTACCGACTTTAATAAAACTTACAGAGATTACTCACTGTAAATTATATTTTTCTAGGGGAATTTGGTTAGATTCATGCACCTAGAATTATGTTTTGCCCGTGGTCTGGCCAGTGAATTAATTGAAGAAAACGCAAACAATATGTTTATATTATTTTTGTTTTTGTTTTAGTGGACTGTGTGGATTTAAAGCCAATTGAATGAATTTGTGACCTTTAGTCCAAAATGCGTTTCGCCCAGGTACTACAGCTGGGCTCATCAGTTAGATGCTGTAGTATCTTTCTAAGACGCATTATTTTTTGATTGATTTTTACCGACTTTAATAAAACTTACAGCGATTACTCACTGTAAATTATATTTTTCTAGGGGATTTTGGTTAGATTCATGCACCTAGAATTATGTTTTGCCCGTGGTCTGGCCAGTGAATTAATTGAAGAAAACGCAAACAATATGTTTATATTATTTTTGTTTTTGTTTTAGTGGACTGTGTGGATTTAAAGCCAATGGAATGAATATGTGACCTTTAGTCCAAAATGCGTTTCGCCCAGGTACTACAGCTGGGCTCATCAGTTAGATGCTGTAGTATATTTCTAAGACGCATTATTTTTTGATCGATGTTTACCGACTTTAATAAAACTTACAGCGATTACTCACTGTAAATTATATTTTTCTAGGGGAATTTGGTTAGATTCATGCACCTAGAATTATGTTTTGCCCGTGGTCTGGCCAGTGAATTAATTGAAGAAAACGCAAACAATATGTTTATATTATTTTTGTTTTTGTTTTAGTGGACTGTGTGGATTTAAAGCCAATTGAATGAATTTGTGACCTTTAGTCCAAAATGCGTTTCGCCCAGGTACTACAGCTGGGCTCATCAGTTAGATGCTGTAGTATCTTTCTAAGACGCATTATTTTTTTATCGATGTTTACCGACTTTAATAAAACTTACAGCGATTACTCACTGTAAATTATATTTTTATAGGGGAATTTGGTTAGATTCATGCACCTAGAATTATGTTTTGCCCGTGGTCTCGTATTTATTATATAGAAAGGTAGTAAAAGCGTGTTTACCAGATTAAATCCCTCTAGGGCCAATAGGTTGAGCAACATCCGGATATGCCATTGTCAGATCCATATATCTTTTATGTCCACCATCGCTATTTTTTTTACAAGCTATCAAATATAAAGGTATTAAAACTCCGAAACTAGATAATTTTATGTCCGCAGAAATTAACTGTGAAGGTTTGTGTGACAAAAAAATTCTACAAATCAGATAAATTTATCTCACGAATTTGATTTAGAAAGAGAATAATTATACCTCATAAAGTTAGATTAACGAACAGCTGATTATTTCCCATATTTACGCAAGTATTTATTAAGAGAGTGTTCCTGTTCTAGCAAACGTCTAGCTGAAAGTTATATCTTTCTCCAAACCGGAAAATTATCTAGTTGCAGGAAAACCCTTAATATATAAAAAAAAGAAAACGATATGTACATACATACATTATATACCACAAATTAAATAAAATGTTTGGCCTTCGGTAAATTGCACGTTATTATCTACTATTCGGACAGATCCCGTAGATAAATACGTAAGTCAGCCTAACATATTGGATTTGAGGCACAGCTTGCAGGGATTTCTTCCAAATTGAGTATGGTCTAAAGGCATACTGGCGGTACTGATTTGGAGAAAGTTCTGTTGTACAGGGCGAAAAACCGTCCTTGGAACAAGCGGTTCAGACAAGGTCATTAGTTTCCAAGATAACGGTTAATATAAAATCCCCATCCCCACAATCACAAAATAAAGAAACCAAAAATTATTTTGAATAAATACAGCATTCTAACTTGTGATGTGCTTTTTGGTTTCCAGACGATGTTTTGCTCGTCGGATCGCCAGGGTCGAAATGAAGTAAACACGAAACTCCAAATGAAGTCCTTTCAAACCTTATTGCAAAAATCTTTATTAAAAACAACTCTATAATTCACAACATAGGATATGGTTCACCCAAAATCTGGTTACGGCGGGTATACGGTCTGGTATACTGGTATTCGGGTTATATAGCGGCGGTGAAGGCACTTCCTCGTTAAAGATGTATTTATATCCTAGCCTTGAGTATTCCTTAGCGTGGCTTCTGGATTTGGTATTGCTTTCTGGATTCCTGGATTTCTGTTGAAGTTCGCCCGTGGTAGTTTTATCAAGCCCTCGCTTGTTAGGTGAGGTACTACGGGTTAGATTGGAACGAATCAGGCAGGCCGAAGCTCTTGTAGATCAGCAGGTATAAGGACCCTGGTTGCACTCGACACAGCAGGCCGAAGCTCTGGTAGATCAGCAGGTACCGAATCCCCTGGTGGCAATTACCTAACTTGCAACGAACCCCCTTACCACGGGGGGGGGAAGCCTTGGCAACAAAGCTAATGATGACCTGACCGACTTACCTTGTCTATGGTCAGATTAAGACTGATAAACAATATAAGAAACAATATCACCAATGACTTGAAAAGTGTGGTCGATGGGGCCATCCTTTTCGTTCAACTTAGCAGGTCCTCCTATAATGTTTTCGGTAAGAACCGAGTGTGAATTGTAATATGTTGAACGAAAATTGGCAACAAAATAAATTAATTTTAGTATTTTTTTGGTGACGTCACCTGTGTACACTGATGGCGAATCATATCGAGTCGAAATGCAATATTATCTGTATATCAGTGGGTATTGTAGATAGGTAGCATGTAACGCTTCGTTACAAACTTTACGAAAGATTACATTCAATAGATAAAATCGTTAAGCAACTTATAGCGAGTTTCATTCTAGAAAAGATATGCTGCTTCTGATAAAAGATTTCATGTTTTTAAATTAAGAGAGTTTCATTCCAACAAAAAGAGAAAATCTAGATGAAATCTAGCTAAGATACCTTAATAGCTGGTTTCTTTTCGAACGATCCATGTAGCTTTCTCTGAAGTCAGTTGTATTGCATACAAATCTAAAGTTTTGAATTAGCTGTTCCTAAAATTAATAATAATTGTTTGGTAGCTTGAGATTTGTGTTTGACAACATATGATTAGTTCATCAGCTGGTTTTTCCTTAGGCGTTACAACAACACAAATCAATCTGGATTGCTTTAGATATGTCACCGAACGCGGCCAATACTACAATTGAATTTGCAACGAGATTCAGCTATTTGGCGAGTGAAGTGAAGTGACTCGCCACTCACTGATGAAACCTCAGGCGAGTAATCTGACATTTCATTTCAATTATTCACTCCTTCACCTTTACTAGCTGAATCGATTTTTAATCAAAAGTGACTTATATCACTCACTCCCTGCGAGCTGAGTCTCTGTGTTGGACAACAAGTTTCATTGAAAAGATCAAATATCCACTTTGAGAGATCTTTGAAATTTGAATGAAACTCGCTATTACTTAATACTTTAAATCGGCTAAAAGCTCTTATCGCTTTCAACGTGAAAGACGAGACAACTATACTTTAAATATAATTTAAATCATATGAGGGTTCCTTACTTAAATATTCTGAAACAAATATAAAAATAATTACACCCTTCTACGAGTATATTAGGAAAATGGGCACACAATTTATTTAGGGTAACATCCCCTTATCCACTTTTCAATTTATTTAAATTTCATTAATATTGAAACAAATTAAACGGAAGTGTTTTAATAAAATTATCGCATTCACATCAAAATAAGATACGTACCTACATTATGTAAGTATTCAACTTACATGTCCTTAATTCATGTAATGACCCAAAAGTTCAATTCATTGGTGACCCGTATTATGTGAATACGAGTAGTGGAATATGTAAAGGTACCTCTACTACTAGCAATACATTACACATACCTATGTATAATATGCGAGTGAGAGATAGATTATTTCAACTGCACTACAATTGAAAAATCAAAATACTCACTTCTGGCATTGCAAACATGATGCAATTACATATGCTTCCATGTAAATTATGACTTAAATTAAAATTCCACTGGGCATGCAGTGTATAGCCTGCAGTAAAACATGATACACAAAATACCGCGGGTCCTTCGTATTTACATAACCGCATCACCATCCCCATCAAAGACGGTGTCACATTGTCTATTCAACTTCCCTCTGTCAGGCAAGGCGATCGTGAAAAAAACGCACTGAGACTCCAATAGATAGATATGCGACAGCTTCTCCAGCTATATCCACAGTCGCGATTAATAGTATGTGTGGTTTATTTCATCGTCGTAGTCTCGCTGCACTGCCACTACATCACCGGCCAGCCGCGCACCAAGAGTGCCGCACATCAGACAACATCGACCGCCAAAGCTGCCCACCAACATTCTGTCGGATAAGTAACACGTTTTAAATTATTCCTTTTTTTTGACGACGACGACTATGGGTAACTGCTGCAGAATGTTTATGATGTGAAGATGATGATGAATTGTGTGAAGCTTATGGTTTGGGTAAGCGATTGACGTTTTTTGTTTAGTTAATGAAGGCAGTTGCTTATTTTCCATCGACAGTTGTGGACTGACGTCATTGTGGAAAACGAAAGTCTGCGTTGTTACTGGCTGGGAAGTGGTGTAGATGATTTGCTGTTGACATTTTCCGTTAAGAGACACTGTTGGTGAACTAATCTGGGTGACTTGGTTGATGTTCACCATCCCGGTTGGCATAGGTGTTCTGAGTGACTTTAAAGTTGTACATAATCTTTCAACTTCCAAGTTATAGCAACAAAAAATTAGATTTTAAACAAACAACATCAAAACGTGTTAAGTCGCCGCAGAGTATGCAAAATATTGGGGTTTTAGTATCATTATATGTACATACCGATTTGCCAATAACTTCGATATCTGCGACATAGTTCTTGAAGACTGTTGGGACATAGACCTCTGGAAATTTGTTCTTACTGAAGACTATGAGGCATGGTCTACCACAAGCACCGGCTTTTATTTTTCATTTGATATCTTTAATTAATTTGATAGTGGAAATATTGTAACGCGTTTTTTTATTATAAATAAAAGATTTTATTTTAACAACTTAAAACACAAATAATTTATTTTTGCTTATATGTATATTTCGGAAGCTATGCTTCTATCGTCAGTAAGATTTATTTAAATAATAATAACATTTTGATATAAATATTAAAATTCAATACAAACAAAAAATTACACAAACAAATTTACAATGAATTTAAGGTCTAATATAAACTTTTTTTTAAATTGGATTTCTTATTGGTCTCTATTCATTAAATTATTTTTATTTTTAAATAATAAAGAGATTCAAAAGCATCTAGCTCATAAGGATTATTTAAATTACGTTTTAATTTCAAATTTTGTAAACTAAAATTATGGTTATTATCTAGCATGTTAAATAAATCAAAATATCCATCAATCAAGTTTACTTATGAAGACGAAATAAACGGAAGTATTAAATTAAGTTTAAGTATTATTTTAATTTTTTTATTTTAAAAATAAGAAATTATATAAGAACGCACCAAACAAATGTTTTAGATCTCAATATACTTTGACAGTTTATTATTTAACGCATCTCGCCACAGACGAGGCGAGATCAAGTCCAAAAAACAAGGTCTCAAACAACACAGAATTTGCTCAATAGGGTAAGTTTAGTGTCTTTAAAAAAAAACGCTTTAAGTCAATTCTAAAGTGACTTCTGGGCTCAACGAACAAGCCTAATAAAACCTGTTTAAATGATACAAACATAGTTAAGACTGCCATTATTTCGGCTAACATATTTTTCATAAGTTAACTTTATCATAATCTGAACCCTGACCGATTTTAAAATTAAGTCTAAATATAAGTAATTAAATTTTTCATTGAAGGCAAAATTACAATTTACTTCATTCATCGTTTCATTTCAACGCGGGTAAGTTGGTTTGGGTAATCGTGGTATATAATTTTTCAAAAAAATTTCAAGTTATTGACACATAATAAAATTAATTCCTTCGTAAGAAATCACACCAAGGCAAATCCTGGAAAAGAGCAACGAATGGTCGAACTCTGGATTCAGAGAAAACTGATACAGCTGCCTTATCTGAGGCTAGAAAACACACGGGGCAATATATAACTGGATGGGAATTGTAATTCCAACTATTGCAAACAGAAAGAAATGCGCTATCATGTGACTTCTTCAATCTTGTCATGGAAGAGATAGTGTGTAAAGCATGCATAAACATGGAAGGTATCCATACCAGTATCTTCGCATAGCTAAGGACAAAACGATAGCAGCAATTCCGAAGTAGTTCACGAGTTAGCATTTGCATTGGATTTCAAAATAACCCTACGAATTACACCTTAGTTGAAATTCGACACAAAATTACCATATAGAATCCGCTACTACTTCGGTTTGGCGAAAAACATGTTCTCTGAAAACTCCGATCGCGAAAAAGTAACTAACTAAGCTCTACAAATAACATTTACTTCTAGACTAGCTTAACTGGGCTGAATGTAGGACAATAAGCAGAAAAGGAGAGGTCATACATGTGCGAGGAGGGCGAATGAATAGAAGATACAACTCCGAACTATTAGAGCTGTACAAAGATGTAGATGTAATCAAGTCAATCTATTCCTCATCTTATGTGTACTTGCCCTGCACTATCTCAGCGACATAAGCTCCATCTTATATTCTCGAGGATATTAAATAGACATCTACAGTCTCGTACGCTTTGTTAGAAAAACATGTTCTCTGAAAACTCCGATCGCGAAAAACTAACTAACTAAGCTCTACAAAGCACATATACTTCTAGACTAGCTTAACTGGGCTGAATGTAGGACAATAAGCAGAAAAGGAGAGGTCATACATGTGCGAGGAGGGCGAATGAATAGAAGATACAACTCCGAACTATTAGAGCTGTACAAAGATGTAGATGTAATCAAGTCAATCTATTCCTCATCTTCTGTGTACTTGCCCTGCACTATCTCAGCGACATAAGCTCCATCTTATATTCTCGAGGATATTAAATAGACATCTACAGTCTCGTACGCTTTGTTAGAATCTCCAAATGGTTCAACGAATAGGGAGATTGTCTCTACATTCATGTGGAATCACAAGGGACCAACTCTGATCTAAGTGTGATGGCTGCAATGCTGACGGCCATTTCAACCTAACCTAAGCTTTGTACGCTTTTGTACTGACTGTAAGCAGCGTGCCCGGAATGATATGTTGAAAAATGGCATGAACGGTAAGCTGTGAAATCACTTGTTGACTAAGAGTTGCTTATTCAGCAGGTGAAAAATGGCATCAATGCTCATCCATTAATTCAATCTGTTAATGTAACTCGTTAATTCGCATATGAATTTTATATGATGAAAAATGCCATGAATGTTCAATAATGAAATATCGCTAGGTAAAGCCCGTATATTACCTACTTCTTTTTTTCCTCATTTTGCATGCATTAAATAACATGAAAGTGTCAGTTTTCTGTGAAAGAGGTATACAGAAACATTGTATATGTATGCTATACCCCCAAACATCATTTTATTAATTTAATTCGACGATTATTCAATAATATAAGCATTCAACATTATAATTAAAATGTAGTCTTGATAAAATCTTGATGCGAAAGTTAACCTTATCAATAATAATTGATTCTTTTAAATTTGATCTGATGTCGGTCTTAGCAATTCATTCTGTTAATTCTGTTGCGTAGGTTTTGCACTTTCAGTCGACAACATTACGCATTGAGTAGGTATAATGCGCTAAAAGAAATATTGACATTTTTATATTTAGTTTTGAATAAAGTCGAAGAAATACCCACCAGTCGCCAATTATATTAATGTTAATAATTGAAACCGTTCAGCTGGCTCAATACAATTGCTGCACAAAAATGATGATAATGATCACGAACAATATTAGAATTTCTGGTTAAAATGTTTTTTCACTTTCTCTATAAAAACCCATGAACTCATGTCATGACCAGGGAAGACTGACTACTGAGCGCATTTTTTTTTTTTTTTTTTTAAACGGATGCGCGCACTAAAGGGGTTTTGACTACCCTTAAAATGAACAAGCACAGTGCGAGCGTTAGGAAAGTAGGGAAGGATGCAAGAGGAGATACCGATGCACATTGGTTTTGAATTTCTGAATATCAAAATGGGAGGGGAAAATAGAGCCGGGTAAAGTATTCCACATTCGCGTTGTACGGCTAAAGAAAGAATCTCTGTACTTGACAGTACGTCCGAAGTTGAGCTCAAGGGTAAACTGATGAGCATTCCTAGAAGCGCGAGTATTACGGTTGAAAAATTTAAGGGGAGGAATGCAACTGGCTATTTCGCTGGAACAATGTTTATAAAAATAGCGATAAAATAGTGAGAGACATATAACATTTCGACGATGTTCTAGAGATGTAAATGTTTCCGCTATAGTTCTATCGCCAATCATTCTTAGAGCTCTATTTTGAATTCTATCCAAAAGATTCAAATGAGTTCTGGGAGCTCCTGCCCAAATGTGCGAGTTATACTCCAGCTTTGGACGAATGAAGGCCTTATAGATTACAGCCAGATCAGACGGGGTGAAGAATTTCTTGCACCTTCGAAGAAAGCCCAAACACTTTGCAGCGTTTTTGGCGACATCAAATATGTGTTCATTCCACAAGAGGTGGTCTGTGATGCACATGCCGAGGACTGAAAGCTGATCGGTTTCTTCAATGCAAGTGCCGCTCATGGATAGCGGCATGGGGGGTGGGTTCTGCTTTAACGACAGAAGACAGCACTGAGTTTTTGAAGCATTAAATTCTACACGGTTTTTAATTCCCCATTGGACAATGCTGTCAAGATCAGAATTTAATGAGCTTATCATACGCTGCCGTTCCAGTTGCACATCCGAAAAACAAGGAGGTGTATCTAAAAACGAATATGAAAAGCTGAGAGTACTATCGTCAGCAAAACAATTAAGTGGATTAGAAGTTCCAGATAAGAGATCATTAATAAAAATGAGAAAGAGTGTCGGAGACAATACGGAGCCCTGGGGTACACCAGCATTTATTTTGTGAATATCAGACTTGAAACCGTCCAATACAACTTGTATTGAACGGTCCGAAAGGTAATTTCTAATCCAACGAAGAAGACATTCATCGATACCAAATGCACGCATTTTCGATAAGAGAGCTTGATGCCAAACTCTATCAAATGCTTTTGAAATATCTAGCGCAATAATCTTACTTTCTCCAAAACGATGTAAAGATTTGTGCCACTGTTCGGTGAGATATACCATCAGATCACCAGTGGACCTATTGCTACGAAAGCCATACTGCCGGTCATTAAGGAGCTTTCGTTCTTCAAGATATTTCTTGAGCTGATAATTAATCAGCGTTTCCATGACCTTGGAAAGAAGGGACGTAAGTGCAATTGGACGGTAATTAGATGGTGAAGAAGATGCGCCTTTTTTATGGACAGGCTGGACAAATGCTGTTTTCCATCCACTCGGAAAGAGACCTGTAGAATAGGACAGATAGAAAAGCTTACGCAGTGGTTTTGCCAGCGTTGAAGAACACCTCTTCAAAACGATGGGAGGGATACTATCCGGGCCAGCGGATTTGTTTATGTCAAGATCTTTGAGGACTCTAGCAACTGCACGAGTGCGAAAGAAGATTCGTCCCATAAAATCATTTACGCTCTCAAGTACTGGAGGAGTCATAACACTTTCTGACAGCGTCGAATTAACAGCGAACTGCGCTGCAAGCAAATTGGCTTTTTCGCGAGAACTGACAAAAGGGGTGTCATTAAAGACGAGCGTTGGAACCGAAGAAGAAGTTGAATTTCGAATAGTTTTTACAAATGACCAAAAATTCTTACTACCTTTGGGACATTGTAGTATTTTTTGCCTTAATTTTTGGTCATGCAAAAATTTGGTTCTACGAATGTGAACGTTGCAAGTCTTTCTAGCTTGTTGAAACTTTTTCCGGTTTTCCTCAGTGGGGTTGGCTTTATAATTCCGGAAACTGACTTCTCTAGCCCTAATAACCTCTTTACAGCTTGAATCAAACCATGCATTTTCTTTCGGTATGATAGATTTCACCCTATTCGGGATAAAATTTCTCATTCCGTAAAGGATTAAATTTGTTATCATATCTGCGCTGGAGTCTATGTCACTACCGAGGAAGCATAATGACCAGTTAAAGTTTCTGAAGAAATTATTGAGACCGTCCCAGTTGGCTTTCCCATATTGCCAAACGGTTCTCGTAGGTGGTTTTTCTTTAACTGAGTGTTGTTGGCATGAGAAATTTGCAGATACGACACAATGGTCTGATGTACCTAGAGGCGATAATACATTTAGCGTGTATTTATTAGGGTCAGAGGTAAGGAACAAGTCTAGAGTGTTTGCGGTTTGACCTGCAACGTCAGGTATTTCTCGTTACAGATAGAAAAAAGGCAATGTTCGTCACTCTTCCCATGGCAGATAAAACCTCTTTTTTTAAGGCTTTTTTGTTTGCATTTTTTTGTTCTCGGGAAGAAAACAAAACAACTACCGCACCGCGAACTCATGAACCTATACATTACTCTTCATCAGTGGAATCATCGTTTATGATTTTGTAACTGAAAATGTAGTGAAATGTAAGCATTCAATTCATTTGAATTTAGTTAACTGATAAAAAAATGCGTAACCATTTTCTTATGAAATCATAACATACTACTCATCGATGCAAATAGTCGATTTATCCGTTGATGAACTCACCAAAAAATTCATTGATATTAAAATTTCCTACTAGGGTATTTAGTATTCAGTGGCGTTCAAAAAACGTAAAAAGGGAACAATAATAAGATAGAAGTAAATGGACAATACACATAATTAAATGTTTTATGGCCCTCATTTCGAGTAGCGAATCGAACATTCGATAAGTTGCGAATAATTTAGCCAACTTCGATTATCACACTATTATTAATAGCGACCTTTAACTTTCGCTTAAAAATAAATGGTACCAACAATTAATTCCAATAAAAAAAAAACATATGTTAAACGTCAAATGCTGTTTGTATTGCGTTAAATTGTTGTGAATTTTTGTTTAGGGTGCTTAATTTTGTATTTTTCGACAATTTAAATTTAAAGAACGGAAGTATTAAATTAAGTTTAAGTATTATTTTAATTTTTTTATTTTAAAAATAAGAAATTATATAAGAACGCACCAAACAAATGTTTTAGATCTCAATATACTTTGACAGTTTATTATTTAACGCATCTCGCCACAGACGAGGCGAGATCAAGTCCAAAAAACAAGGTCTCAAACAACACAGAATTTGCTCAATAGGGTAAGTTTAGTGTCTTTAAAAAAAAACGCTTTAAGTCAATTCTAAAGTGACTTCTGGGCTCAACGAACAAGCCTAATAAAACCTGTTTAAATGATACAAACATAGTTAAGACTGCCATTATTTCGGCTAACATATTTTTCATAAGTTAACTTTATCATAATCTGAACCCTGACCGATTTTAAAATTAAGTCTAAATATAAGTAATTAAATTTTTCATTGAAGGCAAAATTACAATTTACTTCATTCATCGTTTCATTTCAACGCGGGTAAGTTGGTTTGGGTAATCGTGGTATATAATTTTTCAAAAAAATTTCAAGTTATTGACACATAATAAAATTAATTCCTTCGTAAGAAATCACACCAAGGCAAATCCTGGAAAAGAGCAACGAATGTTCGAACTCTGGATTCAGAGAAAACTGATACAGCTGCCTTATCTGAGGCTAGAAAACACACGGGGCAATATATAACTGGATGGGAATTGTAATTCCAACTATTGCAAACAGAAAGAAATGCGCTATCATGTGACTTCTTCAATCTTGTCATGGAAGAGATAGTGTGTAAAGCATGCATAAACATGGAAGGTATCCATACCAGTATCTTCGCATAGCTAAGGACAAAACGATAGCAGCAATTCCGAAGTAGTTCACGAGTTAGCATTTGCATTGGATTTCAAAATAACCCTACGAATTACACCTTAGTTGAAATTCGACACAAAATTACCATATAGAATCCGCTACTACTTCGGTTTGGCGAAAAACATGTTCTCTGAAAACTCCGATCGCGAAAAAGTAACTAACTAAGCTCTACAAATAACATTTACTTCTAGACTAGCTTAACTGGGCTGAATGTAGGACAATAAGCAGAAAAGGAGAGGTCATACATGTGCGAGGAGGGCGAATGAATAGAAGATACAACTCCGAACTATTAGAGCTGTACAAAGATGTAGATGTAATCAAGTCAATCTATTCCTCATCTTCTGTGTACTTGCCCTGCACTATCTCAGCGACATAAGCTCCATCTTATATTCTCGAGGATATTAAATAGACATCTACAGTCTCGTACGCTTTGTTAGAAAAACATGTTCTCTGAAAACTCCGATCGCGAAAAACTAACTAACTAAGCTCTACAAAGCACATATACTTCTAGACTAGCTTAACTGGGCTGAATGTAGGACAATAAGCAGAAAAGGAGAGGTCATACATGTGCGAGGAGGGCGAATGAATAGAAGATACAACTCCGAACTATTAGAGCTGTACAAAGATGTAGATGTAATCAAGTCAATCTATTCCTCATCTTCTGTGTACTTGCCCTGCACTATCTCAGCGACATAAGCTCCATCTTATATTCTCGAGGATATTAAATAGACATCTACAGTCTCGTACGCTTTGTTAGAATCTCCAAATGGTTCAACGAATAGGGAGATTGTCTCTACATTCATGTGGAATCACAAGGGACCAACTCTGATCTAAGTGTGATGGCTGCAATGCTGACGGCCATTTCAACCTAACCTAAGCTTTGTACGCTTTTGTACTGACTGTAAGCAGCGTGCCCGGAATGATATGTTGAAAAATGGCATGAACGGTAAGCTGTGAAATCACTTGTTGACTAAGAGTTGCTTATTCAGCAGGTGAAAAATGGCATCAATGCTCATGCATTAATTCAATCTGTTAATGTAACTCGTTAATTCGCATATGAATTTTATATGATGAAAAATGCCATGAATGTTCAATAATGAAATATCGCTAGGTAAAGCCCGTATATTACCTACTTCTTTTTTTCCTCATTTTGCATGCATTAAATAACATGAAAGTGTCAGTTTTCTGTGAAAGAGGTATACAGAAACATTGTATATGTATGCTATACCCCCAAACATCATTTTATTAATTTAATTCGACGATTATTCAATAATATAAGCATTCAACATTATAATTAAAATGTAGTCTTGATAAAATCTTGATGCGAAAGTTAACCTTATCAATAATAATTGATTCTTTTAAATTTGATCTGATGTCGGTCTTAGCAATTCATTCTGTTAATTCTGTTGCGTAGGTTTTGCACTTTCAGTCGACAACATTACGCATTGAGTAGGTATAATGCGCTAAAAGAAATATTGACATTTTTATATTTAGTTTTGAATAAAGTCGAAGAAATACCCACCAGTCGCCAATTATATTAAGGTTAATAATTGAAACCGTTCAGCTGGCTCAATACAATTGCTGCACAAAAATGATGATAATGATCACGAACAATATTAGAATTTCTGGTTAAAATGTTTTTTCACTTTCTCTATAAAAACCCATGAACTCATGTCATGATCAGGGAATACTGACTACTGAGCGCATTTCTCGTTACAGGTAGAAAAAAGGCAATGTTCGTCACTCTTCCCATGGCAGATAAAACCTCCTTTTTTAAGGCTTTTTTGTTTGCATTTTTTTGTTCTCGGGAAGAAAACAAAACAACTACCGCACCGCGAACTCATGAACCTATACATTACTCTTCATCAGTGGAATCATCGTTTATGATTTTGTAACTGAAAATGTAGTGAAATGTAAGCATTCAATTCATTTGAATTTAGTTAACTGATAAAAAAAATGCGTAACCATTTTCTTATGAAATCATAACATACTACTCATCGATGCAAATAGTCGATTTATTCGTTGATGAACTCACCAAAAAATTCATTGATATTAAAATTTCCTACTAGGGTATTTAGTATTCAGTGGCGTTCAAAAAACGTAAAAAGGGAACAATAATAAGATAGAAGTAAATGGACAATACACATAATTAAATGTTTTATGGCCCTCATTTCGAGTAGCGAATCGAACATTCGATAAGTTGCGAATAATTTAGCCAACTTCGATTATCACACTATTATTAATAGCGACCTTTAACTTTCGCTTAAAAATAAATGGTACCAACAATTAATTCCAATAAAAAAAAAACATATGTTAAACGTCAAATGCTGTTTGTATTGCGTTAAATTGTTGTGAATTTTTGTTTAGGGTGCTTAATTTTGTATTTTTCGACAATTTAAATTTAAAAAAATGTATGTTAAGCTACATTTCATTTTTTGAGGTGATTGAGTTTGAAACGAAAAGGCAAGAAAAAATTAGCATGGGCTGGTTGAGAAAAAAACATTCGTTATAGTTCTAATGCCTTAGAACTCCCGAACGATTTGTAAGCCTTCAAAATTTAATTAATAATTAAAAAATAAATGTTTTGTCAACCGATTTTTACTTGCGATTATAGGTACTATAAGGCAAGTAATGTATTCGTAAGAAAGTTTTTTTTCTTTAACAATCAAGCATGACATTACCATCATAGAGAACACCAAAAAGTGGGTCCCTCACTTCCGTCTGTATGCCCTCGAGTCTGCAGCCTAAGCGGTTCGGTGGATTTGTTTAAAACATTCTCAAAAACGGTTCCAACGATTTGTATAAAAAAAATTAGTTCATTAATAAAGGAAAAGGGTACCTTTTGATAATTTTTTTTGCAAAAAATTTTTTTATTTTTTATAACTCTAGTAGAACCATTTTTTTGGTTTCCGAATTTTTGGGAAACGGTTAGTTTTATGTTTTTGAATTTTTATACGCAGAACCTCCTGAAAGCTTTAAGCACTGTTGTAAACCAAAATTTTTTCAATTTTTTTTTTTAACTAAAAATTTCGATAAACGCTCAATAGATTTTTCCGAAACTTTGTATTTGTTAGTTTTTTGACATTCTTGTCTATCGAGGTAACTGTCGGAGCGGAATATTTTCCGCTTTGTCGGCGAAATGTTCCCCACAGCTGTTCGGAAGATTACCTCGAAGGACGATTTCGGAGAATTCTCCGCTCCGACGGTTACCTAGCTAGGCCCATTATCTTGAATAGTTAAAAAAACTATTTTTCTAAAATAAAAACAACCGTACTTCTCATTCAAATGTTAAGACACCGTTAAGAACACAATTTATTTCTCGAAAACGGCTCCAAGAATTTTTATAAAAAAATGTGTGTGTTCTTTAATTAGTACAATTCACTTTCAAGTACAAAAATATTTTTTGCGTGATTTCACAGCTTACCGTTCATGCATCACATATAATTTGCTTATGAATAAGCTAGTTACCCGTACTTCGTGATTTCACTGTTAAATATTCACCCCGCAAATCACTTGGTAAATGCCTATGACAGCCCCATGTTAAATTCATCGATGTTTTCATACCAAATTCATGGGGTGTAGCTTCCACTCATTGATGAAGAAGTTTATGATTCATGCACGAATTTTTTGAAATTTCCTACTGGTACAATAGGCGTTTTTCTTTTTTCGTTCAGAGCAGAGAAATGAACAGAGTTCGAGCACATAGATTATGCACTGAACTTGGTCCAAACAGAGCGAGCTCTGAACACTGATATGGTTTTTAAACACACTTGAACCACACAAATCAGAATACATTTTCATTTTTAACCAAAAAAAGCAATTTTTGTACACTGATACACATCAAATACAGAAAATGAACAAGCGTTCAACTTCTTTCGCCAACATATGTATCTAATTATTTTTTTCTTCACATTTTCCTTCTTGGCACACATGGCATTTGGTGCATTCAGCAATTTACACACATGCTCACTCAATTATGTTCGAGCACGTCGAGTGCGAACTACACATATTCAGAACGAAAAAAGAAATACACATTTGGAGCTCTGCATATTCAGAACGAAAAAAGAAACACACATTTGGAGCTCTGCATGCTCTGAGTTAAAAAGAAACAAACAAATTTTTTGACAACTCAGACTCGGCTCTGAACTAAAAAAGAAAAACGCCTAATGTAGGCCTTCATACATTTATACATACATATGTGTCCTTAAAAATCACATGAATTTTATGTATGCATATTGCACCTAAATTATAAAGTTATATACCTAGCCACCTACATCCTTCATTTTGATTATTATATGTAAATGTTTACATACTTAGGTTCCATCAATATGTATGTAGATGCAATATACTCTCCTAACTTACATAATTAAAATCCATAACTTAGATTTAAATATCCATTTGTAGGTAGTTACTTATGTAACTATTCCAATCAATATGTATGTAGATGCAATATACTCTCCTAACTTACATAATTAAAATCCATAACATAGATTTAAATATCCATTTGTAGGTAGTTACTTATGTAACTATTCCTTTTGAATCATCCAGTCGACAATTCATTATACTAAGAATCAAGGTAATCTTACCTACCAAACCTGTATAGGATAAATACACCTAACTAACTAAACCTCAATGGTTAGTTATATCGAAAAAAGAAGAACCAAATTTCCTACCTGGTGCAGCTTTCCTATGTTCGTCAACATCCGTCATCTCACGGTCGGTCGGGACGTTCTTCGATTATGATATGATCACCGCTTGGAATTTGCAAATCAATAGAAGTCGAATATTTCTTATTTCTTATAACTTCTTTCTTATTTCTTATGTCGATTTCGTTTCAATAATTAGGATTCGCTACTAAAACCAATACTTTTTGGCTTTGAAAAGAACGATTACGGACCGAATCTCTTTTTGGAACTGTGTGTGTTGCTTGGCAGCTCTAAAAAAAAAAAAAATCTTCAATTCGTTAAAACATCATTATTTCGTTTTAATTTCCCGATTCCGACGCGGGGGAGTTCCTAAACCCACTTGCACTTTTTTAATATTTGTTTCCAAGAAGTTTTTAACAATTTTTTTTATTCTTTAATATAATAATTTACTTTTTCTGTACACTGCCACAAAATAAAAATTAATTCACAACACAACAATTGAGAAACGTCAAAACAAATATTGTAGTGTGTTTACGAATCTGTGCACAAATCCGTTTTGAATCCGTCTCCAAAAAGAGATTCAATACGGATCTGTTTTTCCAGAAAAATATTGGTTTTAATTTGAAACGAATTTGATTTTCAGAAAAAATTGACGGCGGATCGACGGCAAGTCGATGTTTTTGTTGAAACGAAATCGACATTATATATATAATATTTTGAATCTTGAGATTAGCTGTGTCACCATTCGAACCGATGTCTTCGTTATCGGCTATGTCTTTCTCCAGCATTGCTTCAATAGCAGACAGAAATCTGGATTTCATGGCTTCCACTGTACACTGCTAATCCTTTGTTAATTGGTTTGCAAGTGCGAATAATTCCTACAAAATGTATTATTGAATAAACAAATGGGGTTGACAATGAGAAAACTATTCAATTTACACAAAGATTTTTGATAGCACTATAACTAACTTCTTGCGAATTGTCGCCATTGGTTCTGTTTTTAAAATGTTTTTTTTTAAAGAAAATATGAATATAAAATCACTTGATTTTTATTAGAAATTTTATATTTATGGAGAATGACTGATCTCTATAATAAACTGGAAAGTGTATTCTCTATACGTAAGCATTTATGAATTTAAAAAATATTTAATAATTAATTGTCGCAAAGATAAAAATAAAAAAGAACAATACATACCAAATAGCAAAAAAAAAATATTTTCAACGCCATCTTGTCTACTGCGTTCTTGACATTTTAAAATATTATATGTATAGTGTTATATGTTATACAGGAATGGTACAAGCGCATATATTACAGTCTTCAAATTGCTTTATCTTTTATCTATGAATGCGCTAACCAGTGTTGTACACATATGTACCAAAAAGGGTAGGTATTGCTTTTAATGGTTAAAAATGAAAATGTATTCTGATTTGTGTGGTCCAAGTGTGTTTAAGAACCATATCAGTGTTCAGAGCTCGCTCTGTTTGGAATAAGTTCAGTGCATAATCTATGTGTTCGAACTCTGTTCATTGCTCTGCTCTGAACGAAAAAAGAAAAACGCCTATTGTCCCAGTAGGAAATTTCAAAAAATTCATGCATGAATGACCAACTTTTTGTCAATGACTTGAAGTTACACCCCATGAATTTGGTATGAAAACATCGATGATTTTAACATGGGGCTGTCATGGGCGTTCACGAAGTGATTTTCGGGCTGAATATTTAACAGTGAAATCACGAAGTAGGGGTAACTAGCTTATTCAGAAGCAAATTATATGTGATGAAAAATGGCATGAACGGTAAGCTGTGAAATCACTTGTTGACTAAGAGTTGCTTATTTAGCAGCTGAAAATGGCATCAATGCTCATCCATTAATTCAATCTGTTAATGAAACTCTTGAATTCGCATATGAATTTTATATGATTGAAAATGCAATGAATGTTCAATAATGAAATATCGCTAGGTAAAGCCCGTATATTACCTACTTCTTTTTTTTCCTCATTTTGTATGCATTAAATAACATTAAAGTGTCAGTTTTCTGTAAAAGAGGAATACAGAAACATTGTATATGTATGCTATACCCCCAAACATCATTTTATTAATTTAATTTGACGATTATTCAATAATATAAACATTCAATTAAGAAAAAAATATGTTTAGCTTATTATAATTAAAATGCAGTCTTCATAAAACATTGATATCAATAATTGATTCTTTTAAATTTGATCTGATGTCGGTCTTAGCAATTCATTCTGTTAATTCTGCTGCGTAGGTTTTGCACTTTCAGTCGACAGCATTACGTATTGAGTAGGTACAATGCGCTAAAAGAAATATTAACATTTTTATATTTAGTTTTGAATAAAGTCGAAGAAATACCCACCAGTCGCCAATTATATTAAGGTTAATAATTAAAACCTTTCAGCTGGCTCAATACAATTTTGCACAAAAAACTTTTTGATAAAAAAAAATCTTTTGTTGCTGTTTTAAATGATGATAATGATCACGAACAATAATGGAATTTCTGGTTTATATGTTTTTTCACTTTCTCTAAAAAAAACCCATGATCTCATGTCATGACCAGCGAAGACTGACTACTGAGCGCATTTCTCGTTGCAGGTAGAAAGTCAATGTTCGTCACTCCACCGTCACCATGGCAGATAAAACCTCTTTTTAAAGCCTTTTTTGTTTGCATTTATTTGTTCTCGGGAAGAAAACAAAACAACCACCGCACCGCGAACTCATCAACCTATACATTACTCTTCATCAGTATAATCATCGTTTATGATTTGGAACTGAAAATGTAGTGAAATGTAAGCATTCAATTCATTTGAATTTAGTTAACTGATAAAAAAAATGCGTAACCGTTTTCTTATGAAATCATAACATACTACTCATCGATGGAAATAGTCGATGAATCCGTTGATGAACTCACCAAAAAATTCATTGATGTCGAAATTTCCTACTAGGGTAGAGCAGTCATAAAAACGTAAAAAGGGAACAATAATAAGGTAGAAGTAAATGGAAAATACACATAATTAAATGTTTTTATGGCCCTCATTTCGAATAGCGAATCGAACATTCGATAAGTTGCGAATAATTTAGCCAACTTCGATTATCACACTATTATTAATAGCGACCTTTAACTTTCGCTTAAAAATAAATGGTGCCAATAATAATTAATTCCAAGAAACATATGTTAAACGTCAAATGCTGTTTGTATTGCGTTAAATTGGTGTGAATTTTTGTTTAGGGTGCTTAATTTTGTATTTTTCGACGATTTAAATTTTAAAAAAATGTATCTTAAGCTACATTTCATTTTTTGAAGTGATTGAGTTTGAAACGAAAAGGCAAGAAAAAATTATCATGGGCCGGTTGGGAAAAAAACATTCGTTATAGTTCTAATGCCTTAGAACTCCCGAACGATTTGTAAGCCTTCAAAATTTAATTAATAATTAAAAAATAAATGTTTTGTCTTCCATTAGATTAATTTTGTATACTTCCGATTGAACAAGGATGGCTTTTTGTATATCCCCAACCAAATAATAAAGCATGTATTAAGTATTTTATTTATTTATGTAATTCTTACACTGTAAGATATTTATGATTTGATTTGATGATTTTTGTAAGATATGTAATATGCAAATTATATTATTATACTGAATAAAATCAATTCAATTCAATTCAAATTCACTGTAAGATATAATATCTTATTTATAGTGAAGCTTTATAATTTTACAATAGGTAGCTACAAGTTGTTTTATGTTTGGTAAAGTTACAAATTTAAGTGTTAATTAAATTAAGTATTTAAATAATCAATATTATCTATAAATTTCCGAAATGGATTTTAAGTTTTTTCTTCAATAGAATCTGCTGTTCATGCTGCTTAATTGTTGTGGAAGTGAATTCCATAAGCGCGTAGAGTTCACAAAAAACTGGCACTCAGACGTCAAACAGCTAAATCGGGGGATCAATAAATCCCCAGATCTGGTTGAATCCAAGAATGTGATTTTACAGTATAGATCAGTCGGTTGATGAGTTATAAGTATATCCGAAAACAAGACTAAAGACCTACATTTAAGGAGGTTTTCGAAAGACATTCCAAGAAAGTGTAATTAATGTTGTGAAATGCTGTCAAAACGGCGTAATTCATGGACGTATCGTATAGCACTATTGAATGCAACTGTGAGTTTCCTTTTACTTGAATAGTCTAGATTGCAGAATAATTTGCAGCCGTAAGTAATGAGTGACATGATTAGGGTAAAAATAAAATTCGGATTCTTAAAGGGGTGAAGCACTGTGTCGACCAGTGTGTGCGAAGGACCCCGTATGTCTTACCGACTACATGATTAACATGGTTATCCCAGGTAAGACTGCGATTGAAGATAAAACCTAAGTTTTTAGCAGATTCTGCATATTCAATAGCGTAGCCATCTAACAAAATTATCGGGAAATAAGAAATATCAATTTTACTCTTTGATATTACTAAACATTTAGATTTTTTCGGATTTAGCATTAAACTATTTTCGTATGACCAGCGTACAACTTCTTCTAAGTCTTCATTTATACAAGTCACAAAGTGCTCAATAAGACCCAATATACAACTAATGTATAGCTGAGCATCATCGGCATAAAGTCGTGTTGAACAATGTTTGAAGATTTTTGGAAGATCATTAATATACAAAGAAAAAAACAGAGGCCCAAGTATAGAGCCCTGAGGGACACCGCTGTTATTGAACAAGAAATTTAAGATGATTCCGTTATGTTCAACCGCATGCATTCTGTTATCTAGATAAGAGTGAATTAGCTTGACTGCATCCGTAGAAAAATTATAAAAACCGGAGAGCTTTTCACATAGAGTGGAATGCTTCAACATGTCGAATGCCTTCGAAAAATCGAGTAGTACTAAAAACGTATTGTAGTAGTTGATTATAGATTTCCTAATGTCCTCTCAAACACTAAGTAAAGCAGTAATGCAACTATTTTTCCTACGAAATCCGGACTGTTTTGAAGTCAAACTATTTCCACGCTAGAGGAAAGAACTTATTTGTTTTTGAATAACCTTTTCAAACACCTTTGAAAGATATGGCAATATTGATATTAGTCTGAAATCATCATTTCTCGACGTTTTGGGAACAGGTATTATTTTTACCATTTTCCATTGTGAAGGAAATTCGTTAGTAGCTATGATTGAATTGAATATATGCGTTATATACGGTAACAATGCCGGCAATAGTAGTTTTAAAAACGATGGGTGCATTTCGTCCAAGTTAATAGCGGTTGATTTAATGCAAAGTATTCCTTGTACGACATCTTCAGCGAATATAGTGGAAAAGCTAAAAAAAACTTTCAGGTACGGAAACACTATCGTGATTACGAAACAAGTTTTGAGGTGGAAGTGTATTAGTAGTTATAGAGTTGCTGGATAATACAAAATTTTTTATTCATACAGATAGTAACAGTCGTGTCTGTCGGACGTGTTTTTCTTTTGTTCCCTGTTTTTCATAATTTTTTTTCTTTTCAAAATAAGTTTAATATTTAAACTTCTATAAAATGCCAACAAATTGTTCGCTTTGTGGCTTAAGATTGCATCGCGATGGTTTTATTCATTGTGAAGGTTTTTGTGGATTGAGTTTTCATAAAAAATGCGCAGAAGTTCGTAAAGAATCTGACATAGCACTTCAATCAGATCGCAACCTCGCATGGCGATGTAATAGCTGTAATTGTGTTAGTAGCTCTATCCTATCGCTTATCGTTAAACTTAAAAATGATGTTGCTGATATAAAGTCGAAGCTTGAAAATAGTGACTTTTTAAGAACTGAACCAAAAACTAGAAACAAAAATAAAACAAAGCAAAAAGTGTCATTCATTGTGGGTACAAAAAACTCTCATGACTCGACATTAATTGCAGAATCCCCATCAAAACCTGAACCGTCATCGTCATCGTCATCATCATCATCGTCTTCGTCATCATCGTCATCATCATCTTCAACATCGTCATCAACTGAGTTTCAAATAATACCAATAACAGTTCCAACAAGTTGCCCCCCCAGCGTTCCATCTGTTCTATCAACTAACGTAGCTAATAAAGGTGCTCCTTCAACGGACGATTTGTCATCAATCGCAACACCTGAAAACAACAACACTTCTGAGTCGTCATCAAATTCAATTGTTGTTAAATCTGCACGCAAGGAAGGTGCAGCAGGACAAAAGCCAACCAAGTCAGCGCACTTCTAAATTGATTGGTAACTGGACTGCAACTGAAGGCACAGCTGATTTCTCATTCTCATTAGTTCTTAAGCTTAAATTTCTTCATTTGTCTCGTGTCAGTACGAACGTCACCGAGAAGAACATTACTTCTTTTGTAGCACATAGACTTGAACTTCCGTAAAGTGTGCTTCTTTGCAAGAGATTAGTTAAAAGTAATGTCGATGTTTCAACTCTGCATTTCATTAACTTCAAACTTGGAATTCCAGAGTTTGCATTTGAGAAAGCATTTAATCCTTCTATTTGGCCATTGGGTGTGCAGATTAAGAACTTTATCCAACGTCCAAAATCAAAAAACGGGAGTGGTGCGAACAAAATTTCAACTACATAACATGTGCTTCATCGTCTTCCCTTAATCCGTCACAGCTTAGAATTTATTATCAAAATGCTGGTGGCTTGCGAACAAAAACAAATGAGTTTTTCATCACTTCAATTGCACACGATTATGACGTAATAATATTAACAGAGACCTGGCTGCACCATGGAATCTATTCTTCCGAGCTATTTGATTCTTCATATGTTGTCTATCGAGTGGATCGTTCTCTAGACATTGGTATGGATAGAGGCGGGGGAGTATTAATTGCAGTTCATACTTCACTTAATAGTAAACAATTAAATTTTCATACAAATTCTATTTATTTTGATCAACTATGCGTTCTTGTTAGTTCAGAGCATTTAGCACATAATGTAAACAGAGCTGAATATTGTTTTATTGTTAATTATATAAGACCAAAGAGTAGCTTAGAATTATATGTACAGCTTGTTTCAAATATTAGTTGTTTATTGAATGGCTTATCTTCTAATCAATATCCATGTATCTTCGGTGACTTTAATCTTGGTGACATTGATTGGCGTTATATAGAAGATGAGCAAATCCTTGTCCCTTTTAATGTTTCTAGGGATGTGGAAGTTGAATTAGTTGATAACTTTTCCTCGTTAGGATTAATCCAAATTAATCATGTAAATAATACTTTGAATAGATTTCTCGATCTTGTATTTATAATTAAGAGTCTTAAATTTATGGTCTCTGAATCAGACTTTCCTTTAGTAAGAAATCAAATTCATCACAAAGCAATTATGGTTATATTTGAACTTTATAATTTTCAATCTGTTATTACAAATAACTGTTTTATATTTAATTATAAGAAGGCTGACTTCATTTCGCTAAATAATTATTTTAATACCATAAATTGGGAGCAACTATTTGCAGATAAATCTTTAAATCAGATGTATACCATCTTTAAAACACTTTTTTTTAAGGGTGTTCAGAAGTTCGTTCCGGTAGTTCGAAAGGGATCGTCTTTTAAATCTCCCTGGTTCAATAAAAGACTAAAGAATTTAGAAAATGTAAAAAATAAGGCTTTAAAGAGATGTAAGGTAACAGGCAAATCTGAAGATAGAATTCGTTTTATGCAACTGCGACGGGAATTTGATTTTTTGAGTAGATTTCTATATTCACAATATATAAGTTCAGTTGAAAGGGACATCAAATGCAACTCGAAATCTTTTTGGGTTTACTAAATTCAAAACGCAAAAGTTCTGCGTTTCCCAGCTCAATGGAGCTTGATTGAGAGACCTCCCATAGTACTGAAGCTACATGCAATCTTTTTGCTAAGTTTTTTCAAGCGAATTATAATATAGACATTATACCTAATAGTGAAAACCTGTATAATGATATTAGTTCTCAAGTTGATTTTAATGTGTTTTCTCTATCTGATCAAGAGGTATTTGATGGCTTAGCTTCTCTTGATGTTAATATAAAAGCTGGAGTAGATTTGATTCCTCCTCTTTTGATATCGGAATGTGCTGTTTCGCTTTGTAAAGTACTAAAAATTATTTTCAATAAATCGCTCCATTCTGGGGTTTTTCTAGAAGAGTGGAAAATATCATCCATCAGCCCTATTTATAAAAGTGGTCTCAAGCACTTAATTAAGAACTATAGACCAGTCTCAAAACTTTCCGCGATTCCAAAACTTTTTGAAAAGTTGGTGTTCAATAGACTTAGTTTCACGGTGAAAGACATAATATCTTCGAGACAGCATGGATTTTGTAGTGGTCGGTCCACTACTACGAATTTGTGTCTGTTTACAAGTTTTTGTTTATCTTCTTTGGAAAAAAGAATGCAGGTCGATGTTTTGTACACGGATTTTGTGAAAGCGTTCGATAGAGTCCATCACAGACTTCTATTAAGAAAGTTGGAGAGGATGGGATTTAGATTCGGTTTTCTTAAATGGTTAGAATCTTATTTGTCAAATCGAAAACAGATTGTTAAAATCGAAGGTAATCAATCCTTTTTTATTGAAGTCTTATCGGGACTGCCTCAGGGAAGTCATTTGGGACCCCTCCTTTTCAATCTTTTCGTCAATGACATTCCGGACTGTCTGCAATTTTCAAATTGTTTGATGTTCGCAGATGATTTGAAACCATATTCCCAAATTTCTTCAGTTGAAAATTGTGTTAACTTTCAAAAAGATATTGATGCGTTTTTCAATTGGTGTAAATATAATCATCTCGAGCTAAATATCTCTAAATGTAATATATTTAGAGCTTCTCGTACAACACCTAAAGTGCTGTTAAGTTACAGTCTCGGCAATGAAAGTCTTTCAACCGTGAGTGTAATAAAGGACCTTGGTGTTATTTTTGACACTAAGTTTTCTTTTTCTGAACACATACAATTTATTATTTCAAAAGCGAATTCGTTGCTAGGTTTTTTAAAATGCAACACGGGGGTGTTTAAAGATAGTTATACTCTGAAAACGATTTACATATCTTTAATATTACCCATACTGGAATACTGTAGTGTTAGTTGGTCTCCTTTTTATCAAAATTCCTCAGACATGATTGAAAATATTCAAAGAAGATTCACGCGCTTTGCTTTAAGGAATTTCAGGTGGTCAGATGGTTTGCCCAATTATGGCTCTAGGTGCGCATTGATAGATTTAAAATCTTTAAAAAGCCGTAGAGAAACCCTTGGGGTTCTTTTTATCAAGGACATACTCAATGGTAAAATAAAATCTTCGGACTTACTAGCTCTTATGTCTTTTTATGTTCCTGAGAGATATCTAAGAAATAGGGACGTTCTCTTTTTGAGTTCTAGTCACAGGACGAACTATGGACTTAATGTACCCATAACTCGTAATTTATCTCTTTTTAATTTAATTCATAGTGAAGTCGACCTTCAAATGAATAGGCATATGTTTAAGAGTATTGCTTTAAACTTTTTTAATGATGTATAATGATAAATTATAATTTTATTGTAGTCAACAGATTATGTATCCATTGATGAATAAATAAATAAATAAATAAAATTTTGGTTCAGGATGTTAATATCTATATCATCAGTCAAACCAACTTTAGATTTAGCAACACCGATCATCTTCAGATTTTGCCATATCTGTTTGCAGCAAAGTATTGTTAAAGCGACTAGAGTATAGGGCGACCTTTGCATTACGAATTGCTACTAATGTTTTATTGCGTAGAGAGCGGTACTGTTGGTGGAAACAACTAAGTCGAACATTTTTCCAGCGCTTGTAGGCAATGAAACGTTTTCGCATTAAACATTGGATTTCATTGGTAAGCCATTATTTATTTTTAGGATGATAGGTTTTCGTTTTTAATGGTACCTTCATTTCAAAGAGTCTTAAGGTATTACTGTTCAAACACTCTACTTTATCGCTAGGTGAAGTGAAGGTATTGAAAAAATGACATCCCAATTTATGTTATGAACTTCCGAATGAAGTGAAGCATAGTTGATGCGTTTGAAATCTCAATATTCGAATGTTTGAGTGCGTAACTCAACTTGTAAATCGTATGTTAGAAAAATTAGGTCATGCAACAAAAGCTGACAATTGATCATAAAAAACATCTCTATGTTTGTTACTAAGGAGAAAAAGATCCAGTAGTGTCGGTTCAAATCTGGAGAAATGGGCCGGGGTAGAAGTATTAACTGAGTATAGATTGAGAGAGCCAAATTCATCAACTACAGTGTTTGCAGCAAGAAGGTTGCAGTTGAAATCGCCAAACAATAATATAGAGGGGTACGAAGCAGCGATTTGCTTTATAGTGAAGATAAGCGGTGAGATGCAGATGTTACGATTTGGTCTATAGGCAGCACCAAGTAGAAGCGGTCCAAGACATTTAAATTTTCAATAAATAAGTACTCAATATCACTTTCCTTACACGACGAACATTTGACTTTGCATTGTATACCTTCCCTGACATAGATTGCAACGCTTCCACCTCTCGTGTCCTATCACATCGAAAGATCTTGTACCCATTCAAAGAACATAATTGATTATTTAAATCTAGAGTAAGCCAGGTTTCGGATACACAGATAACGTCAATTTTAAATTCTTAAAAATATAACGGAACTCGGCACAATTCTAAGAGTAAATGATATTTATGAAAAAGTGAAAAAAATTTGTACAAAACAGTGAAATAAAAACGTATAGAGTAGGAATTTGATTTGGTTTTAAAAATGAAAATAATTATGAAATAATTTATAAGAAAATTAGTTAAAAAGTATTTAATTACCAAAAACAAAGAGAAAAAAAATGAATTTATAAGTTTAAAAATAAAAATATAAATCATTTATTTGTTGAGTTGATATCCCTGGTTAAATTCTCAATGCTTTCGATTGGCTCAGCTGCTCCATTTGTATTACGCTTTACATGTACTATTCCTCGTGACGTGAACACAGATGACAACAGATTTTGTTTTTTTAGGCTCAGTGCATGTTTAAGAATATGATAATTCTTTTTCCTTAAGACCTCCCACATATAGGGATGGTTGCTGAATTTAGATCAACATCTTGTAAGCAAAGCTCTCTCCGTTGTTGTTTACTAAAAATTGCAGCAGATTTCAAAACAAAATTTCGGTCATATGGTGAATTAAACTTAATTAGAATCGGTGTGTCGTTGGACTCTGAGCGCGCGAGTTACGTATGATGTAGCCACCGCAACATCAACACATTGCGGTCGACAACCTGTAATTGAACCAGATACAACAACAGCACAAAAGGGTAAACAACAACCAACAATCCAAACAAATGCAACATCAGCACATTTGGGTCAACAACACATAATTGAACCAAATGCAAGGTCAACAATAAAGGAATATAAAAGCAAAGACATTGCAACGCAGCGGAGCCCAATAATACGTATACTACCTGGATAGTTGCACCGACGCTTGGACGGCGGACTATCTTGGTGTTTTGTTTTTTTTTTTAATTGTTATTTTATAATTAAGTCAATAAAGCGTAAGAGGCTTGTGGCCCAATTTAAATAAGAAAATAAAATTATTTTTTATTTCATTGGCGGCTACGTAAAATATCAGTTGCACAGTCGGTTGTCCTCTATGATAAAAATTAGAGGATAGTGGAACGATACGATAAATAAAAATCTCAGTGTTTTGTTTTAGAAAGAAACTTTTCAATAAAAAACAAATACCACGGAATATCCAAGTGAAAATTGTGATTATAATAAAGTGACTGTAAGAATCTAATAACCGCATCCAAAAACAAAAACGAAAATGGCTCAACCCACAATAGAACAATGCTTGATAACATGGACTGAAATACTAAACAGTCAGAATACAGTGTAAAACATAAGAGTTACAATAGAAGAACGGTTAAAATATATAGAAACATTTACGGGAAAACAAGGTACTTTACCTTCTTTCATCGCGACGGTAATCAAATTCTAGAAGAATTTGGAGCGCTAAACCATAACGAAGTGTTTGCTATAGTATACAACGAAAAAATTGGAGGAATTGCAAAAAACTTTTTGGCGATTGAAGCACCAGCATCGTGGGAGGAATGCAAGCAAAAACTTAAAATACATTTCCGGCCGACAAAAGACGAAGCAACAATCTTGAAAAACATCAATAATATAAAGGTATATAGTATAAGCTGTTACTAGATAAAGTCCAAAATATTATTAATTACATAACAGAATGTGCAACGTTCAATCAAATTGGTTTAGAAATAGCTAATTGTTTAAATATTGCATTAATTCTTAAAATAAAAGATGTAACAGCAGGAGCATTAGCTGCAGAAATTCACATTGAATACAATTAATCAAGAATTAGACAAATTTTGTTTAAATATATAGGTCAGGATGAATACAATTTACGAGAAAAAACAAATTCTTTGGAACCTAGAAATCAATATCAAAATACAACTTCTCAAAATTTTCAAAATAACAGACACAATTACAATACTCAAAATGTTACCAAAAACAGCAATTACACTAACCAAAATCCTTTTAGAAACAATAATTACACTAATCAAAACCCTTTTAATAGAAACAATTACTATACGAATCAAAATCAAGTTAATAGAAACAATAACACTTATCAAAATCAACCTAATGGGAATAGCCCGACAGGACAAATAAGAAATAATAATGCATCAGGCCAAGCTAGAAATAATTGGCATAGTAACAATCCCCAAAACTTTCAAAACTCAGGTCAACACAGATCAATGCAGGCAAGAATAGAACCCATGGAAGTAGATTATTTAAGTAACAGGGAAGAAACTAACCAATTAGAGAATGACGAGTTTTTATCAACTAGCCTCGGACAAAAAAAAATATGCATACAGTTAACTTTCCAAGATATAGATTATATTGCTTTAATTGATACAGGATCTACCAATAGCCTTTTAAACTCAACTAGAGTTCCCTCAAATCTTTACGAATACATAAATGATACACCAATTCAAATAAATACTGTTCATGGTACTGTTAACGAAACAGCACAAGTAAAAACAAAATTTCCAACGCAATTCGATCAACCTTGCAATGCAAGAATGAAATGGACAAAGGTAGCATTAGATAAACCTTATGATTTCCTTATAGAAATAGATTGGATAAGGAATAATGCAAAAACTATTGATTTAAAAAGTGAAGAAATTATTTTAATGAATGACAGACATCTTCCATTCTTAACCATATTACTTGATGAAGTTAATTTGTTGGAAATAAGCGAAGTTTGCAACATTCAAACAAATCATCTCAATGAATTAGAACAAAAATCGGTAGAAAAACTTTTAAATAGATATAAAAAAATAATTTTCAAAGAAGGAGATCAATTAACAAACACTAGTACAGTAGTTCATGAAATAAAAACTATAACAGACCAGCAAATTAACTCTAAATTATATAGGTATCCACCAAAACACGAAGCCGAAGTACGTAGCCAAATGGTAGAAATGGAGAAACAAGGAATCATTCGAAAGAGTAACAGTCGTTATAGCTCACCAATAATTGTTATTCCGAAAAAACTTGATAGTACAGGAATAGAAAAGTATAGGATAGTAGATTACAGAAAGTTGAACCAAGTAACCTTAGATGATAAATACCGAATACCCAATATAGACAGCATATTTGATAAATTAGGAAAATCGCAATACTTCAGCAAACTAGATCTTGCTATAGGTTACCACCAGATCTTAGTTGCGGCAGAAGACATTGAAAAGACAGCTTTCGTGACTCCAGCTGGTCTTTATGAATACGTCAGGATGCCATTCGGTTTAAAAAATGCACCTGCAACGTTTCAAAGACTAATGAATGATATTTTACGCGATTATATAAATAAAATATGCGTAGTCTATTTGGACGACATATTAATTTTCTCTACAATCTTAGAAGAACATATGTATTCACTAGCAAAAATAAAATACAAGCAGATAAGTATAGCTTTATGAAACGAGATACTGAATTTCTTGGTCATATTTTGTCTAAGGAAGGGATTAAACCAAATCCAAACAAAGCAAAAGAAATTGATAATTTAAAGACACCAAAAACAGAGAAACAACTTAAAGGTTTCCTAGGGATGACAGGGTATTATAGAAAATTCGTCAGGAATTATGCTAAGATTGCTTACCCAATGATTAGATATTTTAAGAAAGGCGAAACAATTAATATTAAAGACCCTCAATATATTTCTGCATTTGAAAACCTTAAAGACTTAATAATTTCACACCCAATTTTAAAATATCCAGAATATGACAAACCCTTTGTAGTGACAACAGACACAAGCAATTATGCCATTGGCGCGGTCCTATCTCAAAGTGGGCACCCGATATGCTTTGAATCCAGAACCCTTAATAAACACGAACAAAAGTACAGTGTAACAGATAAGGAGTTCCTGGAAATGGTCTACTCAATCAACTTTTTTCGACCATATTTATATGGAAATCATTTTAAAATTATAACTGATCATATTCCAATAAAATATCTAAATAGTAAATATAAAGGAAAAGAATTTTCTCAACGAAACCAAAGATGGCTTTTAAAACTTCAAGAGTATAATCTTGAAATCGAAAATTTGAAGGGGAAGGAGAACAAAGTTGCAGATTTCCTAAGTAGGTTAGAAAATACACCTAAAATAAATGAGGATAATGATTCAGAATCTAATATGGAGCTTACAGAAACAATTCATTCAGTCGGGGAACAACATTTAGATCATATAGGCATAAAAGAAGAAATTGTTAACAAATATAAAACGCAATTAATTCTAACTTATAGTATAATAACAAACGAAATAGAAATATTGCATGAACGTAGAATTATATATATTAATCCTCTGGAAGTAGTTGAGAAAATAAAAGATGTTCTAATTAGATTAACTAAGAAAGGAACAACAGGTATATATTCTGAGGTAGAAGATCATGTCTATAATAAAGTTCAACAAGTTATAATTCAATTATTCTCCATGAACGACAAAATAAAATTCATAAAATGTACTAAAAGAGCAGCCGAAATCAAAACCGAGGAATAGGTTCATTAACATACCACACTAAAGAATCCATGCACAGTGGTATAAACGAAACATACTACACACTGAAAAATAATTTTTTTTTCCCAAACTTCAGGAACAAATACAGTTAGTAATTAACAATTGCAAAAAATGTCAAGAAATAAAATATGATAGAAATCCCATTAAATCAAAGTATAACATAACGAAACCACAAAACATAAAAATGAAATTATACATCTAGATGTATTTCATATTGAGAAAAAAGCATTTTTAACGGTAATCGACAAACTAACAAAATTTGCAGCAGGGTAACCGATAGAAATTGGAGAAGTAAAAAAGCAATTCTTTTTGAACATTTCTCGAAATTCGGTAAACCGAAAAAATAATATCAGATAACGAATTCAAATCAGAACATATTTTAGATTTTCTTAATAGAAGTAAGGTCGAAATACACTTCACGAAACCCAATAGCCACACAGAGAACGCGGATAATGAAAGATTGCATTCAACTATTTTAGAAAAGATAACAGGCATTGAAGAAAAAGATTTATCAATAGAAATGAAATTGCAACTAGTTTTAGATAATTATAACAACAGATATCATTCCACAATAAAAACAACACCTAAAATAGCTAAGGAAGAAATCGATGAATTAGTACTTAATGAAAGAATCCAACAAATGAACGTTAAAAAAATTAACAAACTTAAAGAAAAACGCGAAACATATTCAGAAGAAAGGGAAGTAGGACCAATAAAAAATTACAAAAATGTTCGACATAAAGAACAACCTAGATATAAAATTAAAAATCTCAATAACGTACACATTAGCAATATTAAAAGATCTTATTAATTTTCAGATAATAATGCTACAAATACTATTAGTAACACATACAACACATCTGATGCTTCAAACAACACTAATTAATGAACAAACAGGTTATTTAAAAATTTGAATTAAAGATTTAGAAATTACTAATCAAACAAATACAATTTTACTATTATAAATCCAGAAGAAATTCTTAACACAATCACACTCATACAAACTAACAATAAACACTTACAGATCGAAAACAAAAATATGATATTTAAAGAAATTGAAACACTTATAGCTAAAATTAGGTCAATTACACCTAAGGAACAAAGTAGATTTAGAAGAGGCTTAGTAAACATAGTTGGAAACGTAGAAAGATGGCTTTTCGGAACAATGGACAATAAAGATAGGGAAGAAATTTGGAATTATTTAAATATAGCAGAAGAAAACAGTCATAACGCAATTAATGCAGTAAATGAACAAATTAAAATAAACAATCATTTCAATGAATCGATAGAAACATTAAAAACAATCATTTTAGATGATAGAGAAAAAATACTTATTAATTATAATAAAATAAAAAATTCTATTTCAAAACTTGTACAAAATCAATTATTTTTAGATCAAATAACCAAATTAAGGTTCATAGAAAACAAAATAAATCAAATTCAAGATAACGTTGTGTCAGCAAAATATAATATAATACACCCCAGTATATTAACATTACAAGAACTAAATGAATATGAAATTGATTTGCATAAACTTAAATTAATTAAAATGGGTATACTAGAATACAAACACAAATTTCTCATAATTGCCATTAAAATTCCAAGAAACTATGTAACAGTAGAACTAAAGTTAATTTTACCTTTACCGAATGATAATCATTTTGAAATTGATTACGAAAACGAATATATTATAGAAATAAATAATAAAACATTTGTATACCAAAATGATGTAACTGTGCAACAATTAAAACCAAGCAAACATTGTATCCTAACTAAAGATTGTAAATTAAGACACAACAATAAAACCCAAATTCAAATAATAGATGATGAAACTGTAATTGCAAAAAATGCACACAAGGAAGAATTAAAACATAATTGTGATGACAGGAAAATTGTATGAAATAACAATTATCTTATAAATTTTTTTAATTGTCAAATATATTTGTTAAAAGAATTTTTTTATAACAACCAAACAAAATTGTTCAAGAAAAATATTTTTACGCCGAAAATAATTTTAATACTTCTTTTCAAAAAGCAATCACTTTTGATGATATTATTTTAAAAAGTTTTAAAAACATAAAAGAAATTAAGGAATTAAAATTTCATAAAAATATATCATATGTAATAAACTTTAGTATGATTATAATAATTAACTGCTCAACAATGGGCATATTTAAACCGAGGAGGAGTTACGTATGATGTAGCCACCGCAACATCAACACATTGCGGTCGACAACCTGTAATCGAACCAGATACAACAACAGCACAAAAGGGTAAACAACAACCTACAATCCAAACAAATGCAACATCAGCACATTTGGGTCAACAACCCATAATTGAACCAAATGTAAGGTCAACAATAAAGGAATATAAAAGCAAAGACATTGCAACACAACGGAGTCCAATAATACGTATACTACCTGGATAGTTGCAGCGACGCTTGGACGGCGGACTATCTAGGTGTTTTTTTTTTTTTTAATTGTTATTTTATAATTCATTCAATAAAGCGTAAGAGGCCTGTGGCCCAATTTAAATAAGAAAATACAATTTTTTTTTTTTTATTTCATTGGCGGCTACGTAAAATATCAGTTGCGCGATTTATGTTTCATACATATATATCTGTATAAATATCTACATATCTTTATATTAAGTCATGAATCATATATTTGTATATTTATATATCTTTATATTTGTATATCTGCAATCATAACCTTTTTTCAAATATCATTTTCATTGTCATCAATTTATTTCCATTAATATATTTTTTTCTCCACACAATGTAAATTAAAACCATAAAATTCAGGTGTGAGATACACTTTTGATTTCCGTTCTCACACCTTAAATAAATTCAATATGTAAGTCCAGGTTATGAAAAGAAACTTTAAAAATTGTGCATTTGAATTTGGGAGATGATCGAATAAAGTTGTTTTTTTTTAACAAGTCTTGTCTATCGAGTACTTAATTGGCGCAGTCGTGCGGATTTCTTTTCTTTCACAAGAAAAACACAACGGTTTATTGTGTAAAAATACAGTTAATCGTGTTCAATAAAATAGAAAAACGCAACGGTTTATTGTGTAAAATCGAAAACACTACTGTTAATAGTAAATAATAAAATAAGAAAATCACAAGGGTTTATTGTGAAAATCAAAAAAAAACAATACAGTTAAACGTGTTCAATAAAATAGAAAGACGCAACGGTTTATTATAGAGTTCCCTCAAATCTTTACGAATACATAAATGATACACCAATTCAAATAAATACTGTTCATGGTACTGTTAACGAAACAGCACAAGTAAAAACAAAATTTCCAACGCAATTCGATCAACCTTGCAATGCAAGAATGAAATGGACAAAGGTAGCATTAGATAAACCTTATGATTTCCTTATAGAAATAGATTGGATAAGGAATAATGCAAAAACTATTGATTTAAAAAGTGAAGAAATTATTTTAATGAATGACAGACATCTTCCATTCTTAACCATATTACTTGATGAAGTTAATTTGTTGGAAATAAGCGAAGTTTGCAACATTCAAACAAATCATCTCAATGAATTAGAACAAAAATCGGTAGAAAAACTTTTAAATAGATATAAAAAAATAATTTTCAAAGAAGGAGATCAATTAACAAACACTAGTACATTAGTTCATGAAATAAAAACTATAACAGACCAGCAAATTAACTCTAAATTATATAGGTATCCACCAAAACACGAAGCCGAAGTACGTAGCCAAATGGTAGAAATGGAGAAACAAGGAATCATTCGAAAGAGTAACAGTCGTTATAGCTCACCAATAATTGTTATTCCGAAAAAACTTGATAGTACAGGAATAGAAAAGTATAGGATAGTAGATTACAGAAAGTTGAACCAAGTAACCTTAGATGATAAATACCGAATACCCAATATAGACAGCATATTTGATAAATTAGGAAAATCGCAATACTTCAGCACACTAGATCTTGCTATAGGTTACCACCAGATCTTAGTTGCGGCAGAAGACATTGAAAAGACAGCTTTCGTGACTCCAGCTGGTCTTTATGAATACGTCAGGATGCCATTCGGTTTAAAAAATGCACCTGCAACGTTTCAAAGACTAATGAATGATATTTTACGCGATTATATAAATAAAATATGCGTAGTCTACTTGGACGACATATTAATTTTCTCTACAATCTTAGAAGAACATATGTATTCACTAGCAAAAATAAAATACAAGCAGATAAGTGTAGCTTTATGAAACGAGATACTGAATTTCTTGGTCATATTTTGTCTAAGGAAGGGATTAAACCAAATCCAAACAAAGCAAAAGAAATTGATAATTTAAAGACACCAAAAACAGAGAAACAACTTAAAGGTTTCCTAGGGATGACAGGGTATTATAGAAAATTCGTCAGGAATTATGCTAAGATTGCTTACCCAATGATTAGATATTTAAAGAAAGGCGAAACAATTAATATTAAAGACCCTCAATATATTTCTGCATTTGAAAACCTTAAAGACTTAATAATTTCACACCCAATTTTAAAATATCCAGAATATGACAAACCCTTTGTAGTGACAACAGACACAAGCAATTATGCCATTGGCGCGGTCCTATCTCAAAGTGGGCACCCGATATGCTTTGAATCCAGAACCCTTAATAAACACGAACAAAAGTACAGTGTAACAGATAAGGAGTTCCTGGAAATGGTCTACTCAATCAACTTTTTTCGACCATATTTATATGGAAATCATTTTAAAATTATAACTGATCATATTCCAATAAAATATCTAAATAGTAAATATAAAGGAAAAGAATTTTCTCAACGAAACCAAAGATGGCTTTTAAAACTTCAAGAGTATAATTTTGAAATCGAAAATTTGAAGGGGAAGGAGAACAAAGTTGCAGATTTCCTAAGTAGGTTAGAAAATACACCTAAAATAAATGAGGATAATGATTCAGAATCTAATATGGAGCTTACAGAAACAATTCATTCAGTCGGGGAACAACATTTAGATCATATAGGCATAAAAGAAGAAATTGTTAACAAATATAAAACGCAATTAATTCTAACTTATAGTATAATAACAAACGAAATAGAAATATTGCATGAACGTAGAATTATATATCTTAATCCTCTGGAAGTAGTTGAGAAAATAAAAGATGTTCTAATTAGATTAACTAAGAAAGGAACAACAGGTATATATTCTGAGGTAGAAGATCATGTCTATAATAAAGTTCAACAAGTTATAATTCAATTATTCTCCATGAACGACAAAATAAAATTCATAAAATGTACTAAAAGAGCAGCCGAAATCAAAACCGAGGAATAGGTTCATTAACATACCACACTAAAGAATCCATGCACAGTGGTATAAACGAAACATACTACACACTGAAAAATAATTTTTTTTTCCCAAACTTCAGGAACAAATACAGTTAGTAATTAACAATTGCAAAAAATGTCAAGAAATAAAATATGATAGAAATCCCATTAAATCAAAGTATAACATAACGAAACCACAAAACATAAAAATGAAATTATACATCTAGATGTATTTCATATTGAGAAAAAAGCATTTTTAACGGTAATCGACAAACTAACAAAATTTGCAGCAGGGTAACCGATAGAAATTGGAGAAGTAAAAAAGCAATTCTTTTTGAACATTTCTCGAAATTCGTAAACCGAAAAAAATAATATCAGATAACGAATTCAAATCAGAACATATTTTAGATTTTCTTAATAGAAGTAAGGTCGAAATACACTTCACGAAACCCAATAGCCACACAGGGAACGCGGATAATGAAAGATTGCATTCAACTATTTTAGAAAAGATAACAGGCATTGAAGAAAAAGATTTATCAATAGAAATGAAATTGCAACTAGTTCTAGATAATTATAACAACAGATATCATTCCACAATAAAAACAACACCTAAAATAGCTAAGGAAGAAATCGATGAATTAGTACTTAATGAAAGAATCCAACAAATGAACGTTAAAAAAATTAACAAACTTAAAGAAAAACGCGAAACATATTCAGAAGAAAGGGAAGTAGGACCAATAAAAAATTACAAAAATGTTCGACATAAAGAACAACCTAGATATAAAATTAAAAATCTCAATAACGTACACATTAGCAATATTAAAAGATCTTATTAATTTTCAGATAATAATGCTACAAATACTATTAGTAACACATACAACACATCTGATGCTTCAAACAACACTAATTAATGAACAAACAGGTTATTTAAAAATTAAAATTAAAGATTTAGAAATTACTAATCAAACAAATACAATTTTACTATTATAAATCCAGAAGAAATTCTTAACACAATCACACTCATACAAACTAACAATAAACACTTACAGATCGAAAACAAAAATATGATATTTAAAGAAATTGAAACACTTATAGCTAAAATTAGGTCAATTACACCTAAGGAACAAAGTAGATTTAGAAGAGGCTTAGTAAACATAGTTGGAAACGTAGAAAGATGGCTTTTCGGAACAATGGACAATAAAGATAGGGAAGAAATTTGGAATTATTTAAATATAGCAGAAGAAAACAGTCATAACGCAATTAATGCAGTAAATGAACAAATTAAAATAAACAATCATTTCAATGAATCGATAGAAACATTAAAAACAATCATTTTAGATGATAGAGAAAAAATACTTATTAATTATAATAAAATAAAAAATTCTATTTCAAAACTTGTACAAAATCAATTATTTTTAGATCAAATAACCAAATTAAGGTTCATAGAAAACAAAATAAATCAAATTCAAGATAACGTTGTGTCAGCAAAATATAATATAATACACTCCAGTATATTAACATTACAAGAACTAAATGAATATGAAATTGATTTGCATAAACTTAAATTAATTAAAATGGGTATACTAGAATACAAACACAAATTTCTCATAATTGCCATTAAAATTCCAAGAAACTATGTAACAGTAGAACTAAAGTTAATTTTACCTTTACCGAATGATAATCATTTTGAAATTGATTACGAAAACGAATATATTATAGAAATAAATAATAAAACATTTGTATACCAAAATGATGTAACTGTGCAACAATTAAAACCAAGCAAACATTGTATCCTAACTAAAGATTGTAAATTAAGACACAACAATAAAACCCAAATTCAAATAATAGATGATGAAACTGTAATTGCAAAAAATGCACACAAGGAAGAATTAAAACATAATTGTGATGACAGGAAAATTGTATGAAATAACAATTATCTTATAAATTTTTTTAATTGTCAAATATATTTGTTAAAAGAAATTTTTTATAACAACCAAACAAAATTGTTCAAGAAAAATATTTTTACGCCGAAAATAATTTTAATACTTCTTTTCAAAAAGCAATCACTTTTGATGATATTATTTTAAAAAGTTTTAAAAACATAAAAGAAATTAAGGAATTAAAATTTCATAAAAATATATCATATGAAATAAACTTTAGTATGATTATAATAATTAACTGCTCAACAATGGGCATATTTAAACCGAGGAGGAGTTACGTATGATGTAGCCACCGCAACATCAACACATTGCGGTCGACAACCTGTAATCGAACCAGATACAACAACAGCACAAAAGGGTAAACAACAACCTACAATCCAAACAAATGCAACATCAGCACATTTGGGTCAACAACCCATAATTGAACCAAATGTAAGGTCAACAATAAAGGAATATAAAAGCAAAGACATTGCAACACAACGGAGTCCAATAATACGTATACTACCTGGATAGTTGCAGCGACGCTTGGACGGCGGACTATCTAGGTGTTTTTTTTTTTTTTTAATTGTTATTTTATAATTCATTCAATAAAGCGTAAGAGGCCTGTGGCCCAATTTAAATAAGAAAATACAATTTTTTTTTTATTTCATTGGCGGCTACGTAAAATATCAGTTGCGCGATTTATGTTTCATACATATATATCTGTATAAATATCTACATATCTTTATATTAAGTCATGAATCATATATTTGTATATTTATATATCTTTATATTTGTATATCTGCAATCATAACCTTTTTTCAAATATCATTTTCATTGTCATCAATTTATTTCCATTAATATATTTTTTTCTCCACACAATGTAAATTAAAACCATAAAATTCAGGTGTGAGATACACTTTTGATTTCCGTTCTCACACCTTAAATAAATTCAATATGTAAGTCCAGGTTATGAAAAGAAACTTTAAAAATTGTGCATTTGAATTTGGGAGATGATCGAATAAAGTTGTTTTTTTTTTAACAAGTCTTGTCTATCGAGTACTTAATTGGCGCAGTCGTGCGGATTTCTTTTCTTTCACAAGAAAAACACAACGGTTTATTGTGTAAAAATACAGTTAATCGTGTTCAATAAAATAGAAAAACGCAACGGTTTATTGTGTAAAATCGAAAACACTACTGTTAATAGTAAATAATAAAATAAGAAAATCACAAGGGTTTATTGTGAAAATCAAAAAAAAACAATACAGTTAAACGTGTTCAATAAAATAGAAAGACGCAACGGTTTATTGTGTAAAATCAAAAACACTACTGTTAATAGTGAATAATAAAATAAGAAAATCACAAGGGTTTATTGTGAAAAAAAACACTACTGTTAATCGTGAATAATAAAATAAGAAAATCACAACGGGTTATTGTGAATACTGAAAAGAAAAAAAATATTTATAAACACTGGTTAACTGTGAATACTGTGAAAAAAGAAGCAAAGAACTTACAACAGAAGTACAATACTTTCATCAAACCAGGAACCTGCTACAACAAAGAAGAACTATAACCAGACCGAAATTCAGGATAGGAAACAATGTTCCACTGGATTGTTTTAATGTGAGTTCTGTATTGATGAATATTGTTCATTTCCTTATTCAAATTGCCATTTTAATTAAGACATAAATAATAAAATAAATTAATTTAAGCCTAGAAAAAAAAGTTATAAAGTTAGATATAAAAAAAAAAAAATTTTTTTACATATGCCTAAAGATAAACAAAGTCGCGTATCTAATACGGCTCCCTACGAATCCAAAATAATTTTGGAAGAAAATCATATTAACACAGAAACTGAAAACCTTCTAAACCTCTCTGCTAATAACACAACAATGTCTAATCCAACAACTATAACTGCTCCAGACGTGAACGCTATATTTCATAGTCTCCGCATTCCGGATGCTATAAAGGACCTACCACACTATGATGGTAACCCTAGGTCATTGTATGACTTCATTAAAAACGTGGAGGAAATATTAGTTTTACTACCGCAAATAGATGGGACACCGTATGCGAATGTTATTTACGTGCTGTCCGAAACAAAATTGTGGGAGATGCCAATGAAGTACTAAATATGTATGGCACCCCAAAAAATTGGGATATTATAAAAGCCAATCTCATTCTGCATTACGCAGACAAGAGAAATGAAACAACCCTGATAAGAGACCTTCACGGTCTTAAACAAACTACAGAAACTACTGAACAGTTTTACGCGAAAGTAATAGAATTACTGTCCACAATAGTAAGCCATGTTCAAATTCATGAAAAATTAGCATCAGTTATTACAGCAAAAAAACACTTTTTACGGATATGTGTCTAAATACCTTCCTAATCGGATTGAAAGAACCACTAGGTTCAACAATTCGTGCAATGAGGCCTAAAACGCTAACAGAAGCCTTTAATTACTGTGTTCAAGAACAAAATATGTTTTATATGAAATATTCCATAACGCAAAATAAATTACCCTCTCAAAATATGAACAATCAAAATGTTTCTCTGATTAAACCCTTATCGAGTTCTAATTTGCTATTCTTCAGACCTAATAAACCAATCCAACCTAATTTTAATAATTCTTTCCCACAACATCCTTTTAAAAACCTTCAATACAACCAATTACCACAATATAGACCAATTCAACAGAGTGTTCCAAGATTACAATATCCACCACAACAACAATTTAATAATAGATTTTTTGTTCCATCAAATAATATGCTTACTCCCAAACCATTTAACCAATTTCAACATAATTCTACACCAATGGAAGTTGCAAGCGGCCAAGCTAGAACGCTTCCAACTCCCGTACAAAATCATCCCTATCAAAGGAATTTTTCTCAACCAATACCCAGATATTCAATAAATGAAGTACATAACGTTGATTATGAGTCAGAAACAAATAATGACTACGATTATTACCAATATTCGAATAACTATACCAATTACGAACCAAATTTAGATTATTATGTTGAACAATATGAGGATAATATTAGTTATGAATACGACACCAATATATCAAATCAGGGAATTAAGTCAGAAAACAAAAATGAAATAGATGATTCAAATTTTCCTATTAAAAGCCTCGGAAAACAATACGGTTTCTTAGAATTAAATAATCATGGAAATAATCAATTACCATATATTAATATAGCTTCACCCTATGGAAAACATTCGAAATTCTTAATAGACACCGGTGCTTGTGCAAATTGTATTAACCCAGAATATACTAACCCTCAATATCATGAAAACATCGAAGACGTCACTATCAAGACAGTTTTAAATACGCAGACACTTAACAAAAAAATTATCTTTGATGCATTCCCTGAATTCAATAGTAAAGAACCTATAACATTTCTTCTTTTTAAGTTTCATAATTATTTTGACGGATTAATAGGTTTAGAAACTCTCAAAAAACTTAATGCGACTATTGACTTACCTAATAAAATACTTAAAACTAAATATGCAATTCTGCCCTTGTTATTCAAACCAAACTTAATGTCTAAAATATACAATATTCCAGCAAATTGTAGAATGATAGAAAAATTGCCCGTAGATTACAAAGATGGAGATATATATATAAAACCAACTAAAATTAATAATTATTTAGAAATACCTGAAGGAATCTACCTGTCCAAAGACTGGTATAGTGATATTGAAGTACATAATATTTCAAACACTGAACAAACTTTTTTTTCGGAACAACCTATTGCAGTAAAAAATTTTCAACACTTCATAGAAGTCAATAATGTTAATACTTCCCCATTTAACGAACAAATTCAAAATACATCATCTGAAATAGATTTTACCAAACTAATTCGATCAGAACATCTCAACACTGAAGAACAGGAATCAATTTTTAAATTGTTTAGGAAATATGATGATGTTTTCTTTCTTGAAGGTGAAAAACTATCCTTACTAACTATCCACCACAACAACAATTTAATAATAGATTTTTTGTTCCATCAAATAATATGCTTACTCCCAAACCATTTAACCAATTTCAACATAATTCTACACCAATGGAAGTTGCAAGCGGCCAAGCTAGAACGCTTCCAACTCCCGTACAAAATCATCCCTATCAAAGGAATTTTTCTCAACCAATACCCAGATATTCAATAAATGAAGTACATAACGTTGATTATGAGTCAGAAACAAATAATGACTACGATTATTACCAATATTCCAATAACTATACCAATTACGAACCAAATTTAGATTATTATGTTGAAGAATATGAGGATAATATTAGTTATGAATACGACACCAATATATCAAATCAGGGAATTAAGTCAGAAAACAAAAATGAAATAGATGATTCAAATTTTCCTATTAAAAGCCTCGGAAAACAATACGGTTTCTTAGAATTAAATAATCATGGAAATAATCAATTACCATATATTAATATAGCTTCACCCTATGGAAAACATTTGAAATTCTTAATAGACACCGGTGCTTGTGCAAATTGTATTAACCCAGAATATACTAACCCTCAATATCATGAAAACATCGAAGACGTCACTATCAAGACAGTTTTAAATACGCATACACTTAACAAAAAAATTATCTTTGATGCATTCCCTGAATTCAATAGTAAAGACCCTATAACATTTCTTCTTTTTAAGTTTCATAATTATTTTGACGGATTAATAGGTTTAGAAACTCTCAAAAAACTTAATGCGACTATTGACTTACCTAATAAAATACTTAAAACTAAATATGCAATTCTGCCCTTGTTATTCAAACCAAACTTAATGTCTAAAATATACAATATTCCAGCAAATTGTAGAATGATAGAAAACTTGCCCGTAGATTACAAAGATGGAGATATATATATAAAACCAACTAAAATTAATAATTATTTAGAAATACCTGAAGAAATCTACCTGTCCAAAGACTGGTATAGTGATATTGAAGTACATAATATTTCAAACACTGAACAAACTTTTTTTTTCGTAACAACCTATTGCAGTAGAAAATTTTCAACACTTCATAGAAGTCAATAATGTTAATACTTCCCCATTTAACGAACAAATTCAAAATACATCATCTGAAATAGATTTTACCAAACTAATTCGATCAGAACATCTCAACACTGAAGAACAGGAATCAATTTTTAAATTGTTTAGGAAATATAATGATGTTTTCTTTCTTGAAGGTGAAAAACTATCCTTACTAACTATCCACCACAACAACAATTTAATAATAGATTTTTTGTTCCATCAAATAATATGCTTACTCCCAAACCATTTAACCAATTTCAACATAATTCTACACCAATGGAAGTTGCAAGCGGCCAAGCTAGAACGCTTCCAACTCCCGTACAAAATCATCCCTATGAAAGGAATTTTTCTCAACCAATACCCAGATATTCAATAAATGAAGTACATAACGTTGATTATGAGTCAGAAACAAATAATGACTACGATTATTACCAATATTCGAATAACTATACCAATTACGAACCAAATTTAGATTATTATGTTGAACAATATGAGTATAATATTAGTTATGAATACGACACCAATATATCAAATCAGGGAATTAAGTCAGAAAACAAAAATGAAATAGATGATTCAAATTTTCCTATTAAAAGCCTCGGAAAACAATACGGTTTCTTAGAATTAAATAATCATGGAAATAATCAATTACCATATATTAATATAGCTTCACCCTATGGAAAACATTTGAAATTCTTAATAGACACCGGTGCTTGTGCAAATTGTATTAACCCAGAATATACTAACCCTCAATATCATGAAAACATCGAAGACGTCACAATCAAGACAGTTTTAAATACGCATACACTTAACAAAAAAATTATCTTTGATGCATTCCCTGAATTCAATAGTAAAGAACCTATAACATTTCTTCTTTTTAAGTTTCATAATTATTTTGACGGATTAATAGGTTTAGAAACTCTCAAAAAACTTAATGCGACTATTGACTTACCTAATAAAATACTTAAAACTAAATATGCAATTCTGCCCTTGTTATTCAAACCAAACTTAATATCTAAAATATACAATATTCCAGCAAATTGTAGAACGATAGCAAAATTGCCCGTAGATTACAAAGATGGAGATATATATATAAAACCAACTAAAATTAATAATTATTTAGAAATACCTGAAGGAATCTACCTGTCCAAAGACTGGTATAGTGATATTGAAGTACATAATATTTCAAACACTGAACAGACTTTTTTTTTGGAACAACCTATTGCAGTAGAAAATTTTCAACACTTCATAGAAGTCAATAATGTTAATATTTCCCCATTTAACGAACAAAGTCAAAATACATCATCTGAAATAGATATTACCAAACTAATTCGATCAGAACATCTCAACACAGAATCAATTTTTAAATTGTTTAGGAAATATGATGATGTTTTCTTTCTTGAAGGTGAAAAACTATCCTTCTCAAATACAATTAAACATCGTATTCAAACATCAGACGATATACCGATTTATACAAGATCGTATCGCTATCCAGAAGTACACAAACAGGAGATAAAATCACAAATCGAAAAACTTTTAAACCAAGGTATAATAAGGCCTAGCTTTTCTCCTTGGAGTAGTCCTATTTGGATTGTTCCAAAGAAACGTGATGCATCTGGCATACAGAAATGGCGGCTTGTCGTAGACTACCGTAAACTAAACGACAAAACTATTGGCGATCGTTACCCTCTACCTAACATAACAGAAGTATTAGATAAACTTGGAAAATCTATGTATTTTTCCACACTTGATCTTGCATCTGGATTTCACCAGATTAAACTAGATCCTATTGATATAGAAAAAACCGCTTTTACTGTTGATCACGGACATTATGAGTATATCCGAATGCCCTTCGGGCTCAAAAATTCCCCGTCAACATTCCAAAGAATAATGGATAATATTCTGCGTGAATTAATAGGTAAAGTGTGTCTTGTGTATATGGACGATATTATCGTTTACTCAACGTCCTTACAAGAACATACGGAAAACTTAGAAAAGGTTTTTTCAAAATTACGATCGGCCAACCTTAAAATTCAATTGGACAAATCAGAATTCCTACGCAAGGAAGTAGAATTTCTTGGTCACCTAGTGACATCTGAAGGTGTGAAACCGAATCCTAGTAAAATCCATGCAATTAAAAACTATCCAATTCCATCAACTCAAACTGAAATTAAATCCTTTTTGGGGTTGCTTGGATATTACCGCAAATTTATAAAAGACTTTCAAAATCTTACGAAACCTTTAACTGAATGCTTAAAAAAGGGAAATAAGATAGTTCTTAACGAACGATATATAAAATGTTTCAATCATTGCAAGGACATTCTAAGTAATGATCCCTTATTACAACGTCCCGACTTTACTAAAGAATTTAATTTAACAACTGACGATAGTAATATCGCCATAGGAGGAGTACTTAGTCAAGGCCCAATAGGATCTGATAGACCAGTGTGCTACGCTTCAAGAACACTCACGAGTTCGGAACAAAATTACAGTACAATGGAAAAAGAGCTCTTAGCTATTGTCTGGGGTACCAAATATTTCCGACCCTATTTGTTTGGTCGTAAATTTAAAATCATAACGGACCATAAGCCTCTTAATTGGTTATTTTCCCTAAAAGAACCAAATTCAAAACTTGTGATATGGCGTTTAAAATTAGAAGAGTTCGATTATGAGATCATGTATAAAAAAGGTAAGGCAAACACAAATGCTGATGCCTTAAGTCGGATAGAAATTCATTTTAACGAATCTAATGGTTCGAACTCTATTTTGCAAGCCTCAAATATATCTATTCAAAATCACGCAAGTCTGTCAGAAAATAATTCTATTATATCAACTGTTCATTCTGCTTCTGAAAATCTAAATGATGGTATATACATCTCTGAAAGACCACTTAATGAGTTTACTGAACAATTAGTTTTGAACAAAACTAACTGTGTAGTGAAACCAAACATGGTTTACAATGTTCTCTTTGAGACTGTTTATAATTCCCTTACCGCTGGTGGGGGGAAAATTATAAACAGCGAGATTAAAATAAAAACCGAGTTGTAAGATCGTTAATGTCTTTATTATAACTGCCTGTTATTCTTCTTAACCTACGCTTATATACAAATTTTCTACTAAGGTGATAACGATAAGTGATAACAAACACACACACGAATTCCGAACCCAAACACAGGCAATAGATTGCTTGTTATCGTAAACATTGTGTATGTGATCACATTTGCTAGATAAGATATCCTAAGCAAACACAAGTGATATCACTTATCTTCTCATACCTCTTATCTTATTGTTCAATGTGTTTGAACATTCTGCCCCGCCTCATGAAGCAGGTAGGGAGAAATCAATTTCAGATATTTTCTTTTTTCTTTTTAAATATACAGTAATAAAAATAACAATTATTATAACAGTAATCAATAAGGATACATGGCCGCTTATTTGATGAAACTTAACCAGTTTAATAGCATTAACATAATGGCCATTATGCTTATTTTTGGAAGCCTTGTTACTGATTCCATTGTAAATTTAGATATGTGTTTCAGTATGTTTTGACTCTGTCGATTCTTGAGGACACACAAGAATTTTGTGTATCGGTCGTTTCAACGTACCATTCTTAACTTTTAGAGTCACTACTCTTACTTTTCCATCATTTCCAGTATGAACTTCCGTTATTTTACCTAACGGCCATCTAGATGGTGGTGTATTCTCGTCTTTAATGATGACTACATCATCTTCTTTGACATTATTTTGTTGTACTTTCCACTTCCTCCTCTGTTGAAGCGTATGTAAATATTCGTCTTTCCAGCGGCTCCAAAAATCTCTCTTCATTTTTTGGATTAGTTTCCATTTGTCAGTGGAATTAATTGTAAGGTCATTTACTGATTCAGGGCAATCGATCAAGGGCCTTCCAATTAAAAAATGTCCTGGAGTTAGTACATCTAAATCCCCAACATTGTTGCTATTAAATGCACAGAGTGGCCGGGAATTCACAACTCCTTCAATTTGGACTAAAAGAGTTGACATCTCTTCGAAGGTTAATTTTGAATCTCCTACTACTCGCCTTAGATGATATTTCACTGCTTTCACTCCAGCTTCCCACATACCTCCAAAGTGAGGGGCTGCCGGCGGAATAAAATGCCATTGAATTCTTTCTGATTCTAGTACCTGACTTACATCTGAATTTTGTTTAATTGCTTGTAGGAATTCTTTATCCATTTGTCTGCTTGCTCCAACAAAATTGGATCCATTGTCAGAATATAGATGAGCACTTTTTCCTCTTCTGCCGAAAAAACGTCTTAAAGCTGCCATAAACGCTTCTGTTGTCATATCGCTCACTGCTTCTAAGTGTATTGTCTTTGTTGACATACACACGAAAACACTTATATAGCCTTTAAATGACTTCTGTCCTCTTCCTTTCGAACATCTCATCAGTACAGGTCCAGCATAATCAATTCCAGTATGTTCAAAAGGATGCGAAACATTAACTCGATATTCTGGTAGATTTCCCATTATTTGTCCAACCGCACATTGGCGATATCTTATGCATTTTGGACAACGTCTGATGAATTTTTTTACAGCATTTTTTAATCCAATGATCCAATATCTTCGCCGTATTATGGTTTCCATGACTCGAATGGATCCGTGTAATGTTGCTCGATGTGTGTCCTCAATTATTGCTGTGGTTAGATTTGATCCGTTTAAAATGACTGGATGCCTTTGGTTGTATTGTAAGTTGGAGTAATGCAACCTGCCACCTACTCTTAGAATATCATCTTTATCTAAGAACGGATTCAAATCGATAATTCTGTTGCTTGGATTTATATTTTTCTTTTGTTGCAAACATTTTATTTCTATTCCAAATTCTCTTTTTTGATGATGTTTCACTATTAGTTTCCAAGCGTATTCTATTTCGTCTACTGAAGAATAGTTTAAAAACGCACTTACACGCATCTTTTTTCGGATGAAGCGTATGATAAATGCTACGACTCTTTGTAGCTTTGTCAAACTTGAGTATCTGGTCATGAGATCATCTAAAAAGTGTTTATTGTTTTTGTCTGCAGCCATCATTAAAATAACTGGTCTATGTTTTTCTTCACATTGTTTGGGCCAATTTTCTCGAGGTTCCTTAAGCCATTCCGGTCCGTTCCACCAAAGTGTATGTTCGCTTAGCTGGTTCGCATAAATTCCTCTTGATACTACATCTGCTGGGTTCTGCTTTGAGACAACATGTCCCCATTTAGCTTTAGGAATTAGTGCGTTAACCTCATCGACTCTGGTTCGTATAAATTTGTCTTTAGATTTATTATTTTGTATCCAACAAAGAGTTATTGTTGAATCACTCCAAGCATATATATCATAATCTCTGTTTATGACCTTAAAAATTCTGTGCAAAAGTCTTGCTAGCAGTTGAGCTGCACATAGTTCCAATTTCGGGAGTGTTTTTCTGTTCTTTATTGGATTTACCTTGCTCTTCCCACTTATCAGTGTAGTTGATGAGTTGATCTTCATATATACTACCGCTGCATATGCTTTTTCGGACGCATCAGCAAAGCCGTGTAATTCAATTTTTGTCCCAATAGATGATTGCAGCCATCGAGGAATTCTAATTTCATTAAGACTAGATATATGTTCTATGAAACTATTCCACTCGTTCTTCAAGTTATCTTCAAGTTCACTATCCCATGAAATTTCTTGAATCCATAATTTCTGCATAAAAAGCTTTGCAACTACTGTGACAGGTGAAAGCCACCCCAATGGATCGAATATTCGGGCAAGGTTCGATAATGCAATTCGTTTCGAAATTTTAGCTTCAGTCTGTAAATTTAAATAGAATTTAAATTGGTCTTGTGTTGGATCCCAATTTAATCCTAGGGTCTTAACTGATTCGTTATATTTAATTTCAATCAGTTGATTACTTCCACAATTAGGAATGCTTTCAGTTATTTTTAGATCATTTGCCAGCCATTTTCTTAAATGAAAACCATGCTTTTTAACTTCTCTGGATACATTCTGTTGAATTTCCATGCACTTTTCTAAATTGTCTGCACCTGTCATTAGGTCATCCATGTAGCAATCTTCTCGAATTATTTTTGCAGTATCATCGTTTATTTTACTGCAATTGCTGGCTATGTCCATCAAGGTCTGTATTGCTTAGAATGGCGCAGCTGCCGTTCCATAAGTTACAGTAGTAAGTCGATACTCCTTTAAAGCCGAGTTTTTGTTGTCTCTCCACACAATATGTTGGTATTCTTGGTCATCTTTTGCTATTTTGATTTGTCGGTACATCTTTTCAATATCTGCTGTTATGGCATATCTCCATAACCGCCACTTTAAGATGATATCAAATATATCTTTTTGCAGTCTAGGTCCTACCATCATTATATCGTTCAGGCTTCGACCATTTGTTGTTTTAGCTGACGCATCAAAGACCACCCGCAGCTTTGTAGTTAGACTGTTCGCTCTTAATATTGCTTGATGAGGTAAATAGTATTTTCCCATGTTAGCTTCTTTGACTTCTTGCATATGACCTAGTTCTAAATATTCTTTCATAAACTTCGAATATTCTTCTTTTAGAAATTTGTCAGCTTTACACTTCTTCTCCAAATTAATAAAACGGGCTACGGCCTGTTTCTTAGAGGCTCCAAGTTCCTTGCCTTCTTTGAGCGGGAGCGTCACTACATACCTTCCATCGGTGTCAACCTTTTTATTTTTTGCGTAAGCTTCCAGACATAGTTGACCTTCTGTTTTTGAATTGGAATCATTCTGTGATACCTCTTCAATTTCCCAGAACTGCTCCAGATTTGTAACGGCACTGGTTACTCTTTTATTAATTGTTTTATGATTTTTAATTATTCCAGACAATATCCAACCAAATTTCGTGGATTGTCCCAATACACCTTCAATTTTCATTATTTTATCTTCCAGAATCTTGCCGTATAAATCACCTCCTATTAGCACGTCTATTCTATCTGATTTGTTGAATAATGGATCTGCGAGAGTACAATTATTCCATTGGTTTAATTCAAAATCAAAGCTTTTACTTGGTTGAGCCTTAGCCAATGTTGGTAACACTAATGCCTCAATTTTGATCACATGTTTACTCCAAAAACGTGGCTTAAGTTCTAACAAAACTTTGTTCTTAGATATTCCCACTGTAGTATTTCCAATTCCTTGAAGTTCGGTTCTGTCTTTAGTGCGTGGAATTGCTAATATTTGTGCGGCTTCTTCAGATATCATCGTTTTCTGGGATCCTTGGTCTATTAATGCTCGCATAAGCACGAATTCACCGGTCTGTGATCTCACTTGTATTTGTGCCGTTGCCAGCAAAATTGCCGATGAAGTGCCTTCCTTTGTCACTACTGTTGTTACCTTTTCCCCTTTTTTTTCTGCAGCAATGTCCTCATCATGAATATCACAATCACAATACGATTCTATTGTGGTTACGATTACAAATTTGGCATTTTTCAGTTTTACTTGTACATTTTGTGTGTATTGTATGGTCTAAACACAGCATAGTTTTGATTTCCGAGCCCAAATCCTTCGTTCTGCTACTTTCAATTGTAAAAGCTTTCTACAATTTTTTGTGTGGTGGCCAGAAATTTGACAATGAAAACATTTTTTTTTGTTCTGTAAAAAATGTGTTTTGTTGTTTTTGGTAATTTTTCTGAGCATTGTTCTTTCCACTGGCTTTTCCTCTTACTGCCTCAAGTGTTTGATATTGCTGCTCCAAAAATTGTAGAACGTCATCCAACCTCTGGATTTCTTTCGTTTTCTTCACACCTTGCTCGTACTGCCTTAGTGTCTCTTTGTCCAGCTTCCTTATAATCACTCTTGCTATAAATGGACATGCATCATTTAGTTTTATGTTTAGATTCTTCAGTGCGAATATGCACTCATTTGTGGTGTCAAATAGCCTTTTTACTGAGGCTGCCGACTCGCTATTAATTGTTGGCTGATCGAGTAATCTGTCAACCAGAGTCGTGAACATCAATCTTCGATTTTCAAATCTCTGCTCAAGCATACCCCATGCCACTTCATAATTTGCATTTGTTACGCTGAGATGCATGATGAGTTTTCCTGCTTCACCTTTGACTAAAGATTTAAGTCCAAACATCTTTTCTACCTTTGAGATGTGCTGTGCTTCATGAATCAATTTCATGAATAAATCACGAAAAGACATCCATTCATTAATATCGCCATAGAAAACTGGAATTCGAACTTCCTCTAGCTTCAGCTTAGATGGCTTGTTCTGGATCTCGGGATTTGCTGTTCCATCTTCAATTATTTTTTGGACATTATAAGCACTCTTTTCCGCTTCTTCGTAGGTGTCTTCGATATTTTCATCATAATATCCAAGATCTACCGTGAGCTTGTCGAAAATTAATTTGAGCGCACTAAATTTGTCCATCACCACTTTTCCATCTCGGGATGAGATTATCTCTGCTCTGACCGTCTCCTCCAGTCTTCGTTTGAAGTTTTCATTCTGTCGGTGAAACTTTTTTATGAGATTTCCGTCCAATGTTCCCAATGTTGGTGTAAAGGTCTCAATTGTTTTAGCATCTGCTTTTTTATTGTTTCTTCATTTGGGTGATTCTGTGTTGATTTTGATACAAATATTTTGTCTGCATTATCACTTGGTTGCATTGGTGGATCTGCCTCTTCTTCTTCTGGGTGCTTCTGTGTTGATTTTGACACAAATATTTTGTCTGCATCATCACTTGGCTGCAATGGTGGTTCTGCCTCTGCAATATCTTTTTCGTTGGATTGTAATTTTTTATCTGATGTGCATTGATTTTCTTCATCCACTGCATCAAGCAAAGCATTTATTTTCACTACTTCATTTTCAATGCACTGGAAATAATTCAATTCAAAATATTTTTCAGTGCTGATTCCAATTGCTACAATTTTTGAGTGGTTTAGCTGAAATTCATTCCATATAGAACTCAATCTAATTCTTGTCTCCAACTCCGATTTTCGAGTGGTTTTATTTTTCACCTTAGTATGGATAAGCGAAATTTCATCCCCTATTTGTTTTTGGGATTTGTAAAGTTTTTCTCTTTTGTCCATTTTAATTAATTTTTGGACAGTTTTTTGATTTTTTTTTTGTTAACTACACTGCACTGCACTTTAAAATCGGTGTCTAAGTCCCGATAACACTTACTTTACTGTCAGCCGTAAAGTACGCTATTCAAAATAATAATATTGAGAGGTGATTAATTAATTTCACCAATCAAAATTTTGATATTTTTTTTTTATTTAAATTTCCTTCGCCTCAACGACGATTGAGAAAACCAAAATAAGAATCCGCCTTGAAGGACCAAATATTTATAATTCCCTTACCGCTGGTGGGGGGAAAATTATAAACAGCGAGATTAAAATAAAAACCGAGTTGTAAGATCGTTAATGTCTTTATTATAACTGCCTGTTATTCTTCTTAACCTACGCTTATATACAAATTTTCTACTAAGGTGATAACGATAAGTGATAACAAACACACACACGAATTCCGAACCCAAACACAGGCAATAGATTGCTTGTTATCGTAAACATTGTGTATGTGCTCACATTTGCTAGATAAGATATCCTAAGCAAACACAAGTGATATCACTTATCTTCTCATACCTCTTATCTTATTGTTCAATGTGTTTGAACAGAGACCAAACATAGACGCATTTTTAGACAACCCGACTTAGACAAAGAATCTGTTATAATTTCAATCTTAAAAGAATATCTCAACCCTAAAAGATTAACAGCGGCTTATACTGACAATGATACATTCAGACTAGTGCAACATGTATTTTCAAAATATATTGCAAGTAATAAAATATTTAAACTTATTAGATGTACAGTAAAATTAAACGATGTTACGAATTCTGACCAACAAGATGAAATTATAAACAAATACCATGAAGATAGCAATCATCGTGGCATCAATGAAACTTTTAACCATCTTCCAAGAACTTAGTACTTTCCCAAAATGAAAGAAAATAAACCAAAACAATTAATAACTGCGAAAAGTGTAAACTTCTTACATACGACAGACATCCAATGAAAATTCAATACGAACATTCAGAAATACCTAACAAACCCATGGACATTTTACATATTGATGTATATAACATCCATAACGTACAAATTCTAACCATTTTAGACAAGTTTTCGAAATTTGCTTCTGCTTTTATTCTTACCACACGTGACAGTATGTGTATATCAAAAAAAAATAGTGTGTAATAAAAACAATTACAAATAAATAAAGACATACAAAATTTCAAATTTAATGAACATGACATGAATAAAGAATTAACAAGACAAGTACAAATCAACCAATCACATTAATACACAGCAAAAAAGGTTTAGAAGAGTATTTGAGCAAGTACCAATTAGTAATCTCTCAAAAAATTCGAACCGATGAAGACAAATTTCAATATATGCAATATATATATCAGATTAATTATAACATTTAAATTCTTACAAACCATTACAATTACAAGAAGTAATTGAATCAATTAATTTGGCTAAAGTTAATATAATATCCAAACAAATTTTGAATCCGGGTGAGCTTGATCTGATACACGAACATATGAATTCACAAAATATTAAAATTTCGTCTGACGAACAACTTTATGAGTTTTTATCTCTACAAGCTTATTATAATAATACAAACATAATTTTCAGTATAAAACTACCCATCCTTCTCCAACAACCTTTCAACATATACCACTTAATAAAACTTCCTATAAACAAAACTCTCAATATAAATTTAAATCAATCCTATATCATTATGAACGAATATTTCATTCAATACATGAACAAACCTTGTACATCCATTGAGCATACGTTTTACTGCCCAAAAGAAGAACTGAAGAACCTAACTTCCGAAAGATGCATTCCAAAAATTATTCAACACAAAGAAGCAACCTGTGACGTCATTGAGTCAACCATCAAAAGTAGCATCACCCAACCAGAAGAAGGGTACATACTCTTAATTAATTCCCCCATCACGAAGATGACTTCAACATGCGGAATCGATGAAAAAATTATCTCCGGAACCCTGCTTTTACATTATGAAGAGTGCGAAATAAAAATTAATAATATCCTTTACAAAAATAAATCAACCATGTTTTGGGATCAAATAAAGATTATTCCATCAATATTTATAAAAATTAATAACTCTCTTCATTTAATAGATAAATTTAATAGCAGTACATTGAAAGCAAACGAAATAATCAATACCGAAGTTATCACCTTGGCCAAAGATGTTCCAGACCACCGACCAGAGTTTTCGATTTACATCATCATCATCATCTTTATCTTAATTGCAACCATACTTTACCTCAGACGTCATCGAAACAATAATCATGAAGAAGAAACAATGGACCAAGAAGTTCCGAATGATAATGTAACATTATCATGGCCGTCACTTCACACTTAGGAGGGAGGAGTTATGTTTCATATATATCTGTATAAATATCTACATATCTTTATATTAAGTCATGAATCATATATTTGTATATCTATATATCTTTATATTTGCATATCTGCAATCATAACCTTTTTATCAAATATCATTTTCATTGTCATCAAATTATTTCCATTAATATATTTTTTTGTCCACACAATGTAAATTAAAACCATAAAATTCAGGTGTGAGATACACTTTTGATTTTCGTTCTCACACCTTAAATAAATTCAATATGTAAGTCCAGGTTATGAACAGAAACTTTAAAAATTGTGCATTTGAATTTGGGAGATGATCGAATAAAGTTGTTTTTTTTAACAAGTCTTGTCTATCGAGTACTTAATTCGCGCATGCAGTAAATGTTCTTTATTGTTGGTGGTTTTATTTGTAGTGAGTTACATAATAAATTAAAAATTGATTTTAAATTCTCGTTAGGCATATATGGCATACCAGAAAGGAGTGCATCACATGGCACGGTACGGTTTTCTTGCAAGTTTTGAAGTTTTTTAACACAGTCGAGTTCATTATTTGTTGCGGTGTATATTATATGCACATCGTTTAGAGAGATTTTAAGCTCAGATACTTCCGTATTCAATGCGATTATGTTGTTTTTAGCGCTCAGAAGGGCTGATTCGAGTTCAATCACTTTTAGTTTTGTATTTTCAATTGTATTTTGCAACTCTTTTATTTGCTTATTTATGTTATCGGAAAATCTTTTTTCGGACTCGGTAATGTGTTTAAAAAGAAGACTAATTATGTGGTCACTCTGCTCTTTGAAACGTTGGCCCACCACTTTACACTCTTCACTTTGTTCTTTATAAATATTAAGGCTAAGAACTTCTATGCAGTTCCTTTTCTTATAAAACTGGATTGGAAGTAGTTGCTAGCAAGACAGTGTCGGCAATGATTTCGGTTTGGGACTTTCACGGTCAACTGTGTCAGGCGACAAGAAAATTTGGCTGTGTGGCCTGCCACTAGTCACATTTTTTTGTTAACTTCAATTTGTTGTTTCAGCTTTAACTTATAGTCCGATCAAATCTATATACAGAAACAATCATAGGTGCAAACAATAAAATATTTTCTTAGTAATGATATGCAACTCTTTCCTCACGAATCGGAGTTTAATTCGCCGGTAAATTGTTCCCAATAATCTTTTTGGTTATTCTTCGAAGAACCTAACATACTTGTACCCTTACAAACAAACGTCCATATTCGATACCATCAAAATAACTAGTCTTGCAAATCGATTTGCATTGGTTGTTATGATGAGTTATTATTTTTATTTATTTAACATTCACAATTTGCACATAAATATCTTTTTCTTTTGCCAGTCATTACGAAAAGTAACTAACTACAGGGTAATACAAGTAAATTTGATACTTTTATCAACAATAAATAGTAAGTGTTTCCCGGCACAACAATTCTCTAACGTTATCACTAAATATTTTGATTCGATAGTATATCACACTACATGGGTTAGATTAGCGAAGATTCGCTATTTGTAATCCCTCGATAATCAAATCCGCTACAGCTTTGACATTTGAAGCGAGCTAAGTAAAACGAAATTACCGAATTCGCAAGATTTAAAGTTCAATTCGCTATTCGTAATGAGGGCCTATATTGCTTAGTCGTTATAGTTTGAGGGAAAAGAAAGATACCATATGAATTTGTGGATAAATAAGAATATACCAAAAAAAATTAAAAATCGTTGGAGCGGTTTTTTAATAAATTAATTTTTTATGTATAAAATTTTCAAAACATTTTCTCCGACAAAACGGAAAATATTCCGCTCCGACGGTTATCTCGATAGAGAAGAATGTCAAAAAACTAACAAATACGAAGTTTCGGCAAAATCTTTGAGCGTTTATCGAAGTTTTGAGTTTAAAAAAAATTTCTTTGAAAAATTTTGGTTTACAATAGTGCTTAAACCTTTCAGAAGCATCTGGGTATATAAATTCAAAAATAAAAATTTGTCCGTTTCCCAGAAATTCGAAAGCCAAAAAAATGGCTCTACTAGAGGTACCAAAAATTATCAAAAAGTACACTTGTCCTTCATTAATGAACTAATTTTTTTTTTAAATCGTTGGAGCCGTTTTTGAGAATGTTTTTGGCCCCAAAAAATATATCATAGCTACTGTTATTTGTCGTCTAAAAAAATAAAAAAACCTGTGAGCATATTACCGAAAAACCAAGTTTTAAACAAATCCACCGAACCGCTTAGGCATCAGACTCGAGGACAAAGAGACGGAATTGTGGGACCCACTTTTTTGGTGTTCTCTATGATCGTAATGTCATGTTTGATTGTTAAAGAAAAAGAAATGTTTACGAATACATAAATTGCCATATAGTACCTATTATCGCAAGTAAAAATCGGTTGTTTCACTGATTTGGTTCAATGATGAAGTTCAATGAAAGCTATAATTGGCGTCTAAACGCCCACCAGGAAAAAATCTTCACTATAACTGGCCATCTTACTTAACATGCTCCCGACCTGAGAAAGGTCCATTCTCCTTTATTCCGGGCACGCTGATTACAGTCAGTACAAAAGCGTACAAAGCTTAGGTTAGGTTGAAATGGCCATCAGCGTTGCAGACATCTCACTTAGACCAGAGTTGGTCCCTTGTGATTCCACATGAATTTAGAGACAATCTCCCTATTCGTTGAACCATTTGGAGATTCTAACAAAGCGTAAGAGACTGTAGATGGTTATTTAATATCCTCGAGGAAAAAGTCTATAAGATGGAGCTTATGTCTCTGAGATAGTGCAGGGCAAGTTCATAGAAGTTAAGGAATAGATTGACTTGAATACATCTACATCTTTGTACAGCTCTAATAGTTCGGAGTTGTATCTTCTCATTCATTCACCTCTCCTTTTCTGCTTATTGTCCATTGTCCACCATTCGGCCCAGTTAAGCTACTCTAGCACTATAAATGTTTTGTAATGCTCAGTTAGTTAGTTTTTCACAGTCGGAGTATTTTTATATTTGTTTCAGAATATTTAAGTAAGGAACCCTCATATGATTTAAGTTATTCTTGTTATCGGATTGTGTTTAAGTTGAAGCTGTGTTTATAGTTATACCGGTTTCGGGTTCAACCCAAGTCCAAATCCATAGAATAACAATAATTCTACTTCACAAGTAAGATTTGATCCTTTTAACGATGGAAAATCTACGTTCCTAGTTAGTCGAGTGGCAAGTCCACTGAAATCATTTCTTGTAGCTTGATTCTTTGAGTTTAAGCTGACACTATAGTAGTTGTCTCGTCTTTCACGTTGAAAGCGATAAGAGCTCTTAACCGATTTAAAATATTAAGTAATAGCGAGTTTCATTCAAATTTCAAAGATCTCTTAAAGTGGAGATTTGATCTTCTCAATGAAACTTTGTACCCAACATTGAGCTTCAGTTCACATTGAGTGAGTGAGATGAGTCACTTTTCATTAAAAATCGATTCAACTAGTAAAAGCGAAGGAGTGAATGAATGAAATGAAATGTCAGATTACTCGCCTGAGGTTCCAGCAGCTAGTGGCAAGTCATCTCACTTCACTCGCCAAATAGCTGAATCTCGTTGCAAATTCAATTGTAGTATTGGCCGCGTTCGGTGACATACCTGAAGAAATCCGGATTGCTTTGTGTTGTTGTAACGCCTAAGGAATAATCAGCTGATGAACTAAATATATGTTGTCAAAACAAATCTCAAGCTACCCAAAAATTATTATTAATTTGAGGAACAGCTGATTCAAAACTTCAGATTTGTATGCAATACAACTGACTTCAGAGAAAGCTAACTGGATCGTTCGAAAATAAACCCGCTACTAAGGTATCTTGGCTAGATTATCGGCATTGCAGCGAACGCGGCAAATTCTGAATGAATGACACACACTGTTTTGAAAAAAACATATCTTCATGAGGAAGATAAAGACAAAGCAATAGAAAACTCCAAAAATTTTATAAAATTTAAATTATTAACTTCTTCGTCTATTATTTCTTTATTTTTATTTTTTTAGGAGGGACTGGCAGTATTTCAAAACAAATTGAAAACAAAATAGTTTCCATTTGATGTTTGATAGGAAAGACGCTTAACATGTATCCGTGCATTCAGATCAAAGCGGCCTACCCATAGAGAAAATAATTAAATAGAGGCGCGACTCGTACCCCCCTTGCCTTAAACACCCGCAAATTTTTTTTGAGTTGAGTAAGAGAAAACTCTCTTAAATTACTCATTTTTTCCTATCCGTGAATACATGTGAGTGGTGGATTAAAAACCCTTTTGCTCAAACTGACAGGTAATTTTTTTTGTTGTTGGTTTGTCAAAAGTCTGTCTGACATTTCTAATTACCAAAACAAAAATAATAATTTTTTTCACATTTGGTAAGTTTTTTTTCATATTTATTTAAATATTCTTTATTTCAATAAAAGAAATATATATATATATATAAAAAAATTGTTTTTTATGTTTGTTTGATAAAGATTTGGCCACAATGACGGAGATCCGATGGAAAGCGTACATCCAAAGGTATATCTTAGATTGGAAACTCTGAAACCAAACCCAATTGTTTCTTGTTTTTTACAATTGTTTTGTTGTTTTGTTTTAGATTGGGAGTGAAGACGTACTTAGTTTATCTGGGAATGATACCACCAACCACTCCACTTTACACAAAAACCAATCCATCAACAAAAAGTGAAGATCGAATTGGTTATTTAGAAAAGGAGGCTTCACATTGGCGGACACAATGTGAAATCTCACGAATAAGCGATTCGCTGCCACATGAAGTGTCTCGTCTATGTAAAGAGAAACAACAATACAATGAGCCATTAGTAGTGGCGGGTTGTTGCTGTATTACAGAAATATAGAAAGCTTTTCTTGGAATCTATTCTTCGACAGGACATGTTTTGGTAACGGAAACAATTTCCCCAGCAAAATGACAGAGTAAGTAAACCTTTATTTTGCAAGTGCAAATTCATATCTAATCGATGTTTTTCTTATAAACTTTCACAGAGATCTCGATAAACTGAAAGAAGGAATCGCTGAGAAAGTAGCCATATTATCTTTTTGGAAGAATTATAGCATTTAGGCAAGCAGAAATAAGGTACGTTAAATACAAGAAAACCTAATTTCATGTATTTTTAAGTATTTGTTTTTCTTTTAATTTTGTAGGATAAACAGCGCCTGACATTTATCTCAAAATCATGACGAACAACAAGGTCAGACCACACAAACAATGAAGCCCAGCAGGAAGTCATTATTGCCAGATATTATAATTAAATACATAGACTCAATATTTTAAAGTGTTCTCCTTTTATATATATATATATATTTGTATATAGCTTAAGAATTGTGATTCACTTGATTTTTTTCAATTACATTTTCTTTAAGGGTGTTCAAAAAAATTCTTTTCTTTTCAAGGGAAATGTAATGTTGTGTGTCTCAATGACACATAGGTAAGTATTATAGCCCTATGCTGAGGTAAATTACCACTCAGTACAGTTACAATCATCGAGATCAAGCAAGTACTTTGGAAATGAAAGCTTGTCCAAAGTAGCAAATCCAAGAAATTTCTACTGATATCAAGAAAAATCTTGAAATCAGTACTTACGCCAAGCTCTAATTTCCAAACTACTTGCTTGATTTCGATGATTGTAACGGTTCTGAGTGTAAATTAACCTTAGCTTCTAAATCCCTGCAATCATTTTAAATTCAAAAAATTATTTCGAAAAATTGCTATCTAAAAGTAGTTTCTTCGTGTTTTAAAAAAAATGAAAAATTACAAAATTACTTTCAGATGCAAATTTTTTGAAATATTTGCTCGAATTGAAAACGGTTTCAAGAATTTATAAGCTGACATAAATTAAAACTCAAAACAGTTTCAATCATCGAGATCAAGCAAGTACTTTGGAAATGACAGCTTGTCCAAAGTAGCAAATCCAAGAAATTTCTACTGATATCAAGAAAAATCTTAAAATCAGTACTTACGCCAAGCTCTAATTTCCAAACTACTTGCTTGATTTCGATGATTGTAACGGTTCTGAGTGTAAATTAACCTTAGCTTCTAAATCCCTGCAATCATTTTAAATTCAAAAAATTATTTCGAAAAATTGCTATCTAAAAGTAGTTTCTTCGTGTTTTAAAAAAAATGAAAAATTACAAAATTACTTTCAGATGCAAATTTTTTGAAATATTGCTATTTAAAAGTAGTTCTTTCGTGTTTAACCGTTTTTTTTTTAAAGGTGAAGTTGAACAAACATTCCCGAAAATAAACAAAGAATCATATACATGTATATATATATAAATATTGTATTAATGACAACACAAAATAATTAAAATTATTATTATTATTCATTACAAATAAGTTTGCTGCTCACAGAGATATATAGAACATTATGAAGAATAGAATAATCTCATTTTTGCCAGGAACACAATCAATGTTAATTATTATGATCCTTTTTTATTTCAATATTGGATGAGGTGGATGATGTGGTGTCTTGCAGTTTGTGAGGCAGAATCATCTGCAACAGTTGTCGCATGTGCTTCGCGTCGTCGGTGTTGGTGTATGTGTCGTCATCGGTCTCATTGACTGCAGCAGATATTTCTCCATTGAACTGAATCAAAACACAAGGCTCCATGGCATAGGCAAGCAGTTTCATAGAAATTGGATTCACACGCAGCAAATTTCCCACAAAAACTATATGTAAAATAAAAATTAAACAATCTGTTAATATTTAGAGATTAAGAAATCCGATTTTATAATTTTCGACTACTAATGGATGCTATGATAGATTTTTCAGGAAATAGTTACTAGGTACCTACCTAAAAATGTATATTTAAATCTATGTTATGGATTTTAATTCTGTAAATTGGGATGGTAAAATGTACCTACATTACATACATATGTATGTATATGGACCCTAGGTATGTAAATATGTAGGTACATAATAATGTATAATGAAAGTGTTGGATGGTTATGGTTAGGTAGATCCATATATGCATATAAAACTTTATATGATAGTTTTAATATACATAATATTCATTTGATTGTTAAAGATATATATTTATATAAATGTCAGAGAGTCCACTTAGTACATAATGTATGTAGGTTGGTACCTATTCAGTGACCTAGATATCAGAAACTACTAACTCGATTTGCGTTTTGTACGTAATTTATTATTTTTGAAATGGAAATTGAAAGAATAGTCAAATTTATAAATTTAAAGTTTAAAGCTTATAAATTTAATTTGCTCTGGCCCGATCCAAATTCATAACTTCAAGTTTCTATTTTTCATTTTTATTTATTAGTTTTAAACTAAATTTGAATATATTTTAATGTAGCTAAACATTGACGCTATTAGTAGGTACGTCCAAATATGTAGGTAAGTTTTTAGTATAATGGATTGAATGGATGATTCAAGGAATAGTTACTTAGGTACCTACATACCTACAAATTTATGTTTAAATCTAGATTATAGATTTTAATTACGGAAATTAGGATGATAATTGTGTACCTAGAGGTACATTCAGATATGAATATGTAGGCATGTAAATGTGTATACATACAATGTACATTGAAAGTGTAAGTTGGTGATAAGTAGGTAGATATATGCATATAATTTTATATGATAGGTGCAATATACATAATATTCATTTGATTTTTAATGATATATAGGTATATAAATGTATGAGAGCCCAAATAGTATATACTGTGTATTTTTTAAAGATATTTATAACATTCACCTCTATGTTTTGTATCATTACTCTGAAGAAGTGGAAGAAATCCTTGCTCCTTCATCACTCGGATTCTGAGAAAACTTTAATGACAATTCTATGAGTATCTCAGTGACAATTTTACAAACTCCACTATGCACGATATACTTAGGTGCGATATCGAGAGGACGGCGTAAAAGAAGCCTATAAATCTTCGATTTCTTCTTTACTCTTAGACATTCTGGAACTGTTAGGAGTTAGAAGTTAAATATAACATTTTATTTTTGTATAAAGTTTCAACTAACTTACCTACAGCTATATGGCGGTTCATTGTGTGGCACGAATGGATCATATGGCACATTCGTTGGAAGTATTTCATATCAGCAGGTCTCCATCAGGCATTTGGTTACATTTAGTTGCATATATAATCTGAAAAATATAATGAGACTATAAATATAATGGACTATATCTTCGGAACGGGTTGTCCAATAAAGGTGAGCGATATCTTTTTAGAATCAGCACTTCATACTTTCAAAGGAAGCATCAACATTTTTTGCAAAGAAGTTGTATTAAAAAAAATAGCTCCAGGAATACGCATACATCATTCTAAATATGCGTATTTCAAGAGTGATTTTTTGCAATAAGGCTTCTACATAAAAACTTTTGATGCTGATTTTGAGTGTATCAAGAGTAGATTACAAAAAGGTATCAATCAAGTTTTTAGGATAACCCGTTGCAAAGATATAGTTGAAAATCTATTCACTGTTCACCTTGAAATACATAATCTGAAAATACTTTGAAGTGTATCTTTGGAACGGGTTATCCTAAAAACTTGGTTGATACCTTTTTGTAATCTACTCTTAATAATCTCAAAATCAGCATCAAAAGTTTTTATGTAGAAGCCTTATTGCAAAAAATCACTCTTGAAATACGCATATTTAGAATGATGTATGCGTATTCCTGGAGCTATTTTTTTTAATACAACTTCTTTGCAAAAAATGTTGATGCTTCCTTTGAAAGTATGAAGTGCTGATTCTAAAAAGATATCGCTCACCTTTATTGGACAACCCGTTGCAAAGATATAGTTGAAAATCTATTCACTGTTCACCTTGAAATACATAATCTGAAAATACTTTAAAGTGTATCTTTGGAACGGGTTATCCTAAAAACTTGGTTGATACCTTTTTGTAATCTACTCTTGATACTCTCAAAATCAGCATCAAAAGTTTTTATGTAGAAGCCTTATTGCAAAAAATCACTCTTGAAATACGCATATTTAGAATGATGTATGCGTATTCCTGGAGCTATTTTTTTTAATACAACTTCTTTGCAAAAAATGTTGATGCTTCCTTTGAAAGTATGAAGTGCTGAATATAAAAATATAACGCTCACCTTTATTGGACATCCCGTTCCAAAGATATAGTTCAAAAGCTATTCGTATTCTATATTAAATAATATGTGTCTAAGAATCACATGAATCTTATGTATGCAGATTGCACCTAAATTATAAAGTTATATGCATATAGCTACCTACCCACCTACATCCTTCATTTTCATTATTATATGCACATGTTTACATACTTACCTTCCATAAATATATATATATATATATGTATATTTTACTATCCTAACTTACATAATTCAAATCCATAACAAAGATTTAAATATACATTTGTAGATTGGTATTTACCTAAGTGACTATTCTTTTAATCATCTATCCGACAATTCATTATACTAAGAATTAAAGTAATCTTAACTACATCGGCCTTAAACCTGCATAGGATAACTAGACTACATACCTACTAAACAGCTTTAATGGTTAGATACATTAAGGTTGTTAGCTACAACAGTTCGTGCGATCCAGTCTTGCATTTTATTTAATAATGACGGAGAAAAAGCAGGAGTTTTTGTTTTTTATACTATACTATACTATGAGACTTACCTTCTCCTTCCATTCCTTGATCATATCGGTACTATCAGGTGGCATTTTATCCGTATAAACCATACACATGTATCCGGATTCGCGCAAGCATCTCTCAACTTCCAGTACTTCATCTGCCGAATTGCACAAGACTGCACAACGCTCCAACTGATATGCGCACTTATCCAAACATTTCATAATAACCGACATCTTTTCGGAGTTACTTTGCAATTTAATGGAAACTTTAGCCTTGGTATAGACTGCAGCTTCTAAATAGTCTGCAATGTACAACAAAGGCTGATTAGCAATCCTTACAAAATTAATAAATCGCCGAGTCCATGTCTTGGAAGTGACCACCAGTTGAAATGGAATCTTTTCATCTTGAAGAACTGGAGAGATAAGCTTGAAGAGGGTTTCATCAAACTCGGGATTCTCATTCATTATGCTGTCCAAACCATCGATAACTAAAGTTTTACTTGGCGTATGTTGAGCAAGTTTTCCTTCTCGTTGGCCTCGAGCAAACGCTGCCGCACGGTGGTGTAATTACAAGCACACCACACCCATTAAGCAGTTCAATTTTATCATCTTCGTTGTTTCGAAGTCCATATGCTGAGACAATACTAATTTTTGGTGTTGTGCTAGCCAAAATGCGTCGACAATGACGAGAAATACTCTCAACCTGAACGGACGATAGTGCGATTATAATAACAGCTGGACCATAGGTCGGCAGAATGCCTTTCGATTCTAGACGGAAACTCAACATGCTACAAACCGGAGGCAAATAACACCAGGTTTTACCAGTTCTATTCGAGTTGATCACACAAAAGCAATTGCCACGAACTAAATGCGACCAAGCGTACGCTTGGATGCGATACATTTTAGTCAATCGCTTGTGCTCCATTTCTTGGTGGATTTCTGCTGTAAACAAGGCATTCTTCATGCGTTCAATTGGTTTAACATTGTTTTTACTGTGAGCCAATACAAGATGCTTAACGAAATTTGTTTTCAAAGTAGCTTTACCAATGACTTCGGGAAGATTAAGATACATATGTTTGGTATGATGGAAGATAAAAATTAGTTAAATTACGAAAGTATTCTTTTTGATTTAATATTTTCGTAGAACGTATGGATGGATGGGAATTTTCACTATCAACTGGTGTGGAACACGGAGATTGTAAAAGTGATGAATTTGACGATTGGACAGTTTTTATAATTAAATTACAGGACAAAATACAAAATAAATAAAATAAAACTCGCGCACTTCCAATATTTGTTTTGAAATGAATATCTTTTTTTTTATTGTTTTGTCATCTGTCAAAATACTCACCTCAAATTGAGTAAACTGGTCTTTTCTTGTGGTGGAATTTTGGCACGTACGCATTAATATGCTATGGTTTGCTTCTACTTTTTGATTGGATTTTCTTCATTTTGAACATAAAATTAATAAATATTGCTTAATTTGTAAGCCAGAATCAACAAAAAGCTTTTATTGGTATGTTTTATGTTTGATTAAGGCCTTTAAGAATACAATTTAACTAAAAAGCAATTCATTTTTCAATTTTTGAATTTAACGGATTTCCATTTTGAAGATATAGGCTTACCATATCTACCAAAAGGGCAAATGCGCACTCCTCCGTTTCGATAAGCCTGTGTTGGTATCTGCTCCATTTAAAATGCACGGGCAACTAGCACATGTTTGTCGAAACGGAGGAAATCCTCTCAATTTAGCTTGTAGGGTGAAAGAGAATAAACCCCCGAAGTCGTGCCTCTATATTAGTTTCTCTATGGGCCTACCCACCAAAAATTAGATCTTTCGTGTTGAGATTTCATCTAAGTTTGCTCTTTTTGTTGGAATGAAACTCTCAAAATTCAAAAAGATGAAACCTTTTGTCAGAAAGAGCAGATCTTTAAGTATTGAATGTACTCTTTCGTAAAGTAGAATGTTGTATTTCTTCAAAATAATCTTTGGTCTATTTATTTTGTGATTGTGAGGATGAGGATTTTATGTTAACAGTTACCGCTTGTTCCAAGGACGGGTTTTCGTCCTGTGCAACAGAGCTTTCTCCAAACTAGTACCGCCAGTATGCCTTTAGACCATACTCAATTTGGGAGAAATCCCTGTGCCTCAAATTAAATATGTTAGGCTTAATTACGTATTTATCTACGGGATCTGTCCGAACTGTAGAGAGTAACGTGCAATTTACCGTTATATGGTTGGTTATTATCTGAGACAAACGGTCATAGAGAAAATAATTTACATAGTGGCGCGACTCGTACCCCCCTTGCCTTACACACCAGCAAATTTTTTTTGAGGTAAGTAAGAGAAAACTCTCTTAAATTACTCATTTTTTCCTATCCGTGAATACATGTGAGTGGTGGATTAAAAAACCCCTTTGCTCAAACTGACGGATAACTTTTTTTGTTGTTGGTTTGTCAAAAGTCTGTCTGACATTTCTAATTACCAAAACATAACTAATAGTTTTTTTTCACATGTGGTAAGTTTTATTTCATATTTATTTAATTGTTCTTTATTTCAATGGAAGAAATATATATAACTATACAAAAAATTTTTTTTGTATGATTGTTTGATAAAGATTTGGCCACAATGACGGAGATCCGATGGAAAGCGAACATCCAAAGGTATATCTTAGATTGGAAACTCAGAAACCAAACTCAGTTGTTTTCTATAATTGTTTTTTTTTTTTTAGATTGGGAGTAAAGACGTACTTAGTCCATCTGGGAGTGATACCACTAACACTCCACTTTACACAAAAACCAATCCATCAACAAAAAGTGAAGATCGAATTGGTTATTTAGAAAAGGAGGCTTCACATTGGCGGACACAATGTGAAATCTTACGAATAAGCGATTCGCTGCCACATGAAGAGTCTCGTTTATGTAAAGAGAAACAACAATACAATGAGCCATTAGTAGTGGCGGGTTGTTGCTGTAGTACAGCAGCGACTAAATTGTCTGTGGTCGTATATATATTTTCTTAGATCCGTCGCGTTAGAAAGCTTTTCTTGGAATCTATTCTTCGACAGGACATGTCTTGGTATAACACAAGCTCCGGAAACAATTTCGCCAGCAAAATGACAGAGTAAGTAAACCTTTATTTTGCAAGTGCAAATTCATATCTAATCGATGTTTTTCCTATAAACTTTCAGAGATCTCGATAAACTGAAAGAAGGAATCGCTGAGAAAGTAGCCATATTATCTTTTTGGATGAAATATATCGTGAGTGGCAATCTCATGAACGAGATCGATATACACATGTTGACCGCAACACCTCGGCTTGTATATGTAGCTTCTAAACAGATTTTTGGTCTGTCTGTGGATCAGCATTCAGTCAAGCAGAAATAAGGTACGTTAAATACAAAAAAAACTAATTTGATGTATTTTTTAGTATTTGTTTTTCTTTTAATTTTGTAGGATAAACAGCGCCTGCCATTCATCTTAAAATCATGACGAACAACAAGGTCAGACCACACAGACAATGAAGGCCAGCAGGAAGTCATTATTGCCAGATATTATAATTAAATACATAGGGCACAATATCTTAAAGTGTTCTCCTTATGTATATACGAGTATATATGTATATAGCTTAAGAATTGTGATTCACTTAATTTTTTTCGATTACATTTTCTTTATGGGTGTTCAAAAAAATTCTTTTCTTTTTAAGGGAAATGTAATGTTTTATGTCTCATTGACACATATGTAAGTATTATAGCCTTATGCTGAGGTAAATTAACACTGAGAACAGTTACAATCATCGAGATCAAGCAAGTACTTTGGAAATGACAGCTTGTCCAAAGTAGCACATCCAAGAAATTTCTACTTATATCAAGAAAAATCTTGAAATCAGTACTTACGCAAAGCTCTCATTTCCAAACTAATTGCTTGATTTCGATGATTGTAACTGTTCTGAGTGTTAATTTATCTCAGCTTCTAAATCCCTGTTATCATTTTATAATCAAACAATTATTTCGAATAATTGCTATGTAAAAGTAATTTTTTCGTGTTTAAAAAAAAATGAAAAATTACTTTCAGATGCAAATTTTTTGAAATATTTGCTCGAATTGAAAACGGTTTCAAGAATTATCAAGCTGACATAAATTAAAACTCACAACAGTTTAAATCATCGAGATCGAGTAAGTACTTTGGAAATGACAGCTTTTCCAAAGTAGCAAATCCAAGAAATTTCTTCTTATATCAAGAAAAATCTTGAAATCAGTACTTGCGCAAAGCTCTCATTTCCAAACTACTTGCTTGATTTCGATGATTGTAACTGTTCTGAGTGTAAATTTACCTCAGCTTCGAAATGCTTGTAATCATTTTATAATCGAACAATTATTTGGAAAAATTGCTATCTAAAAGTAGTTCTTTCGAGTTTTTAAAGTTAGACCGTTTTTTTTAAAGGTGAAGTTGAACAAACATTCCCGAAAATAAACAAAGAATCATATACATGTATATATATATAAATATTGTATTAATACAACACAAAATAATTAAAATTATTATGATTATTCATTACAAATAAGTTTGCTGCTCACAGAGATATATAGAGCATTACGAAGAATGGAATAAAATCACATTTTGGCCAGGAACACATTAATGTTAATTATTATGATCCTTTTTTATTTCAATATTTGAAGATGTGGTGTCTTCTGTTGAAGATTATGTAGCAAATTTCCAACAAAAACTATCTGTAAAATAAAAATTAAACAATCTGTAAATGTGTAGAGATTATGAAATCCGATTTTATGATTTTCGACTACTAATGGATGCAATGATAGATTTTTCAGGGGTGGAATCGGCTAAGGTGATTTGTGATAGTTGACAGTCACAAAAAATAAATTTGGGCTGCGTAAGGTGACTGTCACATGTGATAATCACATTTTTGTGACTTTTTCTTGTGACACCTATTTTGGTGTCATTTTCATATAAAATTCATTTGGTTTCTTATTTTGTAAATTTGTAAAATTGCTTTTATGATTTCACAAATTCCGAAAATAGAAACCATATATGTACATGTGCACACCCATATACATTACATTCAACAAAGTATATCCGATAAAACAGAAGTATGTACATGTGGGTAAAGGCATTGTTTTTCTCACACATATTTATTTCAACTTTTAATTTATTTTGTTATTAATTGGCATTTAGAATAAATAAATAGTAGGTACAAATTATAAAACTTGGCAAACGAGCGAAACATTTTTATTTTCTTAGTTTGTAGAACAAATTGGAAATATCCTAATTTTATCGCGCGAACTCAACGACTAGATTCTACTTTTTTTTCAACTTTTTTGGATTGCGAGATAATTATAACATTTTTTTTAATATCAAAAGGTTAATAACGTTTAGGCACTCAACATTGCATGAAAAAAAAACAAATAAAACAATTTGCGGCCAAACAAAACCAAACATAAACATATGGATTTTTGTCAAATTTTAGTACTTCTATTAAAGTGGTGCCAAGTTTTATGTATTTTTTTGTGATCACCTTACACAGACGAAAATTTTTATATGATCACATGTGATTGCCGGAAATGTGACAATCACAAATCACCTTAGCCGATTCCACCCCAGGATTCGTAGTAGATTTTCGATTGCGATGGATTCTGTGATAGGGCCAATTTATTAGTTTTAAATTTCGAGTTTTCTTTAATGTAACTAAACTTTGACGCTGTTAGTATGTAGGTCCAATTATTATCATTAGGTAAGTTTAAAGCCGATGTAGGTAAGTTCTTAGTATAATGAATAGAATTATTGTATGTTTCAGGAAATAGTTACTAGGTACCTACCTAAAAATGTATATTTAAATCTATGTTATAGATTTTAATTCTGTAAATTGGGATGGTGAAATGTACCTAGGTATGTAAATATGTAGGTTCATAATAATGTATAATGAAAGTGTTGGATGGTAATGGTTAGGTAGATCTATATATGCATATAAAACTTTATATGATAGTTTTAATATACATAATATTCATTTGATTTTTAAAGATATATATTTATATAAATGTCGGAGAGTCCACCTAGTACATAATGTATGTAGGTTGGTACCTATTCATTGACCTAGATATCAGAAACTACTAACTCGATTTGCGTTTTGTACGTAATTTATTATTTTTGAAATGGAAATTAAAAGAATACGCAAATTTAATAAATAGTAATAGAAAATTAAAAAGCAGGTAATGTTTTTTATGTGAATTATATGCCCTTTGTACACATACACATACACATTTGCTTATGAAAAGATTATGCTGTTGAAAAAAGCAAGTTATGTTCCTTAGTCATAAAACTTAAAATATGTTTATAAATTTAATTTGCTCTGGCCCGATCCAAATTCATAACTTCAAGTTTCTATTTTTCATTTTTTTTATTAGTTTTAAACTAAATTTGAATATCTTTAAATGTAGCTAAACATTGACGCTATTAGTAGGAAGGTCCAAATATGTAGGTAAGTTTTTAGTATAATGGATTGAATGGATGATTCAAGGAATAGTTACTTAGCTACCTACATACCTACACATTTATGTTTAAATCTAGATTATAGATTTTAATTACGGAAATTAGGATGATAATTGTGTACCTACACTACATACAGATATGAATATGCAGGCATGGAAAAGTGTATACATACAATGTACATTGAAAGTGTAAGTTGGTGATAAGTAGGTAGATTATGCTTATAATTTTATATGATAGGTGCAATTTACATAATATTCATTTGATTTTTAATGATATATGGGTATATAAATGTATGAGAGCCCAAATAGTATATACTGTAAGTAGGTAGGTATTCAGTGACGTAGATAGCAAAAACATGTGTATGTATGTAATTTAGTGACGTAGATAGCAAAAACATGTGTATGTATGTAATTTAGTCATTATTATTATAAATGAAATATAATTAGATAGAAGAAATGGATATACACATTTATATCGACCGATAGAGAGACAGACGGAATATCAAGTTTAATTAAAATTTCGGGTTCGATTTTTTTAAAGTGTAAAATTTGCAAGGTAATCCGTATTCTAGATCACAAAAAATTGATTTTATTGATTTTTAGTAAATTTGTTATAGTAATTAATTTTTTTATAACATAACTTATTGTAATAAAATATACTAGCAATCCATTAAACAAATAAAACTTAACTTATTATACTTAATATGAATTCTTTTCATTTTTAGTCGTTGAGTAGTTCTACCTCTTTGTTGGTTGATAAATATTTGCTTTGTTCCTGATATGGAAATTCATCGGAAAGTATAAGCTTGCGGCAAATTGTTTCCATATTTTTTTATAAATAAATTAAATACACGGTTGGATCGTATTGGCGAAGCCATTTACAAAACTTGCAGCCAGATTCTGCATTCCTGAGTCCACTTGAATCAATGGGAAATTATTTCTTATTTAAACTTTTTTAAGTGTACAACAATTCCCAGAAGATATTTCAATCGAAACGAAGAACTAAAACTTGGAAAGAAAAACAGATAACATTCATCCAATTGTGTAAGACATTTTAATAAGAACAGAATTATAAAAAAAATATTTACGTACTGATTACTAGAATAAATTAATATACCGGGTGATTTTTTTGCTACTTGGTTTTTGACGTTTATATTTTTGACAGATAACACATGACAAATTCCACGAACATTTGACATTTCGATTCAGTATTGTTTGCCATTTCATCATGAATTGAAATTTATTATCAAAATTCGTGCTCTGTGAAAAATGTGTTTCGCAAGCTACGTCCGTTTTTTTTTCGCTCATTTTTGGCTAAATGGATACGTGAATAAGCAGAATTGCCGTATTTGGAGTGAAGAGCAGCCATAGGCAATTCAGCAGCTACCAATGCATCCCGAAAAATGCATGTTTGGTGCGGTTTATGGGCAGGCGGCATCAATGGGCCGTACTTCTTCAAGGACGATGAAGGCCGCAGGGTTACGGTCAATGGAGAAAGGTACCGTTCGATGATAAGTTTTTTTTTGCCGAAAATGCACGAATTGAACTCGGTCGACATGTGGTTCTAACAGGACGGTGCCACATGCCACACTGCACGCGAAACCATGCATCAATTGAGACGCGAATTTGGTGAGCAGTTGATCTCACGTTTTGGCGCAGTCAATTGGCCACAAAGATCATGCGATTTGACCCCGTTAGACTATTTTTTGTGAGGCTATGTTAAGTCTATTGCCTTGGAAGCCAACATTGAACGCGTCATTGGTGAGATTCCGGCCGAAATGTGTGAAAAAGTTTGCCAAAATTGGACCTTCCGAATGGACCACCTGAAGCGTAGCCGCGGGCAACATTTAAGTGAAATTATTTTTAAAAAGTAAATGGCAGAAATTGATTTATCGATCCAAATAAAAATTTCATTCACTTTTTACAAGTTTCTGTTTTTTTGAATTTTCAAAAACCAAGCTCTTAAAAAATCACCGTTTATATTATGTATGGTCGTTAATGTTTCATAAGTTAAATAAATATGTATATATATACCGAAGAGAATGTTTTGAATACAAAAAGGTAACGGTAACGCTCACTGTATTATTTATAATTTAAGTGAAATATGCATATGTACATAAGATCCATGTGATTTTTAAAGAAACATAATTATGTATATATAAATGTATGACGGCCTACATCGTATGAAGTATTCAGTTCAGTTATTTTGGAAATAAATATTTTTTTTAAACTCAAAATTTCAAAAACGAATCAATAGATTTTTTCGAAACTTCGTATTTGGTATTTTTTTGAATTTATCTTAATAGTTAAAAACAAACTATTTTCCTAAAATAAGAAACAACGGTTCCTCCAATATAAATATTAAAAAAGTACAGTACACTTTTAACTATAATAATATTTAATTTTGCGTACTTATCAGCGCCATTTCCCATAGAACCATCTTAGTGGATGGCCCGATTAAAATAATTTATTTTATACAAACGCTTCCTAAAAGTGTTAATAAAACTGCATACTACAATTTTCGAAGAAAAAGTTCTTCGATTTTTAAAAAAATAAAAATATTTTCTTTTTGAAAAATTGATTTTTCAAAAACCATTTAGTAAATATTTTTGAAATTTGAATTTTAAATGTATATTAATAATATTTTCAAAATGGCGTTTCATTTTTTTTCTAAAAATATTTTTAAAATTTTATACATAAACAAATAATCAAAAAATTTGTTTTAATATACATCTTATTTATCCAGGAATTCAAATGGCATCTTTGTTTTCCCTCAAGACTATACAACTAAGCAATATGAAATCATTTAATTATGTGTGTATTATCCATTTATTTCTACTATAGTATATTTCATATACAATGTAGGTCCTCATATAGTTATATATATGTACATACATAAATGATTATATGAATCTTATGTATGCATAATGCACATAAATGTCCCTCATGATGAATAGCTAATCGAACATTCGATAAGTTGGGAATAATTTAGCGAACTTCCATTTTCGCGGTGTTATTAATAGTGAACTTCAACACTCGCTTAAAAATAAATAGTGCATAAAATAAGTTCCAATAAGAATCATATTGTTAAACGTCAAATCAAATTTGTCTGTGTTGCGTTAACTTTTTGCGAATTTTCGCTTTGTGTGCTTAATTTTGTATTTTTCGACGATTTAATAAAAAAAAACGATTTATGTTTAGAAACGTTTTATTTTTTGAGGTGATTGAGTTTGAAACGAAAAGGCAAAGAACAATTTATAAGCCTTCAAAATTTAATTAATTATTCAAAAAAATCAATGTTTTGTTATCCATTAGGTTTATTTTATTCTTCCCATTGAACAAGGATGGTTGTGTGTAATTCCCCAACCAAATAAAGCATGTATTAAAGCAAAGAACTTCTATGCAGATCCATCTTTTTTAAAACTGGCTTGGAAGTAGTGGCTAACAAAAATGTGTCAGTAATGATTTCTGTTTGGGACTTTCACGTCAACTGTGTCAGGCGACAAGAAAATTTGGCAGTGTGGCCGCAACCAGTCACATTTTTTTGTTAAGAACAATTTGCTTAACTTATAGCCCGAACAAATCTTTGTACAGAAACAATAAAAGGTGCAAATAATAAAATATTTTCTTATTAACAATATGTAACTCTTTTCCCTCACGAATCGGATGCTTAAGAGAATTTAATTCGACAGGGAATTGTTCGCAATAATCTTTTTGGTTTTCTTCGAAGAACCAAACATACATGTCAGGCAGACGGCAATGCCATTGCCCACTTATTTTATTTTACTCTTGTAATAATATCATGTAAGAATTGTTTAATAACATAACTAAAATTACATATATCTATCTATCTACAAACGTCCATTTTCGATTCCATTAAAATAACTAGTTTTGCAAATTGATTTGCATTGGTCATTATGATAAATTATTATTTTTATTTATTTAATATTCACAATTTGCACATCAATACCTTTTCCGTTTGTCGGTCATTACGAAAAATAACGGTCATTACGAAACTTTTATCAACAATAAATAGAAAATATTTCCCGGCACAACAATTCGCTAACGTTATCACTAAATATTTTAATTCGATAGTATATCACACATACATGGGTTTGATAAGTTTGAACGAATCGATATTAGTAATACGAAATTAGAGAATTCGCAAGATTTTAAGTTCGATTAGCTATTCATAATGAGGGCTTTTAGTTATATGCATATATGTAGCTACCTACCCACCTACATCCTTCGTGTTCATTATTATATGTATATGTTTACATATATAGGTTACATCTATGTATGTACCTACATATTACTCTCCTATATTACATAATTAAAATCCATACTATAAATTTAAATATGGTTTTGTAGGTAGGTACATGTGTAACTATTCCATGAATCATCCACTCGACAAGTCATTGTACTAAGAATCAAGGTAATCATACTTACATCGGCTTCAAAACTGCATAGGATAACTAGATTACCTACATACTAAACAGCGTCAATGTTAAGCTACATTAAAGTTGTTAGCTCCAAGATCAAGTTCGTACGTTCCAGTCACAAATAAGCCATAATAAGGATTGGAAACCTTCGTACGTTTCACCCCCCAAAACCCATTTGTTGACATTGTTGTATTTGTAGCTTTGAAACCCTATCGATGAATAGATGGGAAATCGAAAAGCAAAACAAAAACAAATTACTAGGGCTGTGTTGTATATGTGTCTATAGGAAGAGGAACAGAAAAGATTCTTTTGTGCGTTTTTATCAATGTGTCTATTGGAAGAGGAACAGAAATGTTACTTGTGTGCGTGTTTCAGCTTGTAGGAAAATGTCAAATGAAAGCACAGGTTTCTGGTCCTTAAGTTATTAGTTTATGGTTCCAGTAGTACATTTTATTTTATAAAAATTCTTGGAGCCCTATTCGAGAAATACATTTTTGTCTTAATGGTTTTTTAACATTTGTATGGGAAGTGCCGTTTTTTTATGAATATGTCAAGATAATGATAATGTCAAAAAACTACCAAACGATGTATGGCAGCTACTACTAAAAAAACAACATGTAGGTAGCTAGTGTGAATCAAATACATCCAACCGTTTAGGCTGCAGACTCGAGGACAGACAGACAAACGGAATTGAGGGAAACACTTCTTTGGTGTTTTCTATGATCGTAAGCGTAATGTCATGTTGGATTGTTAGATTTTTTTACGAATGTATAACTTGCCTTATAGTACCTATAATACATACATTATGTATTTTTAAGTTTTAAATATGTTTCGTTTAATTTAAAATATACACACTCACTTTGTCCCTTCTATTGAAAGCTTATAGATGTTGCACTCTGACATAGAAAGTTTTGCAAGATTCTTTAAGCATGTAAATATTTGAATCAGGAAACTAGATATTACCAATGTAAGTGACCAAAGGAAAACTGACTTTAGAAAGATGCAGCAAAGTGTTTCAAATTACGTATTAATTTGGAGCACAACGATCGTTCCTTGCACTCCAAAGAAGCCAGGAACATTTCACGTTCATCTTCAAACACTATCTTTACTTGCAGACTATTTGCCTTTCAGATAAAATATTCAACTTTTTCAATTTGTTTACGCAAAGTTGCATACAAATAGTGCAGGAATCTGCGCTGGTCAAATTGATTGATTTTAATTCAAAATTGAGACTCAGATCAGCCTAGAGATTCAAATATAAATGAAATCTAATTATAATCGAAACTACTCACCTGATCCGTAATTTTTCCACTGAACTTCTCAAGATGCATATCAATTGTATTTTGCATCTGGCTGAACAGGAATTTATGAATAATTCCCATTTCTTTAGTAAAAACTGCGTTGTTTTTACAAGATTCTAGAATTTTTTTTCGAGTTGCGGAGACAATTATTTAGACTTTTTTGACGAAGTGTTTTGTAGCATAATATGTAATTGAAGATAAAATTGTCACTGCTGCTGGAATTATGTAGATGATGAAGTGTGTTTTTTTGTCCCAATAATTAATTACCAGTGGCACCATCTTAATATTCGGATTAATTCTTGGCAATAGAATATCGACGTCAGGATATTTGATTAACACCGATGTAAGCATATGAGCTTCTTTTGTAGCATGTATCGGTGAATCCTTTTATTGTACTGCTTCACTCAGAATGGTCTTGCCTTGCTTTTCCACTTCTATGTGTGATCCAGGCACGAACTTCTGACTACGTGTAGTATAATCTGAGCTGGCAGGATTCACGTGACGGGATTGAAATATTTATTGACTTGCGGGCGGCTCCTTTCACAGAATTCCTATGTTGTCTCTGCCCTTTTAACCGCCTGCAGCGAAGTTGGCTGAAATATAATAGGAGAAAATAATTTAATAGTAAAAAATGTATGTAAACAACTAAAATAAATTATAAAAAATTATAATTAAGTTACAGAAAGAGTAAAATACGTAATAAACAAATTGAAACCCGCTCACTTTCGATATTTGTTTTGAAATTTTAATTTCTTTTTTTTTATTGGTTTGTGATCTGTCAAAATACTCACCTCGAATTGATAAAACTGGTCTTTTCTTGTGGGGGAGTTTAGACACGTACGCATTAATATGCTATGGTTTGCTTCTACTTTTTGATTGGATTTTCTTCATTTTGAACATGAAATTAATAAATATTGCTTAATTTGTAAACCAGAATCAACAAAAAGCTTTTATTAGTATGTTTTATGTTTGATCAAGGCCTTTAAATATACAATTTAACTAAAAAGCAATTCATTTTTCAATTTTTCAATTTAACCCATTTCCATTTTATATATAATCTCTCCATATCTACCAAAAGTGCAAATGCGCACTCCTCCGTCTCGATAAGCCTGTGTTGGTGTCTGCTCCATTTAAAATGCACGGACAACTAACACATGCTTGTCGAAACGGAGGAAATCCGCTCAATTTAGCTTGTAGGTTGAAAGAGAATAAACCCCCGAAGTCGTGCCTCTATGTTAGTTTCTCTATGGCCAATAGGCTGAGCAATATCCGGATATGCTATTGTCAGATCCATAGATCTTTTATGTCCACCATCGCCATCAAGAGTAATAATGGAAAATAGTATATAGTAGTATATTTTTTTTCCGAGCTATCAAATATAAGGTTATTAATGCAACGGCGGCGGAAAACCCGGATAAACCTCAGAAACTATATAGTTTTATGTCCGCAGAAATTAACTGTCAAGGTTTGTGTGACAAAAAATTCTACAAATCAGATAAATTTATCTCACGAATAAATTTATCTGATTTGTAGAATTTTTTTGTCACACAAACCTTGACAGTTAATTTCTGCGGACATAAAATTATATAGTTTCTGAGGTTTATCCGGGGTTTCCGCCGCCGTTGCATTAATACCCTTATATTTGATAGCTTGGAAAAAAAATATACTACTATATACTATTTTCCATTATTACTCTTGATGGCGATGGTGGACATAAAAGATCTATGGATCTGACAATAGCATATCCGGATATTGCTCAGCCTATTGGCCATAGAGAAACTAACTTAGAGGCACGACTTCGGGGGTTTATTCTCTTTCACCCTACAAGCTAAATTGAGAGGATTTTCCTCCGTTTCGAAAAGCATGTGTTAGTTGCCCGTGCATTTTAAATGGAGCAGACACCAACACAGGCTTATCGAAACGGAGGAGGGCGCATTCCCAATTTTGGTAGATATGGTGACCTTTTATATTTAAAATGGAAATCCGTTAAATTCAAAAATTGAAACATTAATTGCTTTTTAGTTAAATTGTATTTTTAAAGGCCTTAATCAAACATAAAACATACTAATAAAAGCTTTGTTTTGATTCTAGTTTACAAATTAAGCAATATTTATTAAGTTCATGTTCAAAATGAAGAAAATCCAATTAAAAAGTAGAAGCAAACCATAGCATATTAATGCGTACGTGTCTAAATTCCACCACAACAAAAGACCAGTTTTCTCAATTCGAGGTGAGTATTTTGACAGATGACAAAACAATAAAAAAAGAAATTACATTGCAAAACAAATATTCGAAGCGAGTTATATTTTATTTATTCTTTATTAAAATACATATAATTTATTTTTTTTTTGTTGAAAAAACTCTTCAAATAAATTATGTGTTCCATTTCGTTATCAAGGATATTATTTACTTCTGGCAGAAGACAAAAAAGTGATCTGTATGAGCATTCTTTTCCGGCAGTGCAAATCCTCTAATTCATGGGCCAGAATATTTTATGGACAATAAGGAGGTGATTCTTGTTACATTAGCTTATCGCTTAGGTGCTTTGGGTAAGAACAAAATTGAATAATAATAATAATACAAATTGTTAATGGTTAATTGTATTGAGCAATTTAAATGTGACTGCATTTTTGGCTATAAATCGATATTTCTATTCTTTTTTATCAATTATCTGACTCTTCTACGAAAAGATACACACAAGTCTGGATTTTTTTCAAAAAAGATTGATGCTTAGACCATAGAGAAACTAATATAGAGGCACGACTTCGGGGGTTTATTCTCTTTCACCCTACAAGCTAAATTGAGAGGATTTCCTCCGTTTCGACAAGCATGTGTTAGTTGCCCGTGCATTTTAAATGGAGCAGACACCAACACAGGCTTATCGAAACGGAGGAGTGCGCAATCCCAATTTTGGTAGATATGGTGACCTTATATATTTAAAATGGAAATCCATTAATTTCAAAAATTGAAAAATTAATTGCTTTTTAGTTAAATTGTATTTTTAAAGGCCTTAATCAAACATAAAACATACAAATAAAAGCTTTTGGTTGATTCTGGCTTACAAATTAAGCAATATTTATAAACTTTATGTTCAAAATGAAGAAAATCCAATCAAAAAGTAGAAGCAAACCATAGCATATTAATGCGTACGTGCCAAAATTCCACCACAAGAAAAGACCAGTTTACTCAATTTGAGGTGAGTATTTTGACAGATGACAAACCAATAAAAAAAAAAGATATTCATTTCAAAACAAAGTGCGCGAGTTTTATTTTATTTATTTTGTATTTTGTCCTTTGCTAGTGAAAATTCCGATCCATCCATACGTTCTACGAAAATATTAATTTAAAAAGAATACTTTCGTAATTTAACTAATTCTTATCTTCCATCATACCAAACCAATCTTAATCTTCCCGAAGTCATTGGTAAACGTGCTTTGAAAACAAATTTCGTTAAGCATCTTGTATTGGCTCGCAGTAAAAACAATGTTAAACCAATTGAACGCATAAAGAATGCCTTGTTTACAGCAAAAATCCACCAAGAAATGGAGTACATGCGATTGACTAAAATGTATCACATCAAAGCGTACGTTTGGTCGCATTTAGTTCGTGGCAATTGCTTTTGTGTGATCAACTCGAATAGAACTGGTAAAACCTGGTGTTATTTGCCTCCATGTTGAGTTTCCGGCTAGAATCGAAAGGCATTCTGCCGACCTATGGTCCAGCTGTTATTATAATCGCACCATCGTCCGTTCAGGTTGAGAGTATTTCTCGTCATTGTCGACGCATTTGGGCTAGCACAACACCAAAAATTAGTATTGTCCCAGCATATGGACTTCGAAACAACGAAGATGTTAAAATTGAACTGCACAATGGGTGTGGTGTGCTTGTAATTACACCACCGTGCTGCAGCGTTTGCTCGAGGCCAACGAGAAGGAAAACTTGCTTAACATACGCCAAGTACAAACTTTAGTTATCGATGGTTTGGACAGCATAATTAATGAGAGTCCCGAGTTTGATGAAACCCTCTTCAAGCTTATCTCTCCAGTTCTTCAAGATGAAAAGATTCCATTTCAACTGGCGGTCACTTCCAAGACATGGACTCGGCGATTTATTAATTTTGTAAGGATTGCTAATCAGCCTTTGCTGTGCATTGCAGACTATTTAGAAGCTGCAGTCTATGCCAAGGCTAAAGTTTCCATTAAATTGCAAAGTAACTCCGAAAAGATGTCGGTTGTTATGAAATGTTTGGATAAGTCCGCATATCAGTTGGAGCGTTGTGCAGTCTTGTGCAATTCGGCAGATTTAGTACTGGAAGATACTTGAGAGATGCTTGGCGAATCCGGATACATGTGTGTGGTTTATACGGATCAAATGCCAGCTGATAGTACCGATATGATCAAGGAATGGAAGGAGAAGGTAAGTCTCATATTATAGTATAGTATAGTATAAAAAACAAAAACTGCTTTTTCTCCGTCTTTATTAAATAAAATGCAAGACTGGATCGCACGAACTTGCTGTTATAGCTAACAACCTTAATGTATCTAACCATTAAAGCTGTTTAGTACGTATGTAGTCTAGTTATCCTATGCAGGTTTAAGGCCGATGTAGTTAAGATTACTTTAATTCTTAGTATAATGAATTGTCGGATAGATGATTAAAAGAATAGTTACTTAGGTAAATACCAATCTACAAATGTATATTTAAATCTTTGTTATGGATTTGAATTATGTAAGTTAGGATATGTATTTCAAGGTGAACAGTGAATAGCTTTTGAACTATATCTTTGGAACGGCTTGTCCAATAAAGGTGAGCGATATCTTTTTACAATCAGCACTTCATACTTTCAAGGGAAGCATCAACATTTTTTACAAAGAACTTGTATTAAAAAAAATAACTCCAGGAATACGCATACATCATTCTAAATTTGCGTATTTCAAGAGTGATTTTTTGCAATAAGGCTTCTACATAAAAACTTTTGATGCTGATTTTGAGAGTATCAAGAGTAGATTACAAAAAGGTATCAACCAAGTTTTTAGGATAACCCGTTCCAAAGATACACTTCAAAGTATTTTCAGATTATGTATTTCAAGGTGAACAGTGAATAGATTTTCAACTATATCTTTGCAAAGGGTTGTCCAATAAAGGTGAGCGATATCTTTTTAGAATCAGCACTTCATACTTTCAAAGAAAGCATCAACATTTTTTGTAAAGAAGTTGTATTAAAAAAAATTGCTCCAGGAATACGCATACATCATTCTAAATATGCGTATTTCAAGAGTGATTTTTTGCAATAAGGCTTCTACATAAAAACTTTTGATGCTGATTTTGAGAGTATCAAGAGTAGATTACAAAAAGGTATCAACCAAGTTTTTAGGATAACCCGTTCCAAAGATACACTTCAAAGTATTTTCAGATTATGTATTTCAAGGTGAACAGTGAATAGATTTTCAACTATATCTTTGCAACGGGTTGTCCAATAAAGGTGAGCGATATCTTTGTTAGTATAATGAATTGTCGAATAGATGATTAAAGGAATATTTACTTAGGTAAATACCAATCTACAAATGTATATTTAAATCTTTGTTATGGATTTGAATTATGTAAGTTACGATAGTAAAATATACATATATATATATATATTTATGGAAACTAAGTATGTAAACATGTGCATATAATAATGAAAATGAAGGATGTAGGTGGGTAGGTAGCTATATGCATATAACTTTATAATTTAGGTGCAATCTGCAATATGCATACATAAGATTCATGTGATTTTTAAAGACACGTGTGTATATATAAATGTATGAGGTCGTACATTTTATGTAGTATTCAGTGATGTACCCAAAGATTAGTAAAAAGGAAATAATAATGAGGTATAAAAATAAATGGATAATACACATAATTAAATGGTTTTATATTGCTTAGTCTTTATAGTTTGAGGCAAAACAAATATGCAATTTGAATTCTTTAAGAATATATAAAAAAAAAAATTCAAAAATCATTGGAGCGGTTTTTTAATAAATTAATTTTGTATGTATAAAATTTCGAAAACATTTTAAGATCTTATTAATACACATATAAAATTCAAATTAAAAAAAATTCTGTTACTAGTTTTTGAAAAATCGATTTTTCAATAAAAACTGTATTTATTATTTAAAAATCGAAACATTTTTTTTTTTGAAAATTTGGTATGAAGTTTTATTAACAATTTTAGGGAGCATTTGTATAAAAAAAATTATTTTATTCAGTTCATTCAATGTTGAGAAAGTCGAAAATATGAAAATTTTCGATCTTGTGGTTGATACATTCGTAATAAAAATTACAATCAAACATGACATTACGATCATAGAAAACACCAAAAAGTGCTTCCCTCAATTACTTCTGTCTGTTAAAAAAAATTTTTATTTTCAAAATAACTGAACTGAATACTTCATACGATGTAGGCCGTCATACATTTATATATACATATTTATGTATCTTTAAAAATCACATGGATTTTATGTACATATGCATATTGCACTTAAATTTTAAATAATACAGTGAGGGTTTCCGTTACCTTTTTTAATTCAAAACATTCTCTTCGGTATATATATACATATTTATTTAACTTATGAAGCATTAACGACCATACATAATATATATTAAATTAATCTAGTAATCAGTACGTAAATATTTTTTTTATAATTCTGTTCTTATTAGAATGTCTTACACAATTGGATGAATGTTATCTGTTTTTCTTTTCAAGTTTTAGTTCTTCGTTTCGATTGAAATATGTTCTGGGAATTGTTGTACACATAAAAAAGTTTAATTAAGAAATAATTTCCCATTGATTCAAGTGGACTCAGGAATGCAAAATCTGGCTGCAAGTTTTGTAAATGGCTTCGCCAAGCTTTTGAGCGAGAATGGCAACAAATAACTGTACAGCAACAGCTCATTCATTGCTTTCTGATTTAATTGAAAAACAATTGCTCCATGCGTTTTGGTACAATTATGTGACTAAGAATTTCTTTACGCTGGATCGAATCGTTCCACCTTCATCGATACTGGGCTTGCTTTACTCGGGAAGACGAAAAGCCACCGAAGCTGTTATGAACGCTCTGGAAGTTGTGGCTTCACAAGTCTATATGGCCACTGCAATGTAGACATTTGTCCATGCAGGAACTGGAAAAACTCCCACTCCACCAAAGCAAAATTTTCCAATGTGCCATATAATCCATTGGTGCATACACACAATAAACAGCCATATAGCTGTAGGTAAGTTAGTTGAAACTTTACACAAAAATAAAATGTTATATTTAACTTCTAACTCCCAACAGTTCCATCATCTTCATGGCAATCGAATTCTCCAAAGAGAAAGCATTGCCAGTAAAAGAAATATATGCATGGATTGTCTAGCATTAGTTAGTGTGAGACATAATCTTTAATTTAATTTATTTATAAAAAATATGGAAACAATTTGCCGCAAGCTTTTACTTTCCGATGAATTTCCATATCAGGAACAAAGCAAATATTTATCAACCAACAAAGAGGTAGAACTACTCAACGACGAAAAATGAAAAGAACTCATAGTAAGTATAATAAGTTAATTTTTTTTTTGTTTAATGGATTGCTAGTATATTTTATTATAATAAGTTATGTTATAAAAAAATGAATTACTATAACAAATTTACTAAAAATCAATAAAATCATTTGTTTTGTGATCTAGAATTACGGATTAACTTTTTGCAAATTTTACACTTTAAAAAAATCGAACCCGAAATTTTAATCAAACTTGATATTCCGTCTGTCTCTCTATCGGTCGATATAAATATGTACATCTATTTCTTCTACCTAATTATATTTCATTTTTACGCATAATAATGACTAAATTACATACATACACATGTTTTTGCTATATACGTCACTGAATACCTCCCTACTTACAGTATATACTATTTGGGCTCTCATACATTTATATACCTATATATCATTAAAAATCAAATGAATATTATGTATATTGCAGCTATCATATAAAATTATATGCATTTATCTACCTACTTATCACCAACTTACACTTTTAATGTACATTGTATGTATACACATTTACATGCCTACATATTCATATCTGTATGTAGTGTAGGTACACAATTATCATCCTAATTTCCGTAATTAAAATCTGTAATCTAGATTTAAACATAAATTTGTAGGTATGTAGGTACCTAAGTAACTATTCCTTGAATCATCCATTCAATCCATTATACTAAAAACTTACCTACATATTTGGATCTACCTACTAATAGCGTCAATGTTTAGCTACATTAAAAAATATTCAAATTTAGTTTAAAACTGATAAATAGAAAAATAGAAACTTGAAGTTATGAATTTGGATCGGGCCAGAGCAAATTAAATTTATAAATTTGACTATTATTTTAATTTCCATTTCAAAAATAATAAATTATGTACAAAACGCAAATCGAGTTAGTAGTTTCTGATATCTAGGTCACTGAATAGGTACCAACCTACATACATTATGTACTAGGTGGACTCTCTGACATTTATATAAATATATATCTTTAACAATCAAATGAATATTATGTATATTAAAACTGTCATATAAAGTTTTATATGCATATATGGATCTACCTAACCATGCCCATCCAACACTTTCATTATACATTATTATGTACCTACATATTTACATACGTAGGGTCCATATACATACATATGTATGTAATGTAGGTACATTTTACCATCCCAATTTACAGAATTAAAATCCAGAACATAGATTTAAATATACATTTTTAGGTAGGTAACTTGTAACTATTTCCTGAAACATACAATAATTCTATTCATTATACTAAGAACTTACCTACTTCGGCTTTAAACTTACCTAATGATAATTGGACCTACATACTAACAGCGTCAAAGTTTAGTTACATTAAAGAAAACTCGAAATTTAAAACTAATAAATCGGGCCTATCACAGAGTCCATTGCAATCGAAAATCTACTACGAATCTTGAAAAATCTATCATAGCATCATTAGTAGTCGAAAATGATAAAATCCGATTTCAAATTCTCTAAATATTTACAGATTTTTAAATTTTTATTTTACAGATAGTTTTTGTTGGAAATTTGCTGCGTATGAATCCAATTTCTATGAAACTGCTTGCCTATGCCATGGTGCCTTGTGTTCTTTGATTCAGTTCAATGGAGAAATATTTGCTGCAGTCAATAAGACCGATGACGATACACACACCAATACCGACGACGCGAAGCACAGGCGACAAGTGTTGCAGATGATTTTGCCTCACAAACTGCTACATAATCTTCAACAGAATACACCACATCATCCAATATTGAAATAAAAAAGGATCATAATAATTAACATTAATGTATTCCTGGCAAAAATGTGATATTATTCTATTCTTCCTAATGTTCTATATATCTCTGTGAGCAGCAAACTTATTTGTAATGAATAATAATAATAATTTTAATTATTTTGTGTTGTCATTAATACAATATTTATGTATATATATATACATGTATATGATTCTTTGTTTATTTTCGGGAATGTTTGTTCAACTTCACCTTTAAAAAAAACGGTCTAACTTTAAAAATACGAAAGAACTACTTTTAGATAGCAATTTCTTGAAATAATTGTTTGATTATAAAATGATTGAAGGGATTTAGAAGCTGAGGTTAATTTACACTCAGAACAGTTACAATCATCGAAATCAAGCAAGTAATATGGAAATTAGAGCTTGGCGTAAGTACTGATTTCAAGATTTTTCTTGATATCAGTAGAAATTTCTTGGATTTGCTACTTTGGACAAGCTGTCATTTCCAAATTACTTGCTTGATCTCGATGATTGAAACTGTTTTGAGTTTTAATTTATGTCAGCTTGTAAATTCTTGAAACCGTTTTCAATTCGAGCAAATATTTCAAAAAATTTGCATCTGAAAGTAATTTTGTAATTTTTCATTTTTTTTAAAACACGAAGAAACTACTTTTAGATAGCAATTTTTCGAAATAATTTTTTGAATTTAAAATTATTGCAGGGATTTAGAAGCTAAGGTTAATTTACACTCAGAACCGTTACAATCATCGAAATCAAGCGAGTAGTTTGGAAATTAGAGCTTGGCGTAAGTACTGATTTCAAGATTTTTCTTGATATCAGTAGAAATTTCTTGGATTTGCTACTTTGGACAAGCTGTCATTTCCAAAGTACTTGCTTGATCTCGATGATTGAAACTGTTTTGAGTTTTAATTTATGTCAGCTTGTAAATTCTTGAAACCGTTTTCAATTCGAGCAAATATTTCAAAAAATTTGCATCTGAAAGTAATTTTGTAATTTTTCATTTTTTTTAAAACACGAAGAAACAACTTTTAGATAGCAATTTTTCGAAATAATTTTTTGAATTTAAAATGATTGCAGGGATTTAGAAGCTAAGGTTAATTTACACTCAGAACCGTTACAATCATCGAAATCAAGCAAGTAGTTTGGAAATTAGAGCTTGGCGTAAGTACTGATTTCAAGACTTTTCTTGATATCAGTAGAAATTTCTTGGATTTGCTACTTTGGACAAGCTGTCATTTCCAAAGTACTTGCTTGATCTCGATGATTGAAACTGTTTTGAGTTTTAATTTATGTCAGCTTGTAAATTCTTGAAACCGTTTTCAATTCGAGCAAATATTTCAAAAAATTTGCATCTGAAAGTAATTTTGTAATTTTTCATTTTTTTTAAAACACGAAGAAACTACTTTTAGATAGCAATTTTTCGAAATAATTTTTTGAATTTAAAATGATTGCAGGGATTTAGAAGCTAAGGTTAATTTACACTCAGAACCGTTACAATCATCGAAATCAAGCAAGTAGTTTGGAAATTAGAGCTTGGCGTAAGTACTGATTTCAAGATTTTTCTTGATATCAGTAGAAATTTCTTGGATTTGCTACTTTGGACAAGCTGTCATTTCCAAAGTACTTGCTTGATCTCGATGATTGTAACTGTACTGTGTGTTAATTTACCTCAGCATAGGGCTATAATACTTACCTATGTGTCATTGAGACACACAACATTACATTTCCCTTGAAAAGAAAAGAATTTTTTTGAACACCCTTAAAGAAAATGTAATTGAAAAAAATCAAGTGAATCACAATTCTTAAGCTATATACAAATATATATATATATATAAAAGGAGAACACTTTAAAATATTGAGCCTATGTATCTAATTATAATATCTGGCAATAATGACTTCCTGCTGGGCTTCATTGTTGTGTGGTCGAACCTTATTGTTCGTCATGGTTTTGAGATGAATGCCAGGCTCTGTTTGTCCTAAAAAATTAAAAGAAAAACAAATACTCAAAAATACATCAAATTAGGTTTTTTTTTCTATTTAACTTACCTTATTTCTCTTTGATTGAATTCTGATCCACAGACAGACCAAAAATCTGCTTAGAAGCTACAGATACAGACGAAGGTGTTTCGGTCACCATGTGCATATCGATCTCGTTCATGAGATTGCCACTGACGATATATTTCTTCCAAGAAGATAATATGGCTACTTTCTCAGCGATTCCTTCTTTCAGTTTATCGAGATCTCTGAAAGTTTATAAGAAAAACATCGATTAGATATGAATTTGCACTTGCAAAATAAAGGTTTACTTACTCTGTCATTTTGCTGGGGAAATTGTTTCCGGTACCAAAACATGTCCTGTTGAAGAATAGATTCCAAGAAAAGCTTTCTATATATCTGTACTACAGCAACAACCCGCCACTACTAATGGCTCATTGTATTGTTGTTTCTCGTTACATAGACGAGACACTTCATGTGGCAGCGAATCGCTTATTCGTGAGATTTCACATTGTGTCCGCCAATGTGAAGCCTCCTTTTCTAAATAACCAATTCGATCTTCACTTTTTGTTGATGGATTGGTTTTTGTGTAAAGTGGAGTGTCTGGTGGTATCACTCCCAGATGAACTAAGTACGTCTTCACTCCCAATCTAAAAAAAAACAACAAAACAATTATAGAAAACAAGAAACAATTGGGTTTGGTTTCTGAGTTTCCAATCTAAGATATACCTTTGGATGTACGCTTTCCATCGGATCTCCGGCATTGTGGCCAAATCTTTATCAAACAAACATAAAAAACAATTTCTTTTATAGTTAAATATATTTCTTTTATTGTAATTAAGAATAATTAAATAAATATGAAATAAAACTTACGAAATGTGAAAAAAAAACATTATTTATGGGTAATTAGAAATGTCAGACAGACTTTTGACAAACCAAAAACAAAAAAAATTATCTGTCAGTTTGAGCAATATGGTTTTTTAATCCACCACTCACATGTATTCGCAGATAGGAAAAATTGAGTAAATTAAGAGAGTTTTCTCTTACTCACCTAAAAAAAAATTTGCGGGTGTTTAAGGCAAGGCGGGTACGAGTCGCGCCTCTATTTAATTATTTTCTCTATGGCTTAGACATGGAGCCGAACATAGAGAAACTAATATAGAGGCACGACTTCGGGGGTTTATTCTCTTTCACCCTACAAGCTAAATTGAGAGGATTTCCTCCGTTTCGACAAGCATGTGTTAGTTGCCCGTGCATTTTAAATGGAGCAGACACCAACACAGGCTTATCGAAACGGAGGAGTGCGCAATCCCAATTTTGGTAGATATGGTGACCTAATATATTTAAAATGGAAATCCGTTAAATTCAAAAATTGAAAAATGAATTGCTTTTTAGTTAAATTGTATTTTTAAAGGCCTTAATCAAACATAAAACATACAAATAAAAGCTTTTGGTTGATTCTGGCTTACAAATTAAGCAATATTTATAAATTTTATGTTCAAAATGAAGAAAATCCAATCAAAAAGTAGAAGCAAACCATAGCATATTAATGCGTACGTGCCAAAATTCCACCACAAGAAAAGACCAGTTTACTCAATTTGAAGTGAGTATTTTGACAGCTGACAAAACAATAAAAAAAAAGATATTCATTTCAAAACAAATATTGGAAGTGCGCGAGTTTTATTTTATTTATTTTGTATTTTGTCCTGTAATTTAATTTTAAAATATATTGTTTCGTCAGTTGCTACGAAAATATTAACTCAAAAAGAATACTTTCGTAATTTAACTAATTCTTATCTTCCATCATACCAAACCAATCTTAATCTTCCCGAAGTCATTGGTAAAGCTACTTTGAAAACAAATTTCGTTAAGCATCTTGTATTGGCTCACAGTAAAAACAATGTTAAACCAATTGAACGCATGAAGAATGCCTTGTTAACAGCAGAAATCCACCAAAAAATGGAGCGCATGCGATTGAATAAAATGTATCGCATCCAAGCGTACGCTTGGTCGCATTTAGTTCGTGGCAATTGCTTTTGTGTGATCAACTCGAATAGAACTGGTAAAACCTGGTGTTATTTGCCTCCGGTTCGTAGCATGTTGAGTTTCCGTCTAGAATCGAAAGGCATTCTGCCGACCTATGGTTCAGCTGTTATTATAATCGCACCATCGTCCGTTCAGGTTGAGAGTATTTCTCGTCATTGTCGACGCATTTTGGCTAGCACAACACCAAAAATTAGTATTGTCCCAGCATATGGACTTCGAAACAACGAAGATGTTAAAATTGAACTGCTTAATGGGTGTGGTGTGCGTAATTACACCACCGTGCGGCAGCGTTTGCTCGAGGCCAACGAGAAGGAAAACTTGCTCAACATACGCCAAGTAAAACTTTAGTTATCGATGGTTTGGAGAGCATAATGAATGAGAATCCCGAGTTTGATGAAACCCTCTTCAAGCTTATCTCTCCAGTTCTTCAAGATGAAAAGATTCCATTTCAACTGGTGGTCACTTCCAAGACATGGACTCGGCGATTTATTAATTTTGTAAGGATTGCTAATCAGCCTTTGTTGTGCATTGCAGACTATTTAGAAGCTGCAGTCTATGCCAAGGCTAAAGTTTCCATTAAATTGCAAAGTAACTCCGAAAAGATGTCGGTTGTTATGAAATGTTTGGATAAGTGCGCATATCAGTTGGAGCGTTGTGCAGTCTTGTGCAATTCGGCAGATGAAGTACTGGAAGTTGAGAGATGCTTGCGCGAATCCGGATACATGTGTATGGTTTATACGGATCAAATGCCAGCTGATAGTACCGATATGATCAAGGAATGGAAGGAGAAGGTAAGTCTCATAGTATAGTATAGTACAGAATAAAAAAAAACTCCTGCTTTTTCTAAGACTGGATAGCACGAACTTGCTGTTGTAGCTAACAACCTTAATGTATCTAGACATTAAAGCTGTTTAGGCCGATGTAGTTAAGATTACTTTAATTCTTAGTATAATGAATTGTCGGATAGATGAAAAGAATAGTTACTTAGGTAAATACCAATCTACAAATGTATATTTAAATCTTTGTTATGGATTTGAATTATGTAAGTTAGGATAGTAAAATATACATATATATATATATATTTATGGAAGCTAAGTATGTAAACATGTGCATATAATAATGAAAATGAAGGATGTAGGTGGGTAGGTAGCTATATGCATATAACTTTATAATTTAGGTGCAATCTGCATACATAAGATTCATGTGATTCTTAGACACATATTATTTAATATAGAATACGAATAGATTTTGAACTATATCTTTGCAACGGGTTGTCCAATAAAGGTGAGCGATATCTTTCTAGAATCAGCACTCGATACTTTCAAAGAAAGCATCAACATTTTTTGTAAAGAAGTTGTATTAAAAAAAATTGCTCCAGGAATACGCATACATCATTCTAAATATGCGTATTTCAAGAGTGATTTTTTGCAATAAGGCTTCTACATAAAAACTTTTGATGCTGATTTTGAGAGTATCAAGAGTAGATTACAAAAAGGTATCATCCAAGTTTTTAGGATAACCCGTTCCAAAGATACACTTCAAAGTATTTTCAGATTATGTATTTCAAGGTGAACAGTGAATAGATTTTCAACTATATCTTTGCAACGGGTTGTCCAATAAAGGTGAGCGATATCTTTTTAGAATCAGCACTCCATACTTTCAAAGAAAGCATCAACATTTTTTGTAAAGAAGTTGTATTAAAAAAAATTGCTCCAGGAATACGCATACATCATTCTAAATATGCGTATTTCAAGAGTGATTTTTTGCAATAAGGCTTCTACATAAAAACTTTTGATGCTGATTTTGAGAGTATCAAGAGTAGATTACAAAAAGGTATCAACCAAGTTTTTAGGATAACCCGTTCCAAAGATGCACTTCAAAGTATTTTCAGATTATGTATTTCAAGGTGAACAGTGCTTTTGAGCTATATCTTTGGAACGGGTTGTCTTGATCTTGGAGCTAACAACTTTCATGTAGCTAAACATTGACGCTGTTTAGTATGTAGGTAATCTAGTTATCCTATGCAGGTTTGAAGCCGATGTAAGTATGATTAGCTTGATTCATGGTACAATGACTTGTTATATAGTTACACATGTACCTACCTACAAAAGCATATTTAAATTTATAGTATGGATTTTAAATTTGTAATATAGGAGAGTAATATGTATGTAGGTACATACATAGATGGAACCTAGGTATGTAAACATATAAATATAATAATGAACACGAAGGATGTAGGTGGGTAGGTAGCTATATATATATAACTAAAAGAAGTTTTTTTTTAACTATTAAGATAAAGTCAAAAAAATACCAATTACGAAGTTTCGAAAAAATCTATTGATTCGTTTTTGAAATTTTGAGTTTAAAAAAAAATATATATTTCCAAAATAACTGAACTGAATACTTCATACGATGTACGCCGTCATACATTTATATATACATAATTATGTATCTTTAAAAATCACATGGATCTTATGTACATATGCATATTGCACTTAAATTATAAATAATACAGTGAGGGTTTCCGTTACCTTTTTTTATTCAAAACATTCGCTTCGGTATATATATACATATTTATTTAACTTGAAACATTAACGACCATACATAATATATATTAAATTACTCTAGTAATCAGTACGTAAATATTTTTTTATAATTCTGTTCTTATTAGAATGTCTTACACAATTGTTTTTCTTTTCAAGTTTTAGTTCTTCGTTTCGATTGAAATATGTTCTGGGAATTGTTGTACACATATAAAAGTTTAATTAAGGAATAATTTCCCATTGATTCAAGTGGACTCAGGAATGCAGAATCTGGCTGCAAATTTTGTAAATGGCTTCGCCAACGCCGGATTTATACTGGCCAAGCTTTTGAGCGAGAATGGCAACAAATGACTGTACAGCAACAGCTCATTCAGTGCTTTCTGATTAAATTGAACAACAATTGCTTCATGTGTTTTGATACAATTATGTGACTAAGAATTTCTTTACGCTGGATCGAATCGTTCCACCTTCATCGATACTGGGCTTGCTTTACTTGGGAAGACGGAAAGCCACCGAAGCTGTTATGAACGATATGGAAGTTGTGGCTTCACAAGTCTATATGACCACTGCAATGGAGACATTTGTCCATGCGCTGCAGGAACTGGAAAAACTCCCACTCCACCAAAGCAAAATTTTCCAATGTGCCATATAATCCATTGGTGCATACACACAATAAACAGCCATATAGCTATAGGTAAGTTAGTTGAAACTTTACACAAAAATAAAATGTTATATTTAACTTCTAACTCCCAACAGTTCCTTCATCTTCATGGCAATCGAATTCTCCAAAGAGAAAGCATTTCCAGTAAAAGAAATATATGCATGGATTGTCTAGCATTTTCCGTGCTTCAAAGCAACTCCCACCGGATGTAAGGATAGTGTGAGACATAATCTTTTGTTAATATAACATTTCGTAATATTAAACCTTTTCTACTAACATGTGATCGAACACAAGAGCAAGTATGTTCGATAAAATCGCAAGCAGAAGATTCTTGTAGACTCTTTTTAAGTCGTTTTACAATATTTGTACGTATAAATGTTGGTAGGTAATAATAAAAATATACATATATTTTGTTGCAAATTTGGTTTTAAACGTTTTTACTTCAAAATGTTTATACCTAGTTAATAATACATATATTTTATTTCAATGTTTTTTTTTCAACATTTTCAAGTTAATATATTTTTAATAAGGAAATTGAAAAAAAATATAGGTACGTATTTAAAAAAAATGTTTTAGACATTTTACGTAAGAATTTTGGTAATACAAAAAATATATATAGGTACCTACATATTTTATTACAATTTTGAACGACTGGATCGCACGTACTTTCTCTTATGTTCGATCACATTGTTTGCAAAAGATTATTAATAGAAAAGGCTAAATATATATATATATAAAGTCGTTTTTTACTTAATTTTTTATATAAAATATTTCTTAAATTTTTCAAAAAAAGAATTAGAATGACAATTTTAAATATTTAATAATATAAACTTAAAAACAAAATTTCAATAAAAATCGTCCAAATGGTAAATTTTCAAAAAAAAAATATTTTTTTCAAAAATCCAAAAAAACAGTTTTTCGAAAATTTTGAAATGCAGTATTAATTGAAATTTGAAGAACCTCCAGTAGAAAAATTTTGATCAAAATGGTTGTATTGCAGGTACCGTTAATAGCTAAATATGTCAACAAATTTGATAGCCAAAATATAGACCACACCTAAAATAGTACACATATTTTTTTATGAAAATCGTAAGAGCCGTTTACGAGATATTTAAGATGGTAGAAAAATTTGTATGGCAAGCAAGCTCAAACAAATATTAAAAAAACCACTTTAGACAATCACCTAAAACACCTAAGTACTCGTACCAAGTTTGAAAAAAAATTGCTTCAGCCATGTAGGTGGTCAAACGCAATTGCGGTACAGATTTATAGGCTCCTTTTACGCCGTCCTCTCCATATCGCACCTACGAGTATATCGTGCATAGTGGATTTTGTAAGATTGTCACTGTCATTAAAGTGTTCTCAGAATCCGAGTGATGAATGGCAAGGATTTCTTCCACTTCTTCAGAGTAATGATGCAAAACTTAGAGGTGAATGCTATAAATATCTTTAAAAAATACATACATATGAAGTATATGCATTACACAATTATATTTAGAACTGCACCAAATAATATTCGATCTTGATCTCTCCAGAGACGAGCTAAAGTGCATTTCTGCTGACACCTCACAAGACCCAACAGTAACCGCAAGAGCGTTTGACAAGCATATACACAAGCTGGGTTTGACTACCGATGTCCGCAAGACCACTTAGGGATCTTCATAATGTTGAATATCTAATTGAAAAAAATCCCCGAGGAGATAAAACATGTTGCACCGACTTCAAAAGATATTATATGCCTTTCCGTCGGGTTTTCAAATTACGACCAACTCAGGGAACGCATTTACTATTGAAAACGCACGTCTTCAAAAGTGGAACACGAACAAATCATCGGTGATTACACACATCCTTCAGTTACTAATTCCCCGGAGGATGTCAAGCAGGTCAAGGATGTTGCACACGCAATAGTTCTCTGCACCGAATGGGATGAGTTTGTCGTAAGTTAAAATCACTAATAAATTATCGACATTTTTAATAAATTTTTATTTTATTAGTCCCTTGACTATAAACGCATTTACCAATCAATGATGAAACCAGCCTACATTTTTGATGGTAGAAAAATTTTTGACCATTAAAAATTACTACATATCGGTTTTAACGTGCAGGCAATCGGAAAGCGATACAATCATCTAGACATGGGGCAGTATCCCACAGCTGTAGAATAAAATCATATTCAAAAACGTGTCTCCTACCATGTTCGCTCGAGAAAGTATTAACTGAATACACCCCAATATGACACACAAAACAAACACAGTATTTTTTTTTTTATTAATTTTTATTAATTTGAGATGACTTAAGACCGAATTTTCCTTAGACAAGAATATAGTGATTCTTCACACGTTGAATTTTACACTTCTATATTCCTTAATTTTTGTCCTATTTGTTTTTATTTTATTTATAATAAATTGAACCTATTATTACTCTTTATCTTGTGTTCAATTTAAGTGAACAAAATACAAAAATTATTTTTATCTTGCAATAAATGTAGCTTACTTTTATATTAATAGATTTTAAGCGCGACAGAAACAATTTATTTAAAAAAAATACATATTATATTTTAGATTAAAATAAATAATTTTATTTTTCACTAAATGAAGCAATTAAAAGAACATACATATACAAACTAGAAAGTTTTCCTCTTTATTATTTGACGATAACAAAGCCATGAAGTTGCAGCTGATAAAGAAAACCACGTAACGATGTATGACAAATGTTCGTTGCTTAATGTAACACTAGTTTGTCCACCAATTGGCCCATGTTTTATGCTGGATGCATAATCTACATCGATAATATACTGCGCCGGTTTCCGAGCACATTCGTCTGTGGGAATGTAAGAAATGATAATCCAGTTATTTTTAATACTCAACAAAGATTTAAATGCACAAAATATTTTTTTTTAATTTTGAAACAATTAGATACACTAAGATAAATTGATAGGGCGATTTTTTTACTTATATATCCTACGTATGTTATAATCAATAAACCAAGAAACATTAAAACTATTTTATATTGTACAAAAGAACACCCACCAAATGTGTGTGTCAATCATTCACCAATACTACAATTAAAGCCTAGTACGCTGCTGATGCGAAACGAAATTTTTCGGTGGTCTCCTCTAGGAGAGCGAAATGCTAACGAAAACCACAGCGGAAAAATATTTGCGGAGAGTTCTGTAAGCTGTCAAAAACAATTGACAAGTTGTAAAAAAAAAAGTAATTTTGTCACCAAATTATTTTTAGATGGAAAATTTTTTGTCGCCAAATTACTTTTAGATGTAATTTTTTTGAAATAATTCTTGGATTTAAATATTGTTCTTGTTTCATATAGAGGATTTAAAATAAGACTCAGAACCGTTTAAATGATGGAAATTAAGCAAATACTTTGGGACTTATTAACTGGTTTATCTGCCGATTTGATGAAATTTCTATCAATTTTAAGAAAATCAATGAAATAGGGAGGTAAACCACTCTATAATTCGAAAACTACGTGCTTCATTGGGATGGTGTAAACGGTTATGAGTTCTAATTTATGTTTTCTTACTATTTCCGGATACCATTTTCAAGTCCGAGAATTATTTTAAAAAAATTACATCCAAAAGTAGTTTTGACACCAAATTATTTTTAGATGGAATTTTTTTTGTCACCAAATTACTTTTAGATGTAATTTTTTTGCTTTATTGGACAACCCGTTCGCCTGTATTGGACAACCCGTTGCAAAGATATAGTTGAAAATCTATTCACTGTTCACCTTGAAATACATAATCTGAAAATACTTAGAAGTGTATCTTTGGAACGGGTTATCCTAAAAACTTGGTTGATACCTTTTTGTAATCTGCTCTTGATACTCTCAAAATCAGCATCAAAAGTTTTTATGTAGAAGCCTTATTGCAAAAAATTACTCTTGAAATACGCATATTTAGAATGATGTATGCGTATTCCTGGAGCAATTTTTTTTAATACAACTTCTTTACAAAAAATGTTGATGCTTTCTTTGAAAGTATGGAGTGCTGATTCTAAAAAGATATCGCTCACCTTTATTGGACAACCCGTTGCAAAGATATAGTTGAAAATCTATTCACTGTTCACCTTGAAATACATAATCTGAAAATACTTTGAAGTGTATCTTTGGAACGGGTTATCCTAAAAACTTGGTTGATACCTTTTTGTAATCTACTCTTGATACTCTCAAAATCAGCATCAAAAGTTTTTATGTAGAAGCCTTATTGCAAAAAATCACTCTTGAAATACGCATATTTAGAATGATGTATGCGTATTCCTGGAGCAATTTTTTTTAATACAACTTCTTTACAAAAAATGTTGATGCTTTCTTTGAAAGTATGGAGTGCTGATTCTAAAAAGATATCGCTCACCTTTATTGGACAACCCGTTGCAAAGATATAGTTGAAAATCTATTCACTGTTCACCTTGAAATACATAATCTGAAAATACTTTGAAGTGTATCTTTGGAACGGGTTATCCTAAAAACTTGGATGATACCTTTTTGTAATCTACTCTTGATACTCTCAAAATCAGCATCAAAAGTTTTTATGTAGAAGCCTTATTGCAAAAAATCACTCTTGAAATACGCATATTTAGAATGATGTATGCGTATTCCTGGAGCAATTTTTTTTAATACAACTTCTTTACAAAAAATGTTGATGCTTTCTTTGAAAGTATGGAGTGCTGATTCTAAAAAGATATCGCTCACCTTTATTGGACAACCCGTTGCAAAGATATAGTTGAAAATCTTTTCACTGTTCACCTTGAAATACATAATCTGAAAATACTTTGAAGTGTATCTTTGGAACGGGTTATCCTAAAAACTTGGTTGATACCTTTTTGTAATCTACTCTTGATACTCTCAAAAACAGCATCAAAAGTTTTTATGTAGAAGCCTTATTGCAAAAAATCACTCTTGAAATACGCATATTTAGAATGATGTATGCGTATTCCTGGAGCAATTTTTTTTAATACAATTTCTTTACAAAAAATGTTGATGCTTTCTTTGAAAGTATGGAGTGCTGATTCTAAAAAGATATGGCTCACCTTTATTGGACAACCCGTTGCAAAGATATAGTTGAAAATCTATTCACTGTTCACCTTGAAATACATAATCTGAAAATACTTTGAAGTGTATCTTTGGAACGGGTTATCCTAAAAACTTGGTTGATACCTTTTTGTAATCTACTCTTGATACTCTCAAAATCAGCATCAAAAGTTTTTATGTAGAAGCCTTATTGCAAAAAATCACTCTTGAAATACGCATATTTAGAATGATGTATGCGTATTCCTGGAGCAATTTTTTTTAATACAACTTCTTTACAAAAAATGTTGATGCTTTCTTTGAAAGTATGGAGTGCTGATTCTAAAAAGATATCGCTCACCTTTATTGGACAACCCGTTGCAAAGATATAGTTGAAAATCTATTCACTGTTCACCTTGAAATACATAATCTGAAAATACTTTGAAGTGTATCTTTGGAACGGGTTATCCTAAAAACTTGGTTGATACCTTTTTGTAATCTACTCTTGATACTATCAAAATCAGCATCAAAAGTTTTTATGTAGAGGCCTTATTGCAAAAAATCACTCTTGAAATACGCATATTTAGAATGATGTATGCGTATTCCTGGAGCAATTTTTTTTTATTCAACTTCTTTGCAAAAAATGTTGATGCTTCCTTTGAAAGTATGAAGTGCTGATTCTAAAAAGATATCACTCACCTTTATTGGACATCCCGTTCCAAAGATATAGTTCAAAAGTTATTCGTATTCTATATTAAATAATATGTGTCTAAGAATCACATGAATCTTATGTATGCAGATTGCACCTAAATTATAAAGTTATATGCATATAGCTACCTACCCACATACATCCTTCATTTTCATTATTATATGTACATAAATAAAAAACTTACTTGTATTCTGGCAGTTGTTGTGAATTCTCCAGATGCTCGTTTTTCTATCAAACGTAAGTACTGCTCAATGGTACACTGGGTATCGGCATCGACTTCCATCGATTGTAGGTAACTTTTGATTGGTGGAATGAGTCCTGGAAAGCCATCAGTTTAAGAAAAAAATTACATTTAAATTAAAATTAAGATTTGAGAGAATGAAATTTTTACAAATTACCTTTCCATTTATGATTTCATCAATAGATAATCGATCATATTCATCGGGACAACATCCGTGTCCATTTACTTGTTCTCCGCATGGTTTAGTTTTCTGAATTGATTTTCTAAACCAGAATTTTTCCTTCCGACAAGCATCGCGTTTTTGTGCTGTTTGCATATTTTCATCTACTTTACTAATTCGAATTAGGAAATCCAATTGATAGGAAAGTATGACTCTAGTTAGAAGGACAACGAAGCACACAAATGCTGCATTTTCAAAATCTGTCATCTGAGCTTCGCATGGTAGGAATTCAACACGCCAACCAATCGACGAATTTGGTGGCGGTGCTTTGAAACGCATTGTCTGCCATTTGGTCGATTGAATGTTCTCAAAATGATCTGTGTCTTCCTCGTCATTCTGATCAACTCTTTCACTGAACAAAGATACTGTACCACGGATGAATAGATGAACAACGTGTTGTGCTAATAGATGATCAATTTCTCCACTACGCAAGCGTTGGTAGACAGCTTCATCATAAACTAAAGGCACATCATTGTATCTGCAAATACAAACAAAAAAATACAATGTTAAACATGAAGGCATAGAATATAACTCCAAGTCTATACCTTTCACCTTCTGGCGATAGGAACGAATCAATGGAATCATATCTCGACTTTAGAATTCTAAATTTGTTTTCTTTAAAAGGCTTCAAACCTCGTTCTTCTTCGGTACGACAATCGACAGACGCACTTATAACATTCCAACGACAATCCGATTCTGTTAGATAGCCTCGATATATGGGCGAAGCGGCAGTTAGAGCCAGCATTATAGGACATAGTGGTGTCAATTGATCGTACAATATTCTTGCTTCGACTATGTTACAAGCTTGGAAAGTCACCTGAAGGCAGCAACAACCCATCCCAAAGCCCATAGCATCAAGATGCACTATATCTGGTTCACCAGCAGGACTAACAGCAACGGGAATTGTTGTATTAGCATCCTTAAAAACTGTAACAGAGCAATTATACATATTTAAAAATAATTATGTCTCCCTTCCTACAAAACAAACTATGTACCTTTTAACTTTATTTCTCGTTAATGTCTTAAAACGAGGATGTCCTGGATATATAGCCTCATCTGGAAAGTACAAAGATCGAGCCGCACCTTTTATATCATCAGGATTTGGACTACAAATAGGATGTGTAAGCGATGGACAACCAAGACGTGGAAAATTTGTAATCGACATTACACATTCGTCTGGCTTGAGCAGTTCAGAAACTTCTTCACGGCGGTTTCTCATATTTGCTTCGACAAGATTAAAATGCGCCAGCAAACCTCCAAATGGTTTGCCAGGCGTACCTTCGATCATATAACCTCCATATTCGGGTCGCCATAGGGATTTAACGCCGTTCTGATCAGCAAGTTCTTTTGCATTTAATTTTTCAAGGATTTCTTGGGCTCTCAGTGAGACCCTTGGCACTTTATTTTGTTCATCAAATTTAACAATTATATATTCAACCTGAAAAAAAAAAGACGTAGTTATATATTTCTTTTATTGAAATAAAGAATAATTAAATAAATATGAAATGAAACTTACCAAATGTGAAAAAAAACTATTAATTAAGTTTTGGTAATTAGAAATGTCAGACAGACTTTTGACAAACCAACAACAAAAAAAATTATCTGTCAGTTTGAGCAAAAGGGTTTTTAATCCACCACTCATATGTATTCACGGATAGGAAAAAATGAGTAATTTAAGAGAGTTTTCTCTTACTCAACTCAAAAAAAATTTGTGGGTGTTTAAGGCAAGGGGGGTACGAGTCGCGCCTCTATTTAATTATTTTCTCTATGGAGCCGAGAAGGCTAGAAAGTGGTTGAGATTCATTAAGTTTAAAAATCACTTTAACCACTTTCGTCAAGAATTAATTCGTATTTTCTATGTTATTTGATTTAATTATTCTACATACTTGTCTGTATGCACATAATGAACAATGATTATTATGTTCTACTCAGGTTTCCTCTCAACGGGAGATAGCAATATGCGTTATGCGTATGCAATATGTATCCGTTCATCTGCATATATTGAGTGATTTATCCTCAGGTATATAATAACTTCATTGCTAAAAAAAAAAACACGAATATATCATTATTAATTATAAATTTGTAGGTCTCTTCCGAAAAGCAATCGTAATGAGCGGTAATGCTACTCCAATTGCCAAGCCACTTGTACAAGCCCGAAAACAAGCTGAGTTTGTAGGAATTCCCGATGCCAATATTATTAGCACATCAGAACTAACAAAAGCTCTGAGACAAATTAACGCGACTAAGATTATCGAATCTGGCGATGGGTTTAAATATTTGCATGTAGACCCTCTAACAACATTCCGTCCAGTAATCGAAGAACAAACTAATAATGCAATTTTAACTGTTGATCCAGTTCATTTAATCGCTACTGGAACACTCAAGTACCAAGGACGACCGGTATGGTGCCTCACGAAGGCGCTGTTAGAGCTTTGTCCATTATCTCAAATGATGCCTTGCGTAATGACTTCAATAACCATTTTGATGATTTATTGGGAAAGCTCATGGAGTTCCCCTTGAACATTGATGTAGCTTCGAAAATGAATGATCTAATTGATTATTACTTTTATGGAGTCCACGAACTGAACAACAAGACTACTGAAAGCTTTGTTGATGTATATTTTATTGTTTCTCTCGATTGTTGCCTAATAAAAATATCACTATTTTCCTTATTAGATAATTACTGATCGAGCTTTCGTCCACCCATTTTACAATAATATCAAACAGTATGTTGAAACGACTGATCTTAAAAAGAATCCGGTATACCTCTACCGATTCAACTATCGCGGACAATTCTCCTACTCAACATTATATACAGGAAATTTTAACAATTATGGTGTAGTGCATTGTGATGATCTTAAATATCTCTTCCGATCGCCCTTGGTATTTAATGTGGACTTCGAGAAGGATTCAGTTGAAGCCGGAGTAGTTAAGGAAATGGTTGACACATACGTATCATTTGCCAGGACAGGGTATAACAAAAATAATGTTTGAATATATTTTTGTTTATATTAAAAATATTTAATTTTTCGTAGGCGACCTAAAGGAACCTTTGATGAAAGTTTGGCAGAATGTAATCGACAATCTTTTGAAACAAAAGATGATAACACAATTTGTTCATACAAGGAGATTAAGAATGCAAATAATGGATTTGCTGTGAAAATTGACAATTATTTTGATGTGTCCGTAGTAAAGTTATGGGATAAAATACTTAATTGATTCATTAATATTTTTTAAACTCAATTTTATATTATCATTTGTATTTCTGCATGCGTGTAAACTATTTATTTCCATTTTTATCATTTTATATAAATATTATTTTTAAGTATTCTTCTTTCACCAAGTAATTGATATTTTTTTCTTTTATATACATAATTAATTTTAAAAAAAATACATAAGTAGAAAACTCATACAAACCGTATTATAATATTAAACGTTTTTATATAACATCTCTACAATGGAACACTTAAAGATTTATATCAAAATAATTCAAAATCATAATAAATTAAGTCAATTTATTCTTAATTTGAGTATTTTGAAGCTCCTCGGATTTGTCGAAATTATGCGATACTTTCCTCAGACCATGGCAATTTTTCACATTTCGTTTTGGACATCCACAGACAAAAGCTCGGCGAAACCATTAAAGGAATGAGAGTCTGATGCAAACAAAAGTCAGCTTAGTATATGACAATTAAAAAATCGTTGTGAAGTTTTTTTGGAATTCTTTATATAATAAAAAATACCAAAGAAATAATTAGCTTTCTAGAAAAAATATAATAAATTTTATTTTCGTTGTAAATTTATACAATAATGTAATTAACATGCGTAAATATTTTTAACTAAGTCACAGTTTTTCGATATTTTTAAACTCTTGTTTTTAATTCTATTTTTGAGATACAAAACATCTATTTTTATACAATTTTTAACTTCTATTTAAAAACTTTGAAATAATTAATTATTAATTTATAGATTTTATAATAAGCAAACAGATACATTTTATTCAACGAAAATGTGGGAATTCTTAAAGGATTTTTGTATAAGGCTGAGTAGAAAAAATATTATATTTGTCGAACAAAAAAAAAACATATATATTGTAAACTTTGAATTCTTAAATAACTGATAGACATTGGCGTTGTTGTTCTGTTAAATCTGGATGCCAGATATCCACGATTAAAACAAGGCGTAAACTGGTGCCATTATGCCAGACTTGGTGCTCGAAGCTGTCATCGAATACAAGAAATTTTCTTCTTGCCATGTTCTTCGAAAATTATTCATACGTTTCATATTATTTTAAATTGAGTAATTTATGTGAAAATATTTACCTATTCACTTTAGCGACTCTCAACAGTGTCCCAGACGGTACTTTAAGTCCTTAATGTGCTCTAAGCCGACAGTTCGTTGGACCGCAATGAGGCCAAACATGTGTTCCAGGATGCATAACACTAAACTTCACTTGACCGCGTTTGCAAAAGTGAGCGGATGGAAATATTTCTATAATGCCATAAGTGATAGGGGCTTTGATGCAATTTTTCGATCGTCTATGACCCCTAGCAAACAGTTCAAACTGTTGCCAATCTCCTGAGGCTCTTAGATTCTCAGCTTCATTTTGAAAAACACCTTTGGCATTTAATGCATTTAAACCTTCGTCGCGAATGACTTGCCAATTCTTTTCAATTTGATTTAGAAAATGTTCATAGCCCGTCTCTTCTTTAGACCAAAAAGGCTTAGCTCTAAGCGAGTCTACATTATACAGCGCTCTTTGGTATTCAGAAAGAAAAAGTTTTAAAGCTGCCCCTCGCCTATAAATCTCACGTGCTTCTTCTAATCGACCCAACCGTTGTAGGCTATCTCCCAAATTAAAATAAAATCGCCCATCCTGCGTACCTTCGCTCTACGAATCAATACCTCGCCGCAAGTAATCAACAGCAAGATGAAGATTTTGATTGAGATTTTTAAGAACAAATCCATAGTGAACCAATGCAAATCCATCATTGGGCCATTGGGCTAAATTTTCTTCCAGTGCATGCTTCGCATCTGAAAGACTGCGCAATTACGCTGGATACTATTATCAAATCCGTGACGTAGATCGATGGACATGGTACAGTGTAACAGCTCAACTCACCGATTCAGCATAAGATATGTCACTGCAATTGGTTCCGATGCGAAACTTCGTTGGGATACCTTTCAATGAGCATTTCATGGATGGGTACAGCTTGCAAATGAAAACCTGCAATGAAAGTGATTATTAATAAAGACATGTAAGATCTTAACTATCCTCAAACGTGATTAATTAAAATTACCCATAAACCGCATGCGATCCACACAATGTTGAGCGACTTCTGAAAATTCTTTATCATTTCGAATATATTCCCCGAAGTCCAAGTATCTTTTATATGCCTCAAGTGCTTCGTTCAATTTTGAATTACTGCGATGAATTTCTGACTGTTTATCGAGGATTTTGGCTTTTCCAAGAAATGCTTCAGGTTTGTCGGGGAATTTTCGGGCACCGAATAAAATAAAATTGTGAAATAACCAAAGAAACAATTGTGAAAATTGAGAACTGTCAGATTGACTTATGACAAATTAACAAAAAAAAATCTGTCAGTTTGAGCAAATGAATTTTTAATCCACCACTCACATGTATTCAAATAGAAAAACATGAGTAATTTAAGAGAGTTTTCTCTTACTCACCTAAAAATTTGCGGGTGTTTAGGGCAAGGGGGGTACGAGTCGCGCCTCTATGTAATTATTTTCTCTATGCTATTGGCCCTAGAGGTATTTAATCTGGTAAACACGCTTTTACTACCTTTCCATATTATAAATATCAAATAAGAATAGAAACAATGTTAAAATTATACAACACACACCACCTCGGAGATCAATATATTTTGATCCCAGAACAGTTGTTTGGTTGGTGCAGCTAAATGTTCTTATTTACCTTACAAATAAACCAAATACATACACACACACATACAATTAAAAACAAAATCTTGTGTTCTTTTTGGCACGAAAAATCTGCACTCCCTAATCAAAATATCTATTTTTACAGATTAAACTGATATAATACAAAAAAAAGGAACTACTAGATCACGTATTTGTCTTATATTTGATCACATCGCAGGACAGGATTCTTAGTAGAAACTGCTGAATATATTTTTAGTAATTTTTTTATTTAATTTTTCATATACATATGTCGTCACCTCAGTATTTAATTGATCTAAACGAGGAAAAACTAGTTTCGAGAAAACAAATTTTTATTTAGAGGCTATTAAGTTCTACTTAACCCTTAGTTCTTGTTCTAATTGGTCAGTCGGTTTTTTTTTAAATTTCAAGTTTGAAAAAAAGGAAATTGCATATGTGGCATGATTTTTTTTTTCAAATAAGGTGTTTTTGTATGGCTTTTAATTCATATTGGCTTTTAATTCATATTAGTTTTGAAAAAATTCTGTAAATAAATAATATATTGTATTGAATAAAAACGAAACATAAGTAAATTGACCTTCAAAACCAAAAAAATAAATTAATAAATACAAATAAATTAATACTATAGGTATATGGGTATGTCTTTTGTTTCACAGCTAGCAAAATGGCGTTGTATTGTAATATGCCACGTCAACCGCACTTATGTGCTAAGGCATTGACTTCAAATCTTTCTTTTTCCTTTCGTTAGCAACCATTGGGATGGGGCTACTTTAAACCAAAAATAGAAGGGGCTGGGCCATTCTTAGGTTTTTTATATAAAATTATTTGTTTTTCAAAAACGTCATTTGATAGTGTTTTTGTGTTTTATTAAACAAAATTGTCAAAATTTTTAATTTGCAAAATGGTGGCATAACCAAGTTTTTTGATGTTGGAGCAAAAGTTAAAAGTTATTTTATTTAAAGTGATGATCCTGCATTTGCATAATTCGCAATTGATTTTCATAATTAATTTTGAAAAGTTGTTGAACCAATGAAAGCGGGCTGAAAAGTGACACACTTCGTCAATGCCATTCAATGGCACTGTGAACACTATCAACTTCCTGGGAGTGCCCCAGCTCCGAGTACTTATGGATTATATATAAAATTTAAGGATTTCTATGAACGAATTTCAAGAGCTTAGTACTGTTGACTAGGTTTTTGTTCTATACCAACGCAAGTATCAGACCAGTGTCGTCTATGGCACTCTTTGTAGTATTTTATAGAGTGCGCAAATGCAGCAATAGGCGATTTTGTTTAACTTGCAGTGCCCATTGAAAATCAGCCAAAACCCAAAAGCGAAACCGATTTCAGACCAGGATTCTGTGTACGTGGCACATTAATATACACATTGAATTGTTTTGCTCATTTTTCCCCAAATTGTAGACATTCATACATATGTATGCCACTTATACAAAAATTTTTGTAGAACCGTAAACGTATTTAAACAAACAATTGAATGTATGTGCCATTTAGATACAACCAACTACAAAGCGATTTGAGGCATTTAAAAAAAGAATTCTATGTATAATTTTAATACTGAACAACATTAACTGTCTATAAGGCATTTTTGAAACCATGTGTTGCATGTGTTACTTATTCACTGAAATAATTTTTTAAGCTTGGTTTGTATGTATCATTTAAACATTGAAAAATCATTGTGCATACGAAGCACCTTTGAGTAAGAATTGTATGTTTAAGTCATTTAAGCACTGAATTTTGTGTTTGCAAATAAAACATAATATTAGCTTAATTGTATGGGTAGGTCATTTAAGACACTTAAGAAATTTGAAAAAAAATTCATACGAAAATATGACCCTCTCATACAAATGCTTATGTGGCAGACCATAACACTAATATCCTTCGCAATAATTGAGATAGCATAGATTTAATTGCACCAAAAGAAAGATCTCCTTTTTGTCACTTTAAGAACATTTCTAACTCAAAAATGCAAATGTGTCACTCCAATTCTGGGGTGACGATGTATGTACAATTTTTTTTAATTTGTTGTCCAAAGACAAAGTTGGTACGACAATTTTAAGTATTTAAAAAAATTAATTTAAAAACATAATTTCATAGAAAAGGCTCCATCTGTTATCGAAATATTGAATTTTCGAAATTTTTTCTCAAAAACCCAATAAGTCCTCCCATATAATTTATTTTTATTGAAATCCGTTGAGCCGTTCATGAGAAAGTCGAAAGGTGTATGTCAGGTACCGTTTATAACAAAATATGTACAAGTATTTTTGATTCAAAAATAATGTTGACTATACCTATAGTAGCGCAAAGATTTTTACTTGCGTTATATGTGTACATTATGTACTATTATGGATTCGTAAAAAAAATTAACTCGAGATTTTGATCAAACTTGACAGAAGACTAAAAAAGTGGACCCTACAATTACGTCTGTCTTTCTGTCCTCAAGTCTACACCCTGAACGGTTGGGAATTTTCGGGCACCGAATAAAATAAAATTGTGAAATAACCAATAAAGAAACAATTGTGAAAATTGAGAACTGTCAGATTGACTTATGACAAATTAACAAAAAAAAATCTGTCAGTTTGAGCAAATGAATTTTTAATCCACCACTCACATGTATTCAAATAGAAAAACATGAGTAATTTAAGAGAGTTTTCTCTTACTCACCTAAAAATTTGCGGGTGTTTAGGGCAAGGGGGGTACGAGTCGCGCCTCTATGTAATTATTTTCTCTATGCTATTGGCCCTAGAGGTATTTAATCTGGTAAACACGCTTTTACTACCTTTCCATATTATAAATATCAAATAAGAATAGAAACAATGTTAAAATTATACAACACACACCACCTCGGAGATCAATATATTTTGATCCCAGAACAGTTGTTTGGTTGGTGCAGCTGAATGTTCTTATTTATCTTACAAATAAACCAAATACATACACACACACATACAATTAAAAACAAAATCTTGTGTTCTTTTTGGCACGAAAAATCTGCACTCCCTAATCAAAATATCTATTTTTACAGATTAAACTGATATAATACAAAAAAAAGGAACTACTAGATCACGTATTTGTCTTATATTTGATCACATCGCAGGACAGGATTCTTAGTAGAAACTGCTGAATATTCTTTTGTCAAAAACACATTTGGAGATAGTGGACTACGATTTTTTGACAGCTACAACAACAATAAAGACTCCTATACGATATCAGTGCCACCCAACAGTCAACATCAACAACCAGGATCCAGTCAACATCGTCATCAATTGTAGGATAGTGTTGCCGTCTGCCAAGTAATTTTCAATGTAAAAATTTTAAGTTATAATGTATCTGGTCTTAAAAACAAATTAACAATTCCAGATTTTTTTAAGTTTATATTAGAGTTTGACATTATTATTCTATTAGAAACTTTTCTTGAAGATCGTCAGGAAGCCCAATTTGTTAAGTTTTTCAAAGATTTTCTTATTAAATTTATTCCCGCCACCCGCAATAGTAGATTTGGTAGAGCGAGTGGAGGTTACTTGATAGCTATACGAAGTAGTTTAAAAAGTTTTATTAGCATAGGCTCTGTAAATAGAAGGACTGTGATAATGTTAAATCATAGGCATGAACAATATTACATTCTTCCAACGTATTTGAATTGTACTAATTGGATTAACGATTTTAATGAGTTGCATTCCTTTCTAAATGAAATTGAGTTTAAGAATATTTTAATATTAGGTGATTTAAATGCACGAATCGGTGAATTTCAAAACCCAGCTTCTTTGATGAACAATACCTCACACGCGTTTGTTAGTTTGAGAAGGTCTCTGGACGTAACTGTTAATAGTTATGGCAGGCGTTTAATGGAACTGGCTGAGGACTTCGGTTTAATGATTTTGAATGGAATTACAAAAAGTGATAGCAGAGGTGAACTAACATTTATTTCTGGTCAGGGTTGTTCTGTAATTGATTACTGCTTAGCTAGAGGCGATTGGCTTACTTTTATAGAGGATTTTGGGGTACAACCCGCAATCTACTCAGGTCACCTCCCAATAGTGGTATCCATAAAATTTCAAAAATTCGATGCTATGCTGACCGAATCAGTTCGAAAATATAAATGGGTCAATAGTCAGGTAGCTGTGTACAAGCGTAGACTCGATGCTCAAGTAAATAATCTAGCGAGCCATGTATCATGGTCCTGCGAGCAGTCGGCTGGTGAAATAATAGAAGTCATAAAGCGTTCAGCCATACCACTCAATGGCAAACAAAATTTTGCTGTTGAGTGGTATGACTGGGAATGCATTAAACTCAGGAAAAAATCTTTTGCAATGCTTAACATTTTTAGGAAAACCAAGTCCAATTTCTTTAAATCGCTCTACCTAGATGCAAACAAAAAGTATAAGAGTCTATGCAAAAATAAACAAAAAACTTTCATGGACGGCATAGCAGTAGGTTTATCAAAATGTAAAGATTCAAAATCGTTTTGGTCTAAGATAAGATGTTTAAGTGGGGTTAAGAATTCTCCAGCAACGACAATAAATATAGAGTCACTAGCAAACCATTTCATGGAACTTCTTAACCCTACAACAAATTCACAAATTTTTCAATATGCTTTACCCTCAATTGCTGTTTCAGACCTAGATGAGCTTATTACAATAAATGAATTGCAAGCAATTCTTAAAAATATGAAAAACAACAAGGCAGCCGGGCTAGATGGAATTCCAGCCGAATTTTATAAAAACTCCTCTCCGGCGTTCCTAAATCTTCTTCTTGATTTTTTTAATAAGCTTCTTGAAAAAGAAGAAATACCTCAGGTATTTTTGATGTCAAAAATCTGTCCAATTTTTAAAAAAGGAGACCCAAGCTCACCTGCAAACTATAGGGGCATTTCGATTCTACCTTGTCTTAGAAAAATATTTATCCAAATTCTTTATTGTAGGCTTATGAGGTGGGTAGAAGAGAAGAAATTGCTAAGCTCTTTCCAAGCTGGTTTTCGCTCTGGTCTTTCAACTGTGGATCAGATCTTCGCACTCTTCAATATAGCAAAACGATTCATCGATAACAAACAAAAACTTTATGTCTTTTTTATTGATTTTAGGTCAGCATTTGATAATATCAACCGAAATTCACTACTGTATAAATTATCAACGTTAGGTATATCGACGAAATTTTTAAGACTCTATAAACTTCTCCTCACCAATACTTGCGCCGCTGTGGCAAATGGGAGTGCAATGTCCAGCTTCTTTAGTACCAATAGCGGTGTGCCCCAAGGTTGTCCCTTAAGCCCGATTATGTTCGCCCTTTTCATTGATGATGTCTCGCGTAATTTGCCTGGGGGTGTTCGGTTTGGGAATCTTCTTATTAAGGTTCTACTTTATGCGGACGACCTTGTCGTTTTGTCGGACAACCCTATCACATTACAATTACAAATTAATAGACTCAAAAGCTTTTGTGAGAAATGGGACCTGAATATAAACACCGCGAAGTCGAAAATTATGATCTTTGAAAGTACCCGTCGAAGGAGAAGCCCGCGAGAAGCATGGTTTCTGGAGCGTGAACCTATAGAGGTGGTTAACCAATTTAAATATTTAGGTGTTCTTTTTCGTAGCAATCTAGATTTCCGTCCTCATGTTAAAGATAAATGCTTGTCGGCAAAAACTGCAATAAATCTTATATGGAACAAAATCTTCTGCAACAAATACATAGGCATCTCAGCTAAATTTAGAGTCTTTGAAGCCACTATAAACTCATGCTTATGCTATGCCAGTCAAGTTTTTGGTTACCAAGATCTCGATGAATTTGAGATCGTGCAACGCTTCTTTTTTAAACGAATTTTTAAACTTCCAAATGCTACACCAAATTATGCCATACATGTGGAATCAGGTATCCCTCCAATCTATCTTAAAAACCTTAAATATAATGCCGACTATATAATAAAGGTAATGCAAAGGTCAAGTGAAAATCTTCATAAGCAAATGATGGATTTTGCATTCCGAAGGAATTTGTCTCCATTCAAAGAATGGCAGGAGATAGCAAATGCACACGGATTTAATCTAAACCTTAGTGCAACTTCCCTTGCTAGTTGGAAAGATAGGTTTTATGATTGTATTGCAATTGTCGATGATTCATTGTATCTCAAGTTTTTGAATAGGGCTCAAACCTCTCCAAGCAGATTGGTCTATAAGCAACTTAATCACACTCTGGTTGTAAACAATTACTTTAATAGTAAACTCTCTGCAAATCAAATAAGTACTTTGTTTAAGGCAAGGACTGAGATGCTAAATTTGAATTATAGGCCTCACAGAAATGATAATCCTAGGTGTAACCTTTGCAATCGAAATGAAATCGAAGATGTCAACCATTTTTTAGCCGTTTGTCCTATTCTGCAAGAGATTCGAAGACTTTATTTCTCAAAGAGCTTTTTAAATAATGAGGAAGCGAAACAAATTTTAAACGGAGAGTGCGGTTGGAAGGTCCTTATCAGTTTTATTGATCATGCCTTAGATTACCGAAACAGTTCTTTGGAGTAAATTCAAAATTTTAAATTTATATATGTATATTTATCTATCCTTGTATTATTTATTTATATTTACTTTAAGCTTATTATAATCTTAAACTTTCTTTTTTATTTATTTTTTATTCTCAATAAATGTCAATTTCAGGCAGACGGCAAATATTTTTTGCCATGCTAATGTTCTTAAAATTATTTTAGAATAGGTATATTTAAAGTTTTGGTTAAATAAAGAATTCATAATAATAATAATAATAACTGCTGAATATATTTTTAGTAATTTTTTTATTTAATTTTTCATATACATATGTCGTCACCTCAGTATTTAATTGATCTAAACGAGGAAAAACTAGTTTCGAGAAAACAAATTTTTATTTAGAGGCTATTAAGTTCTACTTAACCCTTAGTTCTTGTTCTAATTGGTCAGTCGGTTTTTTTTTAAATTTCAAGTTTGAAAAAAAGGAAATTGCATATGTGGCATGATTTTTTTTTTCAAATAAGGTGTTTTTGTATGGCTTTTAATTCATATTGGCTTTTAATTCATATTAGTTTTGAAAAAATTCTGTAAATAAATAATATATTGTATTGAATAAAAACGAAACATAAGTAAATTGACCTTCAAAACCAAAAAAATAAATTAATAAATACAAATAAATTAATACTATAGGTATATGGGTATGTCTTTTGTTTCACAGCTAGCAAAATGGCGTTGTATTGTAATATGCCACGTCAACCGCACTTATGTGCTAAGGCATTGACTTCAAATCTTTCTTTTTCCTTTCGTTAGCAACCATTGGGATGGGGCTACTTTAAACCAAAAATAGAAGGGGCTGGGCCATTCTTAGGTTTTTTATATAAAATTATTTGTTTTTCAAAAACGTCATTTGATAGTGTTTTTGTGTTTTATTAAACAAAATTGTCAAAATTTTTAATTTGCAAAATGGTGGCATAACCAAGTTTTTTGATGTTGGAGCAAAAGTTAAAAGTTATTTTATTTAAAGTGATGATCCTGCATTTGCATAATTCGCAATTGATTTTCATAATTAATTTTGAAAAGTTGTTGAACCAATGAAAGCGGGCTGAAAAGTGACACACTTCGTCAATGCCATTCAATGGCACTGTGAACACTATCAACTTCCTGGGAGTGCCCCAGCTCCGAGTACTTATGGATTATATATAAAATTTAAGGATTTCTATGAACGAATTTCAAGAGCTTAGTACTGTTGACTAGGTTTTTGTTCTATACCAACGCAAGTATCAGACCAGTGTCGTCTATGGCACTCTTTGTAGTATTTTATAGAGTGCGCAAATGCAGCAATAGGCGATTTTGTTTAACTTGCAGTGCCCATTGAAAATCAGCCAAAACCCAAAAGCGAAACCGATTTCAGACCAGGATTCTGTGTACGTGGCACATTAATATACACATTGAATTGTTTTGCTCATTTTTCCCCAAATTGTAGACATTCATACATATGTATGCCACTTATACAAAAATTTTTGTAGAACCGTAAACGTATTTAAACAAACAATTGAATGTATGTGCCATTTAGATACAACCAACTACAAAGCGATTTGAGGCATTTAAAAAAAGAATTCTATGTATAATTTTAATACTGAACAACATTAACTGTCTATAAGGCATTTTTGAAACCATGTGTTGCATGTGTTACTTATTCACTGAAATAATTTTTTAAGCTTGGTTTGTATGTATCATTTAAACATTGAAAAATCATTGTGCATACGAAGCACCTTTGAGTAAGAATTGTATGTTTAAGTCATTTAAGCACTGAATTTTGTGTTTGCAAATAAAACATAATATTAGCTTAATTGTATGGGTAGGTCATTTAAGACACTTAAGAAATTTGAAAAAAATTCATACGAAAATATGACCCTCTCATACAAATGCTTATGTGGCAGACCATAACACTAATATCCTTCGCAATAATTGAGATAGCATAGATTTAATTGCACCAAAAGAAAGATCTCCTTTTTGTCACTTTAAGAACATTTCTAACTCAAAAATGCAAATGTGTCACTCCAATTCTGGGGTGACGATGTATGTACAATTTTTTTTAATTTGTTGTCCAAAGACAAAGTTGGTACGACAATTTTAAGTATTTAAAAAAATTAATTTAAAAACATAATTTCATAGAAAAGGCTCCATCTGTTATCGAAATATTGAATTTTCGAAATTTTTTCTCAAAAACCCAATAAGTCCTCCCATATAATTTATTTTTATTGAAATCCGTTGAGCCGTTCATGAGAAAGTCGAAAGGTGTATGTCAGGTACCGTTTATAACAAAATATGTACAAGTATTTTTGATTCAAAAATAATGTTGACTATACCTATAGTAGCGCAAAGATTTTTACTTGCGTTATATGTGTACATTATGTACTATTATGGATTCGTAAAAAAAATTAACTCGAGATTTTGATCAAACTTGACAGAAGACTAAAAAAGTGGACCCTACAATTACGTCTGTCTTTCTGTCCTCAAGTCTACACCCTGAACGGTTGGGAATTTTCGGGCACCGAATAAAATAAAATTGTGAAATAACCAATAAAGAAACAATTGTGAAAATTGAGAACTGTCAGATTGACTTATGACAAATTAACAAAAAAAAATCTGTCAGTTTGAGCAAATGAATTTTTAATCCACCACTCACATGTATTCAAATAGAAAAACATGAGTAATTTAAGAGAGTTTTTTCTTACTCACCTAAAAATTTGCGGGTGTTTAGGGCAAGGGGGGTCCGAGTCGCGCCTCTATGTAATTATTTTCTCTATGCTATTGGCCCTAGAGGTATTTAATCTGGTAAACACGCTTTTACTACCTTTCCATATTATAAATATCAAATAAGAATAGAAACAATGTTAAAATTATACAACACACACCACCTCGGAGATCAATATATTTTGATCCCAGAACAGTTGTTTGGTTGGTGCAGCTGAATGTTCTTATTTACCTTACAAATAAACCAAATACATACACACACACATACAATTAAAAACAAAATCTTGTGTTCTTTTTGGCACGAAAAATCTGCACTCCCTAATCAAAATATCTATTTTTACAGATTAAACTGATATAATACAAAAAAAAGGAACTACTAGATCACGTATTTGTCTTATATTTGATCACATCGCAGGACAGGATTCTTAGTAGAAACTGCTGAATATATTTTTAGTAATTTTTTTATTTAATTTTTCATATACATATGTCGTCACCTCAGTATTTAATTGATCTAAACGAGGAAAAACTAGTTTCGAGAAAACAAATTTTTATTTAGAGGCTATTAAGTTCTACTTAACCCTTAGTTCTTGTTCTAATTGGTCAGTCGGTTTTTTTTTAAATTTCAAGTTTGAAAAAAAGGAAATTGCATATGTGGCATGATTTTTTTTTTCAAATAAGGTGTTTTTGTATGGCTTTTAATTCATATTGGCTTTTAATTCATATTAGTTTTGAAAAAATTCTGTAAATAAATAATATATTGTATTGAATAAAAACGAAACATAAGTAAATTGACCTTCAAAACCAAAAAAATAAATTAATAAATACAAATAAATTAATACTATAGGTATATGGGTATGTCTTTTGTTTCACAGCTAGCAAAATGGCGTTGTATTGTAATATGCCACGTCAACCGCACTTATGTGCTAAGGCATTGACTTCAAATCTTTCTTTTTCCTTTCGTTAGCAACCATTGGGATGGGGCTACTTTAAACCAAAAATAGAAGGGGCTGGGCCATTCTTAGGTTTTTTATATAAAATTATTTGTTTTTCAAAAACGTCATTTGATAGTGTTTTTGTGTTTTATTAAACAAAATTATCAAAATTTTTAATTTGCAAAATGGTGGCATAACCAAGTTTTTTGATGTTGGAGCAAAAGTTAAAAGTTATTTTATTTAAAGTGATGATCCTGCATTTGCATAATTCGCAATTGATTTTCATAATTAATTTTGAAAAGTTGTTGAACCAATGAAAGCGGGCTGAAAAGTGACACACTTCGTCAATGCCATTCAATGGCACTGTGAACACTATCAACTTCCTGGGAGTGCCCCAGCTCCGAGTACTTATGGATTATATATAAAATTTAAGGATTTCTATGAACGAATTTCAAGAGCTTAGTACTGTTGACTAGGTTTTTGTTCTATACCAACGCAAGTATCAGACCAGTGTCGTCTATGGCACTCTTTGTAGTATTTTATAGAGTGCGCAAATGCAGCAATAGGCGATTTTGTTTAACTTGCAGTGCCCATTGAAAATCAGCCAAAACCCAAAAGCGAAACCGATTTCAGACCAGGATTCTGTGTACGTGGCACATTAATATACACATTGAATTGTTTTGCTCATTTTTCCCCAAATTGTAGACATTCATACATATGTATGCCACTTATACAAAAAATTTTGTAGAACCGTAAACGTATTTAAACAAACAATTGAATGTATGTGCCATTTAGATACAACCAACTACAAAGCGATTTGAGGCATTTAAAAAAAGAATTCTATGTATAATTTTAATACTGAACAACATTAACTGTCTATAAGGCATTTTTGAAACCATGTGTTGCATGTGTTACTTATTCACTGAAATAATTTTTTAAGCTTGGTTTGTATGTATCATTTAAACATTGAAAAATCATTGTGCATACGAAGCACCTTTGAGTAAGAATTGTATGTTTAAGTCATTTAAGCACTGAATTTTGTGTTTGCAAATAAAACATAATATTAGCTTAATTGTATGGGTAGGTCATTTAAGACACTTAAGAAATTTGAAAAAAATTCATACGAAAATATGACCCTCTCATACAAATGCTTATGTGGCAGACCATAACACTAATATCCTTCGCAATAATTGAGATAGCATAGATTTAATTGCACCAAAAGAAAGACCTCCTTTTTGTCACTTTAGAACAAAAAAAAAAGTGGACCCTACAATTACGTCTGTCTTTCTGTCCTCAAGTCTACACCCTGAACGGTTGGATGAATCTGCTTTAAACTTGGTACTTATTGTTTTTTCGGTAATATGCCCACACGTTTTTTTTCATTTTCTTAAGACGACAAATATCAGTAGCTCCCATATGTACATTTTTGCCAAAAACAAAAAACTTATTTTTCTCAAAAACGGTTCCAACGGTTTAAAAAAAAAATCAGTTCATTATGAAGGAAAAGGGTACCTTTTGATAATTTTGTTTGGAAAAAAGTTGTTATTTTTGGTACATCTAGAAGAACCATTTTTTTGCTTTTCGATTTTCTGGGAAACGGTTAACTTGATTTTTTAGATTTTTTTTATGCAGAAGCCCTTGAAAGTTTAAACAGTAATGTACGCCCTAATTTTTCATTTTTTCTAAATTAATTTTTTTTTAAATCGATATTTCGAAGGCGAGTCAAACGATTTTTTCGAAACTGCGTATATATGTACATATTAAAAAAAATTTCCTAACACAAGAAAACGGAACCTCCCATACAGATATTAAAAAACACAAATGTATTTCTCAAAAACGGCTTCAAGGATTTTGATAAAATAGTGCATACTAATTAGTGCGTACTTATTAACGGTACTTCCCACAGAAATACTTTTTATATTTTCCACTTTCTCACTTTTGGATGAGTCGATCAAAATTATTATTTTTACGCAAATGTTTCCTAAAAGTGTTAATAATACCACATACTCAATTTTTGAAAAAAAATGGTTTTTCGATTTAAAAAAAAAAATATTTTTTTTTGAAAAATCGATTTTTCAAACCAATCACTGAATTTAACATTTTTTATGTATATAAATAATTTCTTCAAAATGACGGTTCAATTTTTTTTCTAAAATTGTTTTCAAAATTTTATAAATAAAAAAACACTCCAACGATGTTTGATTTTTTTTTTTGTATATACATAACTCGAAAAATTTAAATTTCATTTCTTCCCCCCAAATTTTAACATCTAAGCAATCTAAGAAGATTTTATTCACCAGTATCACAGAGTCCCTCGTAGCAAAGTTCAGAATGTTTTGTTACGCTGCGGATACGAATAAATTTACATTTTAAGCATCGAACGAAATCAAAACATCTGCAACCCATTTTTTCGTAGTTTCAAATTCATCTGATTTACGTCAATAACTGGGAAAAAATGGATTTCAATTTTTGTTCTAAATATTTTGAGAATTTAATTGTTTTGTTAATCAAAAATATTTAATAGGAATATTATAATACCCTTGGGCGATTTCAGGATTTTCTTGGAGCATTTGAAAAAGCCTTGAGGCGATTTGTAACTGCTTTGTTTGCGCTTTGAAAATTAAAATGTATATATTTTCACATTTAATTTCGCAATAAAACTTACATTTCTCTTTTAGTTCAATATTTTTGTGCGATGTGCTTGTTTGTCTGCACGAATCTTTTATTTTTGCTTCCACTTCCACAGGCTACTATGAAAAAAAACGGATCGTAGAAAAAACAGTCAGACTTCCTATTCTTTCGGGGCGAGTGTTGCCAATTTTCCCGAACTCCGAATTTCATAGGGATTATTTTTTTAGAACGACGGGTCCTATAATACATTTGTTCGGGATTCATAGTACGAATATATTACGACAGGGTCTGTGATAAGGCTGATTATGTCTTTCATCCATTTATTTCTACCTAATATGTATTTAATTTTTACTCATCATTTAACGTACATACTATGTAGGCCATACATTTATATATATGTATCTATAAAAATCACATGAATATTATGTGCGTTGCAACTAAAATATAAAGTTGTAAGCATATAGCTACCTACCCTCCTACATGCTTCATTTTCCATATTATATGTACATATATTTATATACATAGGTACATATTACTCTCCTAACTTACATAACCTAGATTTAAATATACATTCTTAGATAGGCACCTATATAACTATTTCTTGAATTAAACATTCGAAAATTCGTTATTCCAGGTAATATTACCTACATACATCAGCCTTTAACCTGCATCAGATAACTAGACGACCTACATTCTAAACGGCTTAAATGTTTAGCTACATTAAAGTTGTTAGCTACAACAGCAAGCTCGTGCGATCATTTTATTTTCCAATTCCTGATAAAACGAAAGAGAATTTTATTGACTTATTCCATACAAATCTTGTTCAGGCTTTTCCTCATGTTTATTCCAATCGATGGGAAAAATCTCTATGATCTCCACACAACCATAGATTGGCTTCAATCTGTATACAAAATTCTTTGAACTTCATTACGTATGAATATGCACTTTATTGAGGCAACTTAATGCAACCCAATGGTAATGGATTTTTAATTCAACTCATTAAATGTAGATAATAAAAAATAAAAAATTATATTTTATCTTCTGGTCACTAATGAAACGTCCTAATTTGTTGTTGCTTAAAAATTCCATAAGACTCTTTCTTTAACATATTAATCCGATTGTAAGCTTACCTCAAGAAATGTGTAAGCATATTATATTATAAAAACAAACAAAGAAAAAACATTAATTATCTCTTTTTTATATATATATTGTAACATTTTTAGGAATTGTTATTGTGGAACAGTTGGCATCTATGATATGAACACATAATTTGAATAAACTACTTATGATGTTGCATTTACGTTGATGAAATTGAAGAAGTCATCCGTTCCGGAAAGCTGAAACTAAAATAAAATCACATAAGGTCAAACAAACAAAATGTAAAATAAAACAATAAATTTGTACATATAAAGCAAAAAATAACAATAATGAATTATGTAAAAATCACAATAAATTTGTACATAAAAAGCAAAACATAACACGAATGTAAACCCCCGAAGTCGTGCCTCTATGTTAATTTCTCTATGCAAACGGTTTTCAACGAAGGCCAAGCATTTTAGGAGAAAGATATAACTTTCCGCTAGACGATTGCTTGAACAGGAACACTCTCTTAAAATATACTTGCGTAAATCTGGGAAATAATCAGCTGTTCATTAAGCTAACTTTATGAGGTTTAATTATTCTATTTCTAAAAATCTAATTCGTGAGATAAATTTATCTGATTTGTAGAATTTTTTTGTCACACAAACCTTGACAGTTAATTTCTGCGGACATAAAATTATATAGTTTCTGAGGTTTATCCGGGGTTTCCGCCGTTGCATTAATACCCTTATATTTGATAGCTTGTAAAAAAAATATACTACTATATACTATTTTCCATTATTACTCTTGATGGCGATGGTGGACATAAAAGATCTATGGATCTGACAATAGCATATCCGGATGTTGCTCAGTCAGGGATTTAATCTGGTAAACACGCTTTTACTACCTTTCCATATTATAAATATCAAATAAGAAAAGAAACAATGTTAAAATAATACAACACACATCACCTCGGAGATCAAGATATTTTGATCCCAGAACAGTTGTTTGGTTGATCCAGATGAATGTTCTTATTTACCTTACAAGTAAGCCAAATACATACACACACATACAATTAAGAACAGAATCGTGTGTTCTTTTTGGCACCAAAAATCTGCACTCCCTAATCAAAATATCTATTTTTACAGATTAAACTGATAAAATACAAAAAAAGGAAATACTATATCACGTATTTGTCTTATATTCGATCATATCGCAGGACAAGATTTTTAATAGAAACGGTTGAATACATTTTTACTAATTTTTTTATTTAATTTTTCATATACATATGAACTACTATATCACGTATTTGTCTTATATTCGATCACATCGCAGGACAAGATTCTTAATAGAAACGGTTGAATATATTTTTACTAATTTTTTTATTTAATTTTTCATATACATATGTATGTCGTCACCTCAGTATTTAAGTGATCTAAACGAGAAAAAACTAGTTTCGAGAAAACAATTTTTTATTTAGAGGCTATTAAGTTCTACTTAACCCTTAGTTCTTGTTTCAATTGGTCAGTCGGTTTTTTTTTGAAATTTCAAGTTGAAAAAAGGAAATTGCATATGTGGCATGATTTTTTTTTTCAAATAAGGTGTTTTTGTATGGTATGAGGCTTTTAATTCATATTAGTTTTGAAAAAATTCTGTAAATAAATAATATATTGTGTTGAATAAAAACGAAACATAAGTAAATTGACCTTCAAAACCAAAAAAATAAATTAATAAATACAAATAAATTAATACTATAGGTATATGGGTATGTCTTTTGTTTCACAGCTTTTTTTTAAATTTTACTGTTAGTTCTCCTTTGATCTTGAAGTGACTCCACTGAAATGATACTTTTTAGAGCTAGCAAAATGGCGTTGTATTGTAATATGCCACGTCAACCGCACTTATGTGCTAAGGCATTGACTTCAAATCTTTTCTTTTTCCTTCCGTTAGCAACCATTGGGATGGGGCTACTTTAAACCAAAAATAGAAGGCGGTGGGCCATTCTTAGGTTTTTTAAATAAAATTATTTGTTTTCCAAAATTAATGTCTTTTGATAGTGTTTTTGTGTTTTATTAAACAAAATTATCAACATTTTTAATTTGCAAAATGGTGGCATAACCAAGTTTTTTGATGTTCTAGCAAAAGTTAAAAGTTAGTTTATTTAAAGTGATGATCCTGCATTTGCATAATTCGCAATTGATTTTCATAATTAATTTTGAAAAGTTGTTGAACCAATGAAAGCGGGCTGAAAAGTGACACACTTCGTCAATGCCATTCAATGGCACTGTGAACACTATCAACTTCCTGGGAGTGCCATAGCTCCGAGTACTTATGGATTATATTTAAAATTTAAGGATTTCTATGAACAAATTTCAAGAGCTTAGTACTGTTGACTAGGTTTTTGTTCTATACCAACGCAAGTATCAGACCAGTGTCGTCTATGGCACTCTCTGTAGTATTTTATAAAGTGCGCAAATGCAGCAATAGGCGATTTTGTTTAACTTGCAGTGCCCATTGAAAAGCAGCCAAAACCCAAAAGCGAAACCGATTTCAGACCAGGATTGTGTGCACGTGGCACATTAATATACACATTGATTTGTTTTGCTCATTTTGCCCCAAATTGTAGACATTCATACATATGTCACTTATACAAAAATGTTTTGTAGAACCGTAAACTTATTTAAACAAACAATTGAATGTATGTGCCATTTAGATACAACCAACTACAAAGCGATTTGAGGCATTTAAAAAAAGAATTCTATTTATAATTTTAATACTGAACAACATTAACTGTCTATAAGGCATTTTTGAAACCATGTGTTGCATGTGTTACTTATTCACTGAAATAATTTTTTAAGCTTGGTTTGTATGTATCATTTAAACATTGAAAAATTATTGTGCATATGAAGCACCTTTGAGTAAGAATTGTATGTTTAAGTCATTTAAGCACTGAATTTTGTGTTTGCAAATAAAACATAATATTAGCTTAATTGTATGCGGGTAGGTCATTTAAAACACTTAAGAAATTTGAAAAAAATTCATACGAAAATATGACCCTCTCATACAAATGCTTATGTGGCAGACCATATATTCCCAAAAGTGCGTATGTATCAATTGGAACACTAATATCCTTCGCAATAATTGAGATAGCATAGATTTAATTGCACTAAAAGAAAGATCTCCTTTTTGCCACTTTAAAAACATTTCTAACTCAAAAATGCAAATGTTTCACTCCAATTCTGGGGTGACGATGTATGTACAATTTTTTTTAATTTGTTGTTCAAAGACAAAGTTGGTACGACAATTTTAAGTATTTAAAAAAATTAATTTAAAAACATAATTTCATAGAAAAGGCTCCATCTGTTATCGAAATATTGAATTTTCGAAATTTTTTCTCAAAAACCCATTAAGTCCTCCCATATAATTTTTATTATTGAAATCCGTTGAGCCGTTCATGAGAAAGTCGAAAGGTGTATGTCAGGTACCGCTTATAACAAAATATGTACAAGTATTTTTGATTCAAAAATAATGTTGACTATACCTATAGTAGCGCAAAGATTTTTACTTGCGTTATATGTGTACATTATGTACTATTATGGATTCGTAAAAAAATTTAACTCGAGATTTTGATCAAACTTGACAGAAGACTAAAAAAGTGGACCCTACAATTACGTCTGTCTTTCTGTCCTCAAGTCTACACCCTGAACGGTTGAATGAATTTGCTTTAAACTTTTTTCTAAAATTGTTTTCAAAATTTTATAAATAAAAAAACTTAAAAAAAAAACAATCCGACGATGTTTGATTTTTTTTTTGTATATACATAACTCGAAAAATTTAAATTTCATTTCTTCCCCCCAAATTTTAACATCTAAGCAATCTAAGAAGATTTTATTCGCCAGTATCACAGAGTCCCTCGTAGCAAAGTTCAGAATGTTTTGTTACGCTGCACACATAATTTGAATAAACTACTTATGATGTTGCATTTACGTTGATGAAATTGAAGAAGTCATCCGTTCCGGAAAGCTTAAACTAAAATAAAATCATATAAGGTCAAACAAACAAAATGTAAAATAAAACAATAAATTTGTACATATAAAGCAAAAAATAACAATAATGAATTATGTAAATGTAAAAAATCACAATAAATTTGTACATAAAAAGCAAAACATAACACGAATGTAAGCCCCCGAAGTCGTGCCTCTATGTTAGTTTCTCTATACAAATTCGTGAGATAAATTTATCTGATTTGTAGAATTTTTTGTCACACAAACCTTGACAGTTAATTTCTGCGGACATAAAATTATATAGTTTCTGAGGTTTATCCGGGGTTTCCGCCGTTGCATTAATACCCTTATATTTGATAGCTTGTAAAAAAAATATACTACTATATACTATTTTCCATTATTACTCTTGATGGCGATGGTGGACATAAAAGATCTATGGATCTGACAATAGCATATCCGGATGTTGCGCAGTCAGGGATTTAATCTGGTAAACACGCTTTTACTACCTTTCCATATTATAAATATCAAATAAGAAAAGAAACAATGTTAAAATTATACAACACACATCACCTCGGAGATCAAGATATTTTGATCCCAGAACAGTTGTTTGGTTGATCCAGATGAATGTTCTTATTTACCTTACAAGTAAACCAAATACATACACACACATACAATTAAAAACAGAATCGTGTGTTCTTTTTGGCACCAAAAATCTGCACTCCCTAATCAAAATATCTATTTTTACAGATTAAACTGATAAAATACAAAAAAAGGAAATACTATATCACGTATTTGTCTTATATTCGATCATATCGCAGGACAAGATTCTTAATAGAAACGGTTGAATACATTTTTACTAATTTTTTTATTTAATTTTTCATATACATAGCAACTACTATATCACGTATTTGTCTTATATTCGATCACATCGCAGGACAAGATTCTTAATAGAAACGGTTGAATATATTTTTACTAATTTTTTTATTTAATTTTTCATATACATATGTATGTCGTCACCTCGGTATTTAAGTGATCTAAACGAGAAAAAACTAGTTTCGAGAAAACAATTTTTTATTTAGAGGCTATTAAGTTCTACTTAACCCTTAGTTCTTGTTTCAATTGGTCAGTCGGTTTTTTTTTTGAAATTTCAAGTTGAAAAAAGGAAATTGTATATGTGGCATGACTTTTTTTTTCAAATAAGGTGTTTTTGTATGGTATGAGGCTTTTAATTCATATTAGTTTTGAAAAAATTCTGTAAATAAATAATATATTGTGTTGAATAAAAACGAAACATAAGTAAATTGACCTTCAAAACCAAAAAAATAAATTAATAAATACAAATAAATTAATACTATAGGTATATGGGTATGTCTTTTGTTTCACAGCTTTTTTTTAAATTTTACTGTTAGTTCTCCTTTGATCTTGAAGTGACTCCACTGAAATGATACTTTTTAGAGCTAGCAAAATGGCGTTGTATTGTAATATGCCACGTCAACCGCACTTATGTGCTAAGGCATTGACTTCAAATCTTTTCTTTTTCCTTCCGTTAGCAACCATTGGGATGGGGCTACTTTAAACCAAAAATAGAAGGCGCTGGGCCATTCTTAGGTTTTTTAAATAAAATTATTTGTTTTCCAAAATTAATGTCTTTTGATAGTGTTTTTGTGTTTTATTAAACAAAATTATCAACATTTTTAATTTGCAAAATGGTGGCATAACCAAGTTTTTTGATGTTCTAGCAAAAGTTAAAAGTTAGTTTATTTAAAGTGATGATCCTGCATTTGCATAATTCTCAATTGATTTTCATAATTAATTTTGAAAAGTTGTTGAACCAATGAAAGCGGGCTGAAAAGTGACACACTTCGTCAATGCCATTCAATGGCACTGTGAACACTATCAACTTCCTGGGAGTGCCATAGCTCCGAGTACTTATGGATTATATTTAAAATTTAAGGATTTCTATGAACAAATTTCAAGAGCTTAGTACTGTTGACTAGGTTTTTGTTCTATACCAACGCAAGTATCAGACCAGTGTCGTCTATGGCACTCTCTGTAGTATTTTATAAAGTGCGCAAATGCAGCAATAGGCGATTTTGTTTAACTTGCAGTGCCCATTGAAAAGCAGCCAAAACCCAAAAGCGAAACCGATTTCAGACCAGGATTGTGTGCACGTGGCACATTAATATACACATTGATTTGTTTTGCTCATTTTACCCCAAATTGTAGACATTCATACATATGTCACTTATACAAAAATGTTTTGTAGACCCGTAAACTTATTTAAACAAACAATTGAATGTATGTGCCATTTAGATACAACCAACTACAAAGCGATTTGAGGCATTTAAAAAAAGAATTCTATTTATAATTTTAATACTGAACAACATTAACTGTCTATAAGGCATTTTTGAAACCATGTGTTGCATGTGTTACTTATTCACTGAAATAATTTTTTAAGCTTGGTTTGTATGTATCATTTAAACATTGAAAAATTATTGTGCATATGAAGCACCTTTGAGTAAGAATTGTATGTTTAAGTCATTTAAGCACTGAATTTTGTGTTTGCAAATAAAACATAATATTAGCTTAATTGTATGCGGGTAGGTCATTTAAAACACTTAAGAAATTTGAAAAAAATTCATACGAAAATATGACCCTCTCATACAAATGCTTATGTGGCAGACCATATTCCCAAAAGTGCGTATGTATCAATTGGAACACTAATATCCTTCGCAATAATTGAGATAGCATAGATTTAATTGCACTAAAAGAAAGATCTCCTTTTTGCCACTTTAAAAACATTTCTAACTCAAAAATGCAAATGTTTCACTCCAATTCTGGGGTGACGATGTATGTACAATTTTTTTTAATTTGTTGTCCAAAGACAAAGTTGGTACGACAATTTTAAGTATTTAAAAAAATTAATTTAAAAACATAATTTCATAGAAAAGGCTCCATCTGTTATCGAAATATTGAATTTTCGAAATTTTTTCTCAAAAACCCATTAAGTCCTCCCATATAATTTTTATTATTGAAATCCGTTGATCCGTTCATGAGAAAGTCGAAAGGTGTATGTCAGGTACCGCTTATAACAAAATATGTACAAGTATTTTTGATTCAAAAATAATGTTGACTATACATATAGTAGCGCAAAGATTTTTACTTGCGTTATATGTGTACATTATGTACTATTATGGATTCGTAAAAAAATTTAACTCGAGATTTTGATCAAACTTGACAGAAGACTAAAAAAGTGGACCCTACAATTCCGTCTGTCTTTCTGTCCTCAAGTCTACACCCTGAACGGTTGAATGAATTTGCTTTAAACTTTTTTCTAAAATTGTTTTCAAAATTTTATAAATAAAAAAACTTAAAAAAAAGAATCCGACGATGTTTGATTTTTTTTTGTATATACATACATAACTCGAAAAATTTAAATTTCATTTCTTCCCCCCAAATTTTAACATCTAAGCAATCTAAGAAGATTTTATTCACCAGTATCACAGAGTCCCTCGTAGCAAAGTTCAGAATGTTTTGTTACGCTGCGGATACGAATAAATTTACATTTTAAGCATCGAACGAAATCAAAACATCTGCAACCCATTTTTTCGTAGTTTCAAATTCATCTGATTTACGTCAATAACTGGGAAAAAATTGATTTCAATTTTTGTTCTAAATATTTTGAGAATTTAACTGTTTTGTTAATCAAAAATATTTAATAGGAATTTTATAATACCCTTGGGCGAATTCAGGATTTTCTTGGAGCATTTGAAAAAGCCTTGAGGCGATTTGTAATTGCTTTGTTTGCGCTTTGAAAATTAAAATGTATATATTTTCACATTTAATTTCGCAATAAAACTTACATTTCTCTTTTAGTTCAATATTTTTGTGCGATGTGCTTGTTTGTCTGCACGAATTTTTTATTTTTGCTTCCACTTCCACAGGCTACTATGAAAAAAACGGATCGTAGAAAAAACAGTAAGACTTCCTATTCTTTCGGGGCGAGTGTTGCCAATTTTCCCGAACTCCGAATTTCGTAGGGAATATGTTTTTAGAACGACGGGTCCTATAATACATTTGTTCGGGATTCATAGTACGAATATATTACGACAGGGTCTGTGATAAGGCTGATTATGTCTTTCATCCATTTACTTCTACCTAATATGTATTTAATTTTTACTCATCATTTAACGTACATTCTATGTAGGCCATACATTTATATATATGTATCTATAAAAATCACATGAATATTATGTGTGTTGCAACTAAAATACAAAGTTGTAAGCATATAGCTACCTACCCTCCTACATGCTTCATTTTCAATATTATATGTACATATATTTATATACATAGGTACATATTACTCTCCTAACTTACATAACCTAGATTTAAATATACATTCTTAGATAGGCACCTATATAACTATTTCTTGAATTAAACATTCGAAAATTCGTTATTCCAGGTAATATTACCTACATACATCAGCCTTTAACCTGCATCAGATAACTAGACGACCTACATTCTAAACGGCTTAAATGTTTAGCTACATTAAAGTTGTTAGCTACAACACCAAGCTCGTGCGATCCAGTCCTTCAATTTATTTTCCAATTCCTGATAAAAAGAAAGAGAATTTTATTGACTTATTCCATACAAATCTTGTTCAGGCTTTTCCTCATGTTTATTCCAATCGATGGGAAAAATCTCTATGATCTCCACACAACCATAGATTGGCTTCAATCTGTATACAAAATTCTTTGAACTTCATTACGTATGAATATGCACATTATTGAGGCAACTTAATGCAACCCAATGGTAATGGATTCTTAATTCAACTCATTAAATGTAGATAATAAAAAAAAAATTGTATTTTATCTTCTGGTCACTAATGAAACGTCCTAATTTTGTTGCGAGCCCTTGCCCAAATGCAACATTCGAACCCTGAAATGAAATAAATAAAATTATAATTTTATATATAATTTTATAATTTAATCAAAAAAATATAAATATAGCTACTTAATATGTAATAATAATTAAAAACAAATAATCTCTTACCAAAACAATGAACCCATCACAGCACATTTGTTTCGTAAAGTCAAGTCACATAGATAAACAGAAAAAGAGATAGAGTACTTGTAACCAGAGATTATTATTCCCCGGATTTGGGTAAACAAGCTACGACACTTCTTTGTGTTGTTTTTGTTAATGACTTCATTGGTGAAACAAATTATATTAAGCAACTATTTGCAGATTTTGTCTTTGATTCATGGCTTGAATGCTTATGGGTTATGACAGTTCAGGGATCTATTGAATACAATGGATGTTGCTGGTGTATTCTCTATAAGTAGAATAGTTTTTTTTGGAGGCCATTGATAGTTGACCTGAGGGGCGCTGGTACCGTCTTGGAGTAATTTAAAGTAAGCTTTCGTGGCGTCGCGTGGAAACAATGTAAGAGATATTTTGTGTATGCTAATCTTAATAAAATTAATAATATAGGAATTGTGAATGTCACTCAATGTGAAGTCCTAAAACGGATTCGAAGGGTTGCACTGGCATGATACCAGTGCTCTCATAAAAGTCTACGAGCTGCCTTATCTTTCTGGGTATTTAGGGTGGTGGACCAGTTCGGCGCTCCAGGTTGGGTGGACTGACTACTGGTGAAAAGTCGCAGAGACTCTTTGTTAGGTTTATTTCGGGACAAAAGCTATTAGTTTTGTATATAGGGAACAGGATTGTTCTTTTATACTCTTGATCGTTGTATGCACTTTTGTCTCGCGTTTATATTTATACTTGTGTCGTGAAAGTTATTTTTGTTGAAGTGTTACGTTCAAATACGATTTTGTATAAGATTTTCATGTTAAGAAATTAAAAGTCTCACCCTGGTATTAAAGGTTGTAAAAATATTAGAGACGGCACGAACTCTTTTTCTAGGGCATAAAAGTGGTTATGCGAATTGGTGTCATAAATTTACACAAAAAAAAAGTTGCGTCAACGTCATCTGCGAACGAGGACCTATCTTGAGGTTATCCTAAAAAGTCCTAGCTTGTGAACACATCCCTCGAATTTCGAAAGAAATATAAATGTCATTGTTTGTTTTGTTCAACCATACAAAGGCATTTAATGATGGCGTCCATGGGAAATATAGTTGACTGTGTACGGATGCCCTTCACAGAGTTGTGGGCATAGAGAAACTAACTTAGAGGCACGACTTCGGGGGTTTATTCTCTTTCACCCTACAAGCTAAATTGAGAGGATTTCCTCCGTTTCGACAAGCATGTGTTAGTTGCCCGTGCATTTTAAATGGAGCAGACCCCAACACAGGCTTATCGAAACGGAGGAGTGCGCAATCCCAATTTTGGTAGATATGGTGACCTTATATATTTAAAATGGAAATCCGTTAATTTCAAAAATTGAAAAATGAATTGCTTTTTAGTTAAATTGTATTTTTAAAGGCCTTAATCAAACATAAAACATACTAATAAAAGCTTTTTGTTGATTCAGGCTTACAAATTAAGCAATATTTATTAATTTTATGTTCAAAATGAAGAAAATCCAAAGTAGAAGCAAACCATAGCATATTAATGCGTACGTGCCAAAATTCCACCACAAGAAAAGACCAGTTTACTCAATTTGAGGTGAGTATTTTGACAGATGACAAAACAATAAAAAAAAAGATATTCATTTCAAAACAAATATTGGAAGCACAAATAAGCCATAATTAAGTTATTAGTATATGATTGGAAGTGCGCGAGTTTTATTTTATTTATTTTGTATTTTGTCCTTTGCTAGTGAAAATTCTGATCCATCCATACGTTCTACGAAAATATTAACTCAAAAAGAATACTTTCGTAATTTAACTAATTCTTATCTTCCATCATACCAAACCAATCTTAATCTTCCCGAAGTCATTGGTAAAGCTACTTTGAAAACAAATTTCGTTAAGCATCTTGTATTGGCTCACAGTAAAAACAATGTTAAACCAATTGAACGCATGAAGAATGCCTTGTTTACAGCAGAAATCCACCAAGAAATGGAGCACATGCGATTGAATAAAATGTATCGCATCCAAGCGTACGCTTGGTCGCATTTAGTTCGTGGCAATTGCTTTTGTGTGATCAACTCGAATAGAACTGGTAAAACCTGGTGTTATTTGCCTCCGGTTTGTAGCATGTTGAGTTTCCGTCTAGAATCGAAAGGCATTCTGCCGACCTATGGTTCAGCTGTTATTATAATCGCACCATCGTCCGTTCAGGTTGAGAGTATTTCTCGTCATTGTCGACGCATTTTGGCTAGCACAACACCAAAAATTAGTATTGTCCCAGCATATGGACTTCGAAACAACGAATATGTTAAAATTGAACTGCTTAATGGGTGTGGTGTGCGTAATTACACCACCGTGGGGCAGCGTTTGCTCGAGGCCAACGAGAAGGAAAACTTGCTCAACATACGCCAAGTAAAACTTTAGTTATCGATGGTTTGGAGAGCATAATGAATGAGAATCCCGAGTTTGATGAAACCCTCTTCAAGCTTATCTCTCCAGTTCTTCAAGATGAAAAGATTCCATTTCAACTGGTGGTTACTTCCAAGACATGGACTCGGTGATTTATTAATTTTGTAAGGATTGCTAATCAGCCTTTGTTGTGCATTGCAGACTATTTAGAAGCTGCAGTCTATGCCAAGGCTAAAGTTTCCATTAAATTGCAAAGTAACTCCGAAAAGATGTCGGTTGTTATGAAATGTTTGGATAAGGGCGCATATCAGTTGGAGCGTTGTGCAGTCTTGTGCAATTCGGCAGATGAAGTACTGGAAGTTGAGAGATGCTTGCGCGAATCCGGATACATGTGTATGGTTTATACGGATCAAATGCCAGCTGATAGTACCGATATGATCAAGGAATGGAAGGAGAAGGTAAGTCTCATAGTAGAATAAAAAAAAACTCCTGCTTTTTCTCCGTCATTATTAAATAAAATGCAAGACTGGATAGCACGAACTTGCTGTTGTAGCTAACAACCTTAATGTATCTAGACATTAAAGCTGTAGAGGCCGATGTAGTTAAGATTACTTTAATTCTTAGTATAATGAATTGTCGGATAGATGATTAAAAGAATAGTTACTTAGGTAAATACCAATCTACAAATGTATATTTAAATCTTTGTTATGGATTTGAATTATGTAAGTTAGGATAGTAAAATATACATATATATATATATATTTATGGAAGCTAAGTATGTAAACATGTGCATATAATAATGAAAATGAAGGATGTAGGTGGGTAGGTAGCTATATGCATATAACTTTATAATTTAGGTGCAATCTGCATACATAAGATTCATGTGATTCTTAGACACATATTATTTAATATAGAATACGAATAGATTTTGAACTATATCTTTGCAACGGGTTGTCCAATAAAGGTGAGCGATATCTTTTTAGAATCAGCACTTCATACTTTCAAAGGAAGCATCAACATTTTTTGCAAAGAAGTTGAATAAAAAAAAATAGCTCCAGGAATACGCATACATCATTCTAAATATGCGTATTTCAAGAGTGATTTTTTGCAATAAGGCTTCTACATAAAAACTTTTGATGCTGATTTTGAGAGTATCAAGAGTAGATTACAAAAAGGTATCAACCAAGAACCAAGTTTTTAGGATAACCCGTTCCAAAGATACACTTCAAAGTATTTTCAGATTATGTATTTCAAGGTGAACAGTGAATAGATTTTCAACTATATCTTTGCAACGGGTTGTCCAATAAAGGTGAGCGATATCTTTTTAGAATCAGCACTTCATACTTTCAAAGGAGGCATCAACATTTTTTGCAAAGAAGTTGAATAAAAAAAATAGCTCCAGGAATACGCATACATCATTCTAAATATGCGTATTTCAAGAGTGATTTTTTGCAATAAGGCTTCTACATAAAAACTTTTGATGCTGATTTTGAGAGTATCAAGAGTAGATTACAAAAAGGTATCAACCAAGTTTTTAGGATAACCCGTTCCAAAGATACACTTCAAAGTATTTTCAGATTATGTATTTCAAGGTGAACAGTGAATAGATTTTCAACTATATCTTTGCAACAGGTTGTCCAATAAAGGTGAGCGATATCTTTTTAGAATCAGCACTTCATACTTTCAAAGGAAGCATCAACATTTTTTGCAAAGAAGTTGTATTAAAAAAAATAGCTCCAGGAATACGCATACATCATTCTAAATGTGCGTATTTCAAGAGTGATTTTTTGCAATAAGGCTTCTACATAAAAACTTTTGATGCTGATTTTGAGAGTATCAAGAGTAGATTACAAAAAGGTATCAACCAAGTTTTTAGGATAACCCGTTCCAAAGATACACTTCAAAGTATTTTCAGATTATGTATTTCAAGGTGAACAGTGAATAGTTTTTGAACTATATCTTTGGAACGGGTTGTCCAATAAAGGTGAGCGATATCTTTTTAGAATCAGCACTTCATAATTTCAAAGGAAGCATCAACATTTTTTGCAAAGAAGTTGTATTAAAAAAAATTGCTCCAGGAATACGCATACATCATTCTAAATATGCGTATTTCAAGAGTGATTTTTTGCAATAAGGCTTCTACATAAAAACTTTTGATGCTGATTTTGAGAGTATCAAGAGTAGATTACAAAAAGGTATCAACCAAGTTTTTAGGATAACCCGTTCCAAAGATACACTTCAAAGTATTTTCAGATTATGTATTTCAAGGTGAACAGTGAATAGTTTTTGAACTATATCTTTGGAACGGGTTGTTCAATAAAGGTGAGCGATATCTTTTTAGAATCAGCACTTCATACTTTCAAAGGAAGCATCAACATTTTTTGCAAAGCAGTTGTATTAAAAAAAAATGCTCCAGGAATACGCATACATCATTCTAAATATGCGTATTTCAAGAGTGATTTTTTGCAATAAGGCTTCTACATAAAAACTGTTGATGCTGATTTTGAGAGTATCAAGTGTAGATTACAAAAAGGTATCAACCAAGTTTTTAGGATAACCCGTTCCAAAGATACACTTCAAAGTATTTTCAGATTATGTATTTCAAGGTGAACAGTGAATAGATTTTGAACTATATCTTTGCAACGGGTTGTCCAATAAAGGTAAGCGGTATCTTTTTAGAATCAGCACTTCATACTTTCAAACGAAGCAAATGCAAGAATTCTAGAATGATCTACCTGGTTTTTATTTAGTTGTTTAAGTATAGCATAGTATAGTATAAAAAAACAAAAACTCCTGCTTTTCCTCCGTCATTATTAAATAAAATGCAAGACTGGATCACACGAACTTGCTGTTGTAGCTAACAACATTAATGTATCTAACCAATAAAGCTGTTTAGTAGGTATGTAGTCTAGTTATCCTATGCAGGTTTAAGGCCTATGTAGTTAAGATTACTTTAATTCTTAATATAATGAATTGTCGAATAGATGATTAAAGGAATAGTTACTTAGATTAATACCAATCTACATTTAAATCTTTGTTATGGATTTGAATTATGTAAGTTACGATAGTATATTTAAAATGGAAATCCGTTAATTTCAAAAATTGAAAAATGAATTGCTTTTTAGTTAAATTGTATTTTTAAAGGCCTTAATCAAACATAAAACATACTAATAAAAGCTTTTTGTTGATTCAGGCTTACAAATTAAGCAATATTTATTAATTTTATGTTCAAAATGAAGAAAATCCAAAGTAGAAGCAAACCATAGCATATTAATGCGTACGTGCCAAAATTCCACCACAAGAAAAGACCAGTTTACTCAATTTGAGGTGAGTATTTTGACAGATGACAAAACAATAAAAAAAAAGATATTCATTTCAAAACAAATATTGGAAGCACAAATAAGCCATAATTAAGTTATTAGTATATGATTGGAAGTGCGCGAGTTTTATTTTATTTATTTTGTATTTTGTCCTTTGCTAGTGAAAATTCTGATCCATCCATACGTTCTACGAAAATATTAACTCAAAAAGAATACTTTCGTAATTTAACTAATTCTTATCTTCCATCATACCAAACCAATCTTAATCTTCCCGAAGTCATTGGTAAAGCTACTTTGAAAACAAATTTCGTTAAGCATCTTGTATTGGCTCACAGTAAAAACAATGTTAAACCAATTGAACGCATGAATAATGCCTTGTTTACAGCAGAAATCCACCAAGAAATGGAGCACATGCGATTGAATAAAATGTATCGCATCCAAGCGTACGCTTGGTCGCATTTAATTCGTGGCAATTGCTTTTGTGTGATCAACTCGAATAGAACTGGTAAAACCTGGTGTTATTTGCCTCCGGTTTGTAGCATGTTGAGTTTCCGTCTAGAATCGAAAGGCATTCTGCCGACCTATGGTTCAGCTGTTATTATAATCGCACCATCGTCCGTTCAGGTTGAGAGTATTTCTCGTCATTGTCGACGCATTTTGGCTAGCACAACACCAAAAATTAGTATTGTCCCAGCATATGGACTTCGAAACAACGAATATGTTAAAATTGAACTGCTTAATGGGTGTGGTGTGCGTAATTACACCACCGTGGGGCAGCGTTTGCTCGAGGCCAACGAGAAGGAAAACTTGCTCAACATACGCCAAGTAAAACTTTAGTTATCGATGGTTTGGAGAGCATAATGAATGAGAATCCCGAGTTTGATGAAACCCTCTTCAAGCTTATCTCTCCAGTTCTTCAAGATGAAAAGATTCCATTTCAACTGGTGGTTACTTCCAAGACATGGACTCGGTGATTTATTAATTTTGTAAGGATTGCTAATCAGCCTTTGTTGTGCATTGCAGACTATTTAGAAGCTGCAGTCTATGCCAAGGCTAAAGTTTCCATTAAATTGCAAAGTAACTCCGAAAAGATGTCGGTTGTTATGAAATGTTTGGATAAGGGCGCATATCAGTTGGAGCGTTGTGCAGTCTTGTGCAATTCGGCAGATGAAGTACTGGAAGTTGAGAGATGCTTGCGCGAATCCGGATACATGTGTATGGTTTATACGGATCAAATGCCAGCTGATAGTACCGATATGATCAAGGAATGGAAGGAGAAGGTAAGTCTCATAGTAGAATAAAAAAAAACTCCTGCTTTTTCTCCGTCATTATTAAATAAAATGCAAGACTGGATAGCACGAACTTGCTGTTGTAGCTAACAACCTTAATGTATCTAGACATTAAAGCTGTTTAGGCCGATGTAGTTAAGATTACTTTAATTCTTAGTATAATGAATTGTCGGATAGATGATTAAAAGAATAGTTACTTAGGTAAATACCAATCTACAAATGTATATTTAAATCTTTGTTATGGATTTGAATTATGTAAGTTAGGATAGTAAAATATACATATATATATATATATTTATGGAAGCTAAGTATGTAAACATGTGCATATAATAATGAAAATGAAGGATGTAGGTGGGTAGGTAGCTATATGCATATAACTTTATAATTTAGGTGCAATCTGCATACATAAGATTCATGTGATTCTTAGACACATATTATTTAATATAGAATACGAATAGATTTTGAACTATATCTTTGCAACGGGTTGTCCAATAAAGGTGAGCGATATCTTTTTAGAATCAGCACTTCATACTTTCAAAGGAAGCATCAACATTTTTTGCAAAGAAGTTGAATAAAAAAAAATAGCTCCAGGAATACGCATACATCATTCTAAATATGCGTATTTCAAGAGTGATTTTTTGCAATAAGGCTTCTACATAAAAACTTTTGATGCTGATTTTGAGAGTATCAAGAGTAGATTACAAAAAGGTATCAACCAAGAACCAAGTTTTTAGGATAACCCGTTCCAAAGATACACTTCAAAGTATTTTCAGATTATGTATTTCAAGGTGAACAGTGAATAGATTTTCAACTATATCTTTGCAACGGGTTGTCCAATAAAGGTGAGCGATATCTTTTTAGAATCAGCACTTCATACTTTCAAAGGAGGCATCAACATTTTTTGCAAAGAAGTTGAATAAAAAAAATAGCTCCAGGAATACGCATACATCATTCTAAATATGCGTATTTCAAGAGTGATTTTTTGCAATAAGGCTTCTACATAAAAACTTTTGATGCTGATTTTGAGAGTATCAAGAGTAGATTACAAAAAGGTATCAACCAAGTTTTTAGGATAACCCGTTCCAAAGATACACTTCAAAGTATTTTCAGATTATGTATTTCAAGGTGAACAGTGAATAGATTTTCAACTATATCTTTGCAACAGGTTGTCCAATAAAGGTGAGCGATATCTTTTTAGAATCAGCACTTCATACTTTCAAAGGAAGCATCAACATTTTTTGCAAAGAAGTTGTATTAAAAAAAATAGCTCCAGGAATACGCATACATCATTCTAAATGTGCGTATTTCAAGAGTGATTTTTTGCAATAAGGCTTCTACATAAAAACTTTTGATGCTGATTTTGAGAGTATCAAGAGTAGATTACAAAAAGGTATCAACCAAGTTTTTAGGATAACCCGTTCCAAAGATACACTTCAAAGTATTTTCAGAGTATGTATTTCAAGGTGAACAGTGAATAGTTTTTGAACTATATCTTTGGAACGGGTTGTCCAATAAAGGTGAGCGATATCTTTTTAGAATCAGCACTTCATAATTTCAAAGGAAGCATCAACATTTTTTGCAAAGAAGTTGTATTAAAAAAAATTGCTCCAGAAATACGCATACATCATTCTAAATATGCGTATTTCAAGAGTGATTTTTTGCAATAAGGCTTCTACATAAAAACTTTTGATGCTGATTTTGAGAGTATCAAGAGTAGATTACAAAAAGGTATCAACCAAGTTTTTAGGATAACCCGTTCCAAAGATACACTTCAAAGTATTTTCAGATTATGTATTTCAAGGTGAACAGTGAATAGTTTTTGAACTATATCTTTGGAACGGGTTGTTCAATAAAGGTGAGCGATATCTTTTTAGAATCAGCACTTCATACTTTCAAAGGAAGCATCAACATTTTTTGCAAAGCAGTTGTATTAAAAAAAAATGCTCCAGGAATACGCATACATCATTCTAAATATGCGTATTTCAAGAGTGATTTTTTGCAATAAGGCTTCTACATAAAAACTGTTGATGCTGATTTTGAGAGTATCAAGTGTAGATTACAAAAAGGTATCAACCAAGTTTTTAGGATAACCCGTTCCAAAGATACACTTCAAAGTATTTTCAGATTATGTATTTCAAGGTGAACAGTGAATAGATTTTGAACTATATCTTTGCAACGGGTTGTCCAATAAAGGTGAGCGGTATCTTTTTAGAATCAGCACTTCATACTTTCAAAAGAAGCAAATGCAAGAATTCTAGAATGATCTACCTGGTTTTTATTTAGTTGTTTAAGTATAGCATAGTATAGTATAAAAAAACAAAAACTCCTGCTTTTCCTCCGTCATTATTAAATAAAATGCAAGACTGGATCACACGAACTTGCTGTTGTAGCTAACAACATTAATGTATCTAACCAATAAAGCTGTTTAGTAGGTATGTAGTCTAGTTATCCTATGCAGGTTTAAGGCCTATGTAGTTAAGATTACTTTAATTCTTAATATAATGAATTGTCGTATAGATGATTAAAGGAATAGTTACTTAGATTAATACCAATCTACATTTAAATCTTTGTTATGGATTTGAATTATGTAAGTTACGATAGTAAAATATATATCTACATATATATACATATTGATGGAACCTAAAGTATGTTAATATGTATAATAATGAAAATGAAGGTGGGTAGGTAGCTATATACATGCAACTTCATAATTTAGGTGCAATATGTATACATAATGATTTTAAAAGACACATGTGTATATATAAATGTATGAGGTCGTACATTTTATGTAGTATTCAGTGACGTACGCAAAGATTAGTAAAAAGGGAATAATAATGAGGTATAGAAATAAATGGATAATACACATAAATAAATGGTTTTATATTGCTTAGTCTTTATAGTTTGAGGCAAAAGAAAGATGCAATTTGAATTCTTTAAGAATATCAAAAAAAAATTCAAAAATCGTTGGAGCGGTTTTTTAATAAATTAATTTTTTATGTATAAAATTTCGAAAACATTTTAAGATATTATTAATATACATATAAAATTCAATTAAAAAAAAAATTGTGTAACTAGTTTTTGAAAAATCGATTTTTCAATAAAAATTGTATTTATTTTTCAAAAAGCGAAACATTTTTTTTTTAATTTAGTATGAATTTTTTTGTATAAAAAAAATTATTTTATTCAGTTCATCCAATGTTGAGAAAGTCGAAAATATGAAAAGTGGTTCTATGGGAAGTGCCGTTAATAAGTACGAAAAAAAATATTTGTAATAATGTCAAAAAACTAACAAATACGAAGTTTCGAAAAAATCTATTGATTCGTTTTTGAAATTTTGAGTTTAAAAAAAATATTTATTTCCAAAATAAATGAACTGAATACTTCATACGATGTAGGCCGTCATACATTTATATATACATAATTATGTATCTTATAAATAATAATGACTAAATTACATACATAAACATGTTTTTGCTATCTACGTCACTGAATACCTACCTACTTACAGTATATACTATTTGAGCTCTCATACATTTATATACCTATATATCATTAAAAATCAAATGAATATTATGTAAATTGCACCTATCATATAAAATTATATGCATATATCTACCTACTTATCACCAACTTACACTTTCAATGTACATTGTATGTATAAACATTTACATGCCTACATATCCATATCTGAATGTACCTCTAGGTACACAATTATCATCCTAATTTCCGTAATTAAAATCTATAATCTAGATTTAAACATACATTTGTAGGTATGTAGGTACCTAAGTAACTATTCCTTGAATCATCCATTCAATCCATTATACTAAAAACTTACCTACATATTTGGACCTACCTACTATTATCTTCAATGTTTAGCTACATTAAAAAATATTCAAATTTAGTTTAAAACTAATAAATAAAAATGAAAAATAGAAACTTGAAGTTATGAATTTGGATCGGGCCAGAGCAAATTAAATGTTTAAACTTTAAACTTTAAATTTATAAATTTGACTATTCTTTTAATTTCCTTTTCAAAAATAATAAATTACGTACAAAACGCAAATCGAGTTACTAGTTTCTGATATCTAGGTCACTGAATAGGTACCAACCTACATACATTATGTACTAGGTGGACTCTCTGACATTTATATAAATATATATCTTTAACAATCAAATGAATATTATGTATATTAAAACTATCATATAAGGTTTAATATGCATATATGGATCTACCAAAACCATCCAACACTTTCATTATACATTATTATGTACCTACATATTTACATATCTAGGGTCCATAGACATACATATGTATGTAATGTAGGTACATTTTACCATCCCAATTTACAGAATTAAAATCCATAAGATAGATTTAAATATACATATTTAGGTAGGTACCTAGTAACTATTTCCTGAAACATACAATAATTCTATTCATTATACTAAGAACTTACCTACATCGGTTCTAAACTTACCTAATGATAATTGGACCTACATACTAACAGCGTCAAAGTTTAGTTACATTAAAGAAAACTCGAAATTTAAAACTAATAAATCGGCCCTATCACAGAAGCCATCGCAATCGAAAATCTACTGCGAATCTTGAAAAATCTATCATAGCATCCATTAGTAATCGAAAATCATAAAATCGGATTTCATAATCTCTAAATATTTACAGATTATTTAATTTTTATTTTACAGATAGTTTTTGTGGGAAATTTGCTGCGTGTGAATCCAATTTCTATGAAACGGCTTGCGTATGCCATGGAGACTTGTGTTTTGATTCAGTTCAATGGAGAAATATCTGCTGCAGTCCATGAGACCGATGACGACACACACACCAACACCGACGACGCGAAGCACAGGCGACAATTGTTGCAGATGATTCTGCCTCACAAACTGCAAGACACCACATCATCCACCTCATCCAATATTGAATCAAAAAAGGATCATTAACATTGATTGCGTTCCTGACAAAAATGTGATCTTATTCTATTCTTCATAATGTTCTATATATCTCTGTGAGCAGCAAACTTATTTGTAATGAATAATAATAATAATTTTAATTATTTTTTGTTTTCATTAATACAATATTTATATTTATATACATGTATATGATTCTTTGTTTATTTTCGGGAATGTTTGTTCAACTTCACCTTTAAAAAAAACGGTCTAATTTTAAAAACACGAAAGAACTACTTTTAGATAGCAATTTTTCTAAATAATTGTTTGATTATAAAATGATTGGAAGGATTTAGAAGCTGAGGTTAATTTACACTCAGAACCGTTACAATCATCGAAATCAAGCAAGTAATTTGGAAATTAGAGCTTTGCGTAAGTACTGATTTCAAGATTTTTCTTGATATCAGTAGAAATTTCTTGGATTTGCTACTTTGGACAAGCTGTCATTTCCAAAGTACTTGCTTGATCTCGATGATTGAAACTGTTGTGAGTTTTAATTTATGTCAGCTTGTAAATTCTTGAAACCGTTTTGAATTCGAGCAAATATTTCAAAAAATTTGCATCTGAAAGTAATTTTGTAATTTTTCATTTTTTTAAAACACGAAGAAACTACTTTTAGATAGCAATTTTTCTAAATAATTGTTTGATTATAAAATGATTGAAAGGATTTAGAACCTGAGGTTAATTTACACTCAGAACAGTTTCAATCATCGAAATCAAGCAAGTAATTTGGAAATTAGAGCTTTGCGTAAGTACTGATTTCAAGATTTTTCTTGATATCAGTAGAAATTTCTTGGATTTGCTACTTTGGACAAGCTGTCATTTCCAAAGTACTTGCTTGATCTCGATGATTGAAACTGTTGTGAGTTTTAATTTATGTCAACTTGTAAATTCTTGAAACCGTTTTGAATTCGAGCAAATATTTCAAAAAATTTGCATCTGAAAGTAATTTTGTAATTTTTCATTTTTTTTAAAACACGAAGAAACTACTTTTAGATAGCAATTTTTCGAAATAATTTTTTGAATTTAAAATGATTGCAAGGGTTTAGAAGCTAAGGTTAATTTACACTCAGAACCGTTACAATCATCGAAATCAAGCAAGTAGTTTGGAAATTAGAGCTTGGCGTACGTACTGATTTCAAGATTTTTCTTGATATCAGTAGAAATTTCTTGGATTTGCTACTTTGGACAAGCTGTCATTTCCAAAGTACTTGCTTGATCTCGATGATTGAAACTGTTGTGAGTTTTAATTTCTGTCAGCTTGTATATTCTTGAAACCGTTTTCAATTCAAGCAAATATTTCAAAAAATTTGCATCTGAAAGTAATTTTGTAATTTTTCATTTTTTTTAAAACACGAAGAAACTACTTTTAGATAGCAATTTTTCGAAATAATTTTTTGAATTTAAAATGATTGCAAGGATTTAGAAGCTAAGGTTAATTTACACTCAGAACAGTTACAATCATCGAAATCAAGCAAGTAGTTTGGAAATTAGAGCTTGGCGTACGTACTGATTTCAAGATTTTTCTTGATATCAGTAGAAATTTCTTGGATTTGCTACTTTGGACAAGCTATCATTTCCAAAGTACTTGCTTGATCTCGATAATTGAAATTGTTGTGAGTTTTAATTTATGTCAACTTGTAAATTCTTGAAACCGTTTTGAATTCGAGCAAATATTTCAAAAAATTTGCATCTGAAAGTAATTTTGTAATTTTTCATTTTTTTTAAAACACGAAGAAACTACTTTTAGATAGCAATTTTTCGAAATAATTTTTTTAATTTAAAATGATTGCAAGGATTTAGAAGCTAAGGTTAATTTACACTCAGAACCGTTACAATCATCGAAATTAAGCAAGTAGTTTGGAAATTAGAGCTTGGCGTACGTACTGATTTCAAGATTTTTCTTGATATCAGTAGAAAATTCTTGGATTTGCTACATTGGACAAGCTGTCATTTCCAAAGTGCTTGCTTGATCTCGATGATTGAAACTGTTGTGAGTTTTAATTTATGTCAGCTTGTAAATTCTTGAAACCGTTTTCAATTCGAGCAAATATTTCAAAAAATTTGCATCTGAAAGTAATTTTGTAATTTTTCATTTTTTTTAAAACACGAAGAAACTACTTTTAGATAGCAATTTTTGGAAATAATTTTTTGAATTTAAAATGATTGCAGGGATTTAGAAGCTAAGGTTAATTTACACTCAGAACCGTTACAATCATCGAAATCAAGCAAGTAGTTTGGAAATTAGAGCTTGGCGTAAGTACTGATTTCAAGATTTTTCTTGATATCAGTAGAAATTTCTTGGATTTGCTACTTTGGACAAGCTGTCATTTCCAAAGTACTTGCTTGATCTCGATGTTTGAAACTGTTGTGAGTTTTGATTTATGTCAGCTTGTAAATTCTTGAAACCGTTTTCAATTCGAGCAAATATTTCAAAAAATTTGCATCTGAAAGTAATTTTGTAATTTTTCATTTTTTTTAAAACACGAAGAAACTACTTTTAGATAGCAATTTTTGGAAATAATTTTTTAAATTTAAAATGATTGCAGGGATTTAGAAGCTAAGGTTAATTTACACTCAGAACCGTTACAATCATCGAAATCAAGGAAGTAGTTTGGAAATTAGAGCTTGGCGTAAGTACTGATTTCAAGATTTTTCTTGATGTCAGTAGAAATTTCTTGGATTTGCTACTTTCGACAAGCTGTCATTTCCAAAGTACTTGCTTCATCTCGATGATTGAAACTGTTGTGAGTTTTGATTTATGTCAGCTTGTAAATTCTTGAAACCGTTTTGAATTCGAGCAAATATTTCAAAAAATTTGCATCTGAAAGTAATTTTGTAATTTCTCATTTTGTTTAAAACACGAAGAAACTACTTTTAGATAGCAATTTTTCGAAATAATTTTTTGAATTTAAAATGATTGCAGGTATTTAGAAGCTAAGGTTAATTTACACTCAGAACCGTTACAATCATCGAAATCAAGCAAGTTGTTTGGAAATTAGAGCTTGGCGTATGTACTGATTTTAAGATTTTTCTTGATATCAGTAGAAATTTCTTGGATTTGCTACTTTGGACAAGCTGTCATTTACAAAGTACTTGGTTGATCTCGATGATTGTAACTGTTCTGAGTGTTAATTTACCTCAGCATAGGGCTATAATACTTACCCATTGTATATATATTCTATAGTACTATCATGAAGCGGAACGTCCGAGGCGCCCTCTGGTGACACCGCTAGGAACTAGAACTTGCAAATTATGCAGACTCTCAGAGAGTTCAGAGAGCGAGAATTTGAAGGATTGACAAATAAAAAATAAGGTAAGACAAATAGATAATGAGGGAGAAGAATGCAAAAAGCTAAAGCAGGATAAAAGAAAATATATTTTTTGCATTTTTCTTTCACATTTATCATAAACTGGAGAAAATACCTATGTAGGAAGAATATACCAATTTCAATTTGTAAGTATCCCGTTCGACCTACTTTTGTTTAGGATATACATAGGTATGTATATTTCGCTTTGTTTTGGTTTTTTTAACCAAGATTTTGTGTAATTTTTCTTTGGCGATTGTAGGTACGTGTGTGAAATATATTTTTCCGTCGGTTGTGTGAAAAAAAAATGCAATTCGGTATTTTTTTATTTCTGTGTGATAAAGTGTTTTTGTTTGTGAAGTTGAAGTTAATTCGTGATGTTTTTTCAGATCAAAAAACCTAGGTATGTAGGTCCCTACGTGCAGTGAGAAAAAATGCATTCTTATAATAATAAAATGCACCACTACTGGATCGTACAAACTGGATATTGTTGCTAACAGCTTTAATGAAGGTAAGAATTGAAGCTGTTAGAAAGTAGGTATTCTAGTTATCAATTGAATATGCAATTGGAATATGCAAAATTATTATACATTTTTAGAAGCATTTCTGTATTTAAAAAAATATTTTGATCGGTTCATTCAAAAATGATAAAGTAAAAAATATGAAAAATGGTTCTATACCTACATACCTACATATTCGAAATTTGAATTGCACATATTACATTATATATCAAGCCTTGAAATTGAATTGAAATGTAATATAAATAAATCCGAAAGGAATACCTACATATAAAAATATTTTATGCATTTACAAACATTTAAATTTAAAATTAAAAAATGTTTCTATTATATATTAATAACAGATATTTAATAGAAAACCATTTATCTCTTTTTCCAGTAGGACAATTATATTTCACGTGCACCTATTGCAACCAGGATTGGATTTGACTTTAAAAACTATTCGGAAGATTGCCTATGAATATTTTTAACTTTTTTCAAAAATGCAAAAAAAAAATTGTTTCATATCGATAAACAAAGTAGAAAATAAAATAATCGAGGATTTCGAAAATCGTAAAAAATGATTCTATGGTTCTTTTTTGTATGCACTAAAGCTAAGAGTTTGCCTGCGTAAGTTAATATTGTCGTCATTATGAATAACCAACGGAGAATTTCACTGAAAGCTAACGTATTTCTATTACTAATTTTCACACATTTATTAAAAAAATCGAGTTGGATTTTCGACCAATAACTAAGAGAATAGTTAAATAGTAAAATATTCAGTCCATGTGTCAAAATCCTTCAATTAAAAAACGTTCGCTTTTCTCCTAACAATCGATTGGATTTTCATAATGATGAACAAAACAAAACTATGTAAGTATGTATCTACCAAGTTTGAAGAAAATCGCTTCAGCTTCTATAATTGGAATGCTGAGTTTGGTGAAAATCTTAATATATACATTTTTTTATTACATTACCCAATTGTGCCTAAATATATACAAAAAATGTATCGCAATTAAAAATAAAGATTTTTGTTTTATTTTGTTTGTTTTTTTTTTTTGCGAATAAATTCTAATTCAATATTTATTTACTTGTCTTGTTTTTATTTTAAATTATGTTCCAATATTTATGGAGTCTGCTCATAACAACATAAGTCAATTTTTTTTCGAAAATAATCCACCGTTTTTTTAATCAGTTCATTAATAAAGGGATAAGGTACTTTTTGGTAATCTTTTTTCTTTGAAAAAAATGGTTATTTTTGGTACCTCTAATAAAAACATTTTTTTTGGCTTTCGATTTTCTGGAAAACGGTTCATTTGATTAATTTAAAATTTTTAAAAACATTCAACCTTCCATGAAAATAGATTAAACAGGAAAAGATGGCTTATCGTTTCCAATTTTAACGTTTCATTATAACAAAATTATACTTATGTATATATATATACTTGATTGACAGGGAGTTGTAATTTAAATAAAATGTTTTGTTTCCTTAACCTCTTTTTTCCAACTCTCCAAGTGCTTGGAGTGCTGTTCTACGGTATCTTTTGGAGGGTGGAATTGAAGAAAGGTTTCTTGGTTTTTCTTAGTGAGTCTCGCCACACAGATGAGCTGACAAAGCATAATTTTTAATATTGTACTTGATATATTCTCCTGCAAGGACAAACTAATTGGCGAATCTTACGGCAGCTATGTCTGGGGAAGTGGGTGGTGTTAAAAAGAAAGTCATTTATGCTTGTCCAATGGCTAACTCACGTTTTAAATTTAGTTTAATTCCGATCACTTAAAAATATATCGGAATTAAAAGTTTTTCTTGGCAGTGTTAATATTATTGTCCATTTTTTTTAACAAATCAACTAAATGTTCAAAACTTTTAAAGCAAATAGCCAACCCACGAAAGCCTGGGTTACCGGAAACTCGCTGGTATTATCATTCGCGAATAATTAACGCCATTTTAAACTGTAGATTAGATACAATTCTAACTTGTATTAGAATATTAGACAACCCTAGTGAATGGGACACTGACTCGCTTTCTATTGCCGAGAGCTTGTTAATTATATTAGAGACACTAGATTTTTGTTTTTTATTAATAGTCTTTCTGAAATTTTTGCTAAGACTGTCTTTCTTTACAATTGGTTCAAAATTAGCAAACGGATGTTGAATTTGCAAAAAGAGAAATCGAAAGTTTTGAGTCTTGGCATAGCTCTGACTCTTTTAATACATTTAAATCCATTTTGGAAAGCATAAGCGATTTCAAAACACGTTAGAAATAAAAGACAATATTATATCCCAAATAAATACAAGTTATAAAACTTTCACGAATTTATTTTTTTTAGATTTACTTAGTAAATTATAATATGATAATTTCGAAGTTTCCAATCAAAATTAAAAAATATCTGCTTTAATAAATTTTCGCCCTGGGCTTTTTGATTTTACAGCTTTAAAAAATTAACTTAAAGCTTTGTATAAAATATCTTCTCTTCGACCACTTGACGTTTTAGCATTTCATAACCTTTTAGAAAATGAAATATTGCGTGATACATTCCCTCAAATTTTTAACTTAACAATAAATTTATAAATTTAGATATTGTATTTGCATCCGCCAAAAGTTTTCTTGAGAAACAGCTTTTATTATGCATTAAGCTCATTGTTACATTTACCTTAAATGACTTACGGTATAACAAATTTGGTTTAAATTGCTGAACCTTATGGTTTCATACTAACGAAATAATTTCAAGTAAACTTCCGAAATTTAATTTTTGGTGACTAATTTTCTTCGACCTACTTTTTGAAATTATTCTCGCCTCGCCATTGATACTACATATATATTTCACTTTCACTATTATATGTACATATTTACATACATATGTTCCTTCTACGTATGTATGTACATAAAATATAACTTTACCTTCCTAATAATTAAAAATAAATCCATTTAAATATACATTTGTAGGTAGGTACCATTCAACAATTTATTATTCTATTTGAACCTGCATATGCTATACCTACCTACGAACAGCGTCAATGTTTAGCAACATTAAAGTTGTTAGCTACAAGAGCAAGTTCGTACGATCCAGTCCTGATTTTAATCTGTCCATGTACATTCTTATCTTAATGTCAATTCTTATTCCTTCGGTAAACCACCGTCTTCGATGGTTTAGCGAAAGACTAAGTTTTTAAATGTGAAATATCAGAAATTCTCTTGTATTATTGCACACACCATATGAAATAAGTCCTAAACGTTTATTAAGACTTCCTTATTCATTCCTGTTTTTTTTTAATATACCTAGGTACTGCATTTTAATAATATGTTTTTTTTAAGTTTTTCTTATTTTAAAGTTTTAATACCTACCTATACTTAACAACCTTAAATATGTTAAAAAAACATAAAATAATTTAACATAACAGGAAAGCACTTATAGTAGATAATAGCTATAACATGATACGTGACCTAGTTTCTAGGACATACATCACCCATATGCAGCCTATTTAAATAAAAAAATAAAATTCATTCAAAAATTAATTTTAATTAGAAAAAAAACTTATTCAAATTTTGATATGCAGAATTAGTTTAGCTACCTAGATCTTCTCAGATATAAAATTTGAGATAAATCCAATGTATACCGTTACCGAAAAACGCAAAAAATCTGTGGAGCCGTTTTCGAGAAAAATAAGCTTTTCCTTAATGGTTGTATGGCAGGTACCTTTATTTTTAGGTCTAAAAATAAAATTTCAATTTCCCCTCTGAGGAATGCCAAACAAATACCCACGTACCAAATTTGAAGGTAATCGCTCAAGCCGTTTAGGCTGCAGCTCGTTATACATACAGACAGACATTTTTTGTCGAGGCTTCTCTATGATCGTAATGTCATGTTTGATTGTTAGAATTTTTTTCTTGTTTTTTACGAATGCATAACTTGCCTAGTACCTACCTATAATCGTAAGTAAGAATAGTTAGGTGTGTATGTAAGTACATTTGTCTTATACATAATAAATGTTAATTTACCTACCTACGATTGTTTTAAGCGCGACTGAGCCGCTTTTGGTAAAGTACCTACCATATATCAGAAGAAATCAACTCTAAAAGGCTAAATAAAATAATACCTAGGTAGTTAAAATTTGTTAGAATAATTTCTTCTTTTCGCCAAATCCAAATCATAAAAAACTAAAATCCAAACATGTAGGTACACATCCAAACTACCCCAACAATTCAGTACCTAACTTATAATACGTATGTATCATTGTAGGTACGTATTCACGTTTGACGAATCAATAAGCGATGGAAGTAACAAAATTACTTACTTTGCTACATTAAGGCAAAATGAAAAATAAAATCCATTCATAAATTCATTGTATTTATATTCCTCTTTGCCTTATCCTCATAAAAAATAGTAAACTACAAATGTGATGTCAAAAAAATATACCACATTTGGTTTTCTCGCTTTTATTCAGTATTGCTATAAGAACAGAAATGAAACTACCTCATTTCTTCTTTTCCCTCTTTTATTTCTCTGCCCCGCTCTCCAACAATTACCGTCAAAGGCAAATTTCTCGACACAAGAGCCATCTGAACAGCCGCGCTAATAAACAGATTTTCATGTTCCATAGTAGTACTATGTAGATATAAATACAATGACTTACCTATGTGTCATTGAGACACACAACATTACATTTCCCTTAAAAATAAAATAATTTTTTTGAACACCCATAAAGAAAATGTAATGGAAAAAAATTAATTGAATCACAATTCTTAAGCTATATACATATATATATACATATATATATACTTATAACACTTTAAAATATTGAGCCCAATGTATTTATTTATATTATCTGGCAATAATGACTTCCTGTTGGGCTTCATTGTTTGTGTGGTCTGACCTTGTTGTTCGGCATGATTTTGAGATGAATGGCAGGCGCTGTTTATCCTACAAAATTAAAAGAAAAACAAATACTTAAAAATACATGAAATTAGGTTTTTTTGTATTTAACGTACCTTATTTCTGCTTGACTGAATGCTGATCCACAGACACAAGCAGACCGAGGTGTTTCGGTCAACATGTGCATATCGATCTCGTTCATGAGATTGCCACTGACGATATATTTCTTCCAAAAAGATAATATGGCTACTTTCTCAGCAATTCCTTCTTTCAGTTTATCGAGATCTCTGAAAGTTTATAAGAAAAACATCGATTAGATATGAATTTGCACTTGCAAAATAAAGGTTTACTTACTCTGTCATTTTGCTGGGGAAATTGTTTCCGGTACCAAAACATGTCCTGTCGAAGAATAAATTACAAGAAAAGCTTTCTATATTAATGGCTCATTGTATTGTTGTTTCTCTTTACATAGACGAGACAGGGAACCGCTTATTCGTGAGATTTCACATTGTGTCCGCCAATGTGAAGCCTCCTTTTCTAAATAACCAATTCGATCTTCACTTTTTGTTGATGGATTGGTTTTTGTGTAAAGTGGAGTGGTTGGTGGTATCACTCCCAGATGAACTAAGTACGTCTTCACTCCGAATCTAAAAAAAAAACAACAAAACAATTATAGAAATCAAGAAACAATTGGGTTTGGTTTCTGAGTTTCCAATCTAAGATATACCTTTGGATGTACGCTTTCCATCGGATCTCCGTCATTGTGGCCAAATCTTTATCAAACCAACATAAAAAACAATTTTTTTATATATATATATATTTCTGTTATTGAAATAAAGAATAATTAAATAAATATGAAAAAAAACTTACCAAATGTGAAAAAAAACTATTATTTATGTTTTGGTAATTAGAAATGTCAGACAGACTTTAGACAAACCAAAAACAAAAAAAATTATCTGTCGGTTTGAGCAATAGTGTTTTTTAATCCACCACTCACATGTATTCACGGATAGGAAAAAATGAGTAAATTAAGAGAGTTTTCTCTTACTCACCTAAAAAAAAATTTGCGGGTCTTTAAGGCACGCCTCTATGTAATTATTTTCTCTATGGTTGTGCGTCGGATGATGCTGTCCAGTTAAAGGAAAATCATCCGAGTTTTTTTTGAATAGTTTCGCCTAGCCTCTGCATTTGACCAACCAATACAAACAGAAAAAGAAACTGCATCTAAGGTGGGAATATTACAAATGACTTACCCATACAACTCGTCAAAGTTCAAAATTACACCATAAAAAAATTTAATAAAGTCGGGAATATAAATATAAAAAATAAAAGAACAATATTGTAACAATTATCGGGCGCATCTAAGGCCTGTGTAAAAATTATGTATTTCGTCAAGCTGATATCAACCGAAAGGACAGGTTAAAGAGAAGAAAAAAAAAGAGAAGAAGAAAAAAGAACGTGGGCAGAAGAAGGTTGGACACATATTGATTGAGTAGATTTTTTCCTTTCTTTTTTTTTTGTATCTGTTAATTTAGAAGAATAAAGAAATAATTGAACTTGTTATTTAAAAAAGGGTTTCGTTTATTTATCAGCGTAACAATTGGTGTCAGGTGTGGGGTAAATAACGATCGATATCCTAACCGAATATCTACTACGCTCCAATCATGTCAGAAAATGAAGATATGGCGAAAATATTGGAGGGAATTCTTGTAAGAATGGATGCACAAATGAAATTACTTGCTGATCAATCCGCCGCAGTGGATGGTCTTCATTCCTTGCTGGAAGAAATAAGTACACGGGTCGCACAAGTCTAATTAACGCGACAGGAATCTCGTACTAACTCAAGTGATCCTCTGTCTAATCATTCTACTCCCATAGGTAACACTGGGCGAGCCCTCACACATGCGGAATGTAATAACTATGGTACAGCTCGACATTCCATTATTAACGGAGTACCAGCGGCCAGTTCTACGAATGTTCCAGATCAAAATTTTGTTCGGCAAGTTCTAATTTTGTGCCACAAAATTTGATAAGCAATGAGACCTCAGCTGATGGACGCCCATTAACCACGTTGCCATCAGTCAATACGCTAAGTAATGTCCCTATGGCTCATTCTCAGCAACAATGCACACAAACCACGACCACAATGCTGGGAACACCACAGCACCTTAAAATAACTCCACGTGAGTTTGATGGAAAAACGCCTTGGCGCTCATATCGTCTTCATTTTGATGCGGTTGCGAGGGTGAACTGTTGGACAATCGAGTTAAAAGCGCTTTACCTTGCCGCCTATCTACGAGGAACTGCGTTGGCTTACTTCGATACACTCCAACCACATATCCGAGATGATTTTTCTCGCCTGGATGTGAGCTTAAGCCAGCGATTTGGTAACGAATATGAGCAATCGACTGCTCATTCTGAGCTACGCGGACGGGTACAGAAACCAAAAGAATCCCTAAATGAGCTGGCAACTGACGTTCAGCGCCTTGTATATCTCGCATTCCCAGATTGCCCTGAACAAGCGAAAGATCGAATTGCTTTAGCACAGTTCATAGATGGAATTTTTGATACAGAATTGCAGCAAAGAGTGAGAGATACAGCTCCCGATTCGCTTGAAAAGGTTTTATCCTCCGCCGTTCGAGTGGAAGCTAGCCGTGCAGCCACTCGACTAAGTCGCAGACAAATTCGAGTTGCAGAGGTTGTAATTTCCGATACTGATGATTTCGCTACTGAACTGCAGTCGGGAAACGAACATCGCGCAGCTTAAAGGAGCAAAAGTTGCCGCGAATAACACCAAGAGCTCCGACAGTAAAAAATCAAACCAGAACTTCCAGTGTTGATGAAAAGTCAACAAAGCCAACAATTATAGAGTCAGGAGTGAAAGGGAAAATTAAATTCATTCATCCGACTGGTTATGGGTTTGTTCGAAGAAACGACAACAATGAGGTAGTTTATGTACCACGTAGTGAGCTTCGCAAAAATCCTAAGCTCCGTCAAGAGGGAGAACCAATTTTATTTGATGTAGAAGAAGCACGAATTGGCCCTCGTGCCATTAACCTTAAAAAACCTGTAGATATAGCTCCATCCAGTTTGGTAGTTACTCGAGTATCAGAAAACCCCGCTGTTGAACCTCATCAATCGGGAAATGTCGACCCACTATTTCTTCAGAGGCAGAATTAGTGGACAAAACCAGCGCCTCTACTCCACATGTAGTATCAATCCGCTATTCAAATCGCCAAAGTAATCTTGTTGCCCGTATTAAAATCAATGAGGTTAGCTGCCTAGCTATACTGGACACAGGTGCTACGCAAACAATCCTACACTCTCGTGTAATACAAAACTTGGTTACCCGCCCGGTGATAAAAATGTCACATGCAACCATTCAAACTGTCACTGGTGACACTGCACCAGTAGAAGGGATTGTTGATGTACGAGTGCAGATAGGACAATTTTCCAGCCAACATTCCATGTACGTTGCCTCAATCTTCGATGATTGCATCCTAGGGATGGACTTTCTGCGTCGGTATTCCTGTGAAATAAATTTAAAAAATAACACATTGCAGGTTGGTGATGAGACAATTTATTTAAACCAGACAAACACTCATCATGTCTTTGCTTCTAATGCCTATGATGTTCGAATTTCTCCTTTATCAGATTGTTGGATCACTCTGATGACTTCTGAACCCGATGAAGAAACTGTACTCATCACAGCAGTTAACGCATCGAAAGGGATTGAGATTCCATGTTCTGTGTGCCGTGTTCAACAGGGAGCGGTTCGTGTTTGTGTCACTAACATATCTGAAAAAGATACCTGAATTCCAAGGAACACTACACTTGCTCAAACTGAATCAAAACCAGAGATGTTTAGATGTGGACGGTTTACAGCTGATTCATCTACAGCCGATCTCTCACCTGCTATACGAGAAATGTTAAAAAGAAGTGCTACCAATCTCACTAATGAAGAACAAACAGAATTGGAAGGATTAGTTTTCCGTAACCGTTCTGTGTTTGCAGATGCTAACCTCACTAAATGAACTTCCCGTATTCAGCACCACATCAACACCGGTGCTACAAGTCCGATCAAGCAAGCGCCCAGGAAATTGCCAATCGCACGACGCGCAGAAGCTGAGTCCATATTAGACGAAATGAAGTCGCAGAGAGTTGTGGAGCCATCAACCAGTCCATGGTGTTCCCCCGTTGTTCTTGAACGGAAGAAAGACGGGTCGTTGAGGTTTTGCGTGGACTATCGAAAGCTTAACAATGCGACGAAGAAAGACTCCTATCCCTTGCCACGCATCGACCTAACACTGGACGCCCTCGGAGGATCATCATGGTTTGCTACTCTAGACCTTCAATCAGGCTATTGGCAAGTGGAGATGGCAGCTGGCGACAAAGAAAAAACTGCGTTTTCCATCGGAACTGGCCTTTTTGAATTTAATGTCATGCCTTTTGGACTTACCAATGCGCCCGCAACTTTCCAGCGCCTCATGGACGTTACACTTCGAGGTCTCCCGTACACGATTTGCCTTGTTTATCTAGACGATATCATCGTCCACGGCAAGTCTTTTGCCGAATTGCTGCAAAACTTAGATTCCGTATTTCAGAGGCTACAACAAGCAGGCCTTCAACTTTCCGCCAAAAAGTGTTGTCTCGGTAAAAGAGAAGTCCGTTTTTTAGGACATATTGTTTCTGGTTCTGGAATTTCAGCTGACCCTGAAAAAATTTCAGCTGTTCAAAACTGGCCCACACCTAAAAGCAAGACAGAGGTTCAATCATTTTTGGGAATATGTGCTTACTACCGCCGGTTCATAAGTGACTTTTCGGCCATTGCTAAGCCTTTGACGGCGTTAACCGAGAAAGGAAAGCAATTCACTTGGACAGCAACCTGCGACAGTGCTTTTAGTACTCTTAAACAAAAACTTACCACAGCACCTGTTCTTGCCCAGCCGAATGAAAACGATCTATTTATCCTCGACACAGATGCAAGCCAACATGCATGTGGATCTGTTTTATCACAACTTCATGGGGGGAGCGGAAAAAGTAATCGAGTATCACAGTAAGACTTTTAGCCGGCCAGAAAGAAACTATTGTGTTACTCGAAAAGAGCTTTTAGCTATTGTCAAAGCTGTCACTCATTTCCAGCCGTATTTACTAGGAAAGCATTTTCTCTTGCGCACGGACCACAGCTCATTACGTTGGCTGATAAATTTTCGCGATCCAGAGGGGTAGATGGCGCGGTGGATAGAACGTCTGCAGCAAATTGATTTTACGATCGAGCACCGCCCAGGGAAAAATCACCAAAATGCTGACGCTCTGTCTCGTCGGCCCTGTGAACTGATGGACTGTCCATATTACTCTCGATTAGAAGAAAAACAGTTAGCCATAGTTCGCACAACGATGTTGTCAATGGATATAGTCGACAAACAAAAAAATGATGGTGATTTATCTGTAGTGCTGCAATGGATGGAAGAGCAACGGCGACCAACAACAGATGAAGTCCGGGCTTTGAATCCAATAGTTAAAGCTTATTGGGGCATTTTGAGTCCGAAGTTTTTAAGCACACACTGCAATTTATGGGTATTGACAAGACACGTACTACGGCATTACATCCACAGTCCGATGGCATGGTAGAGCGGTTTAATCGGACGCTCCTCAGTTATCTTGCTAAATATACAGCTAAACACCAAAGGGACTGGGATACCCATATTCCGTTTCTGCTTCTAGCTTATCGAACTGCTGTGCACGAAGCAACGAAACAAACACCAGCATTCTTAACGTTCGGGCGTGAGCTGCGTTTACCCACGGAACTATTTACCGGTCCTCCTCCCAGCAGGCCTACTGCAACTTCGAAATATGTAGAAGACTTAGCCTCGCGGTTGGAAACCGCCTATTCTTTCAATCGAAAACAGCTATTGGAGTATAGTCGAAGAATGAAGGACCGATACGATCTGAATGCCAGAGCTGTTCCATTTAATAATGGGGATAAAGTTTGGTTATATGCTCCGAAGAAGAAAAAAGGTGTTTGCCCCAAATTGCAAAGTGACTGGCAAGGGCCATACAATGTCTTGGCAAAGTTGGGCGATGTACTCTATCGCATTATAAAGCAGGGAGCAAATAAGTCATTGGTAGTTCATCGAGATCGGTTGGCACTATGTCAGCTTTCCGAATAGGATTCTTTTTGGCGCAGAATTCAAAAACAAAACAAAAAAAAACAAAAAGACCTTGAGAGTTTTCACGACTGAGGACAGTCTATCTTCAAAGGAGGGAGCTGTGTAACAATTATCGGTCGCATCTAAGGCCTGTGTAAAAATTATGGATTTCGTCAAGCTGATATCAACCGAAAGGACAGGTTAAAGAGAAGAAAAAAAAAAGAGAAGAAGAAAATAGAACGTGGGCAGAAGAAGGTTGGACACATATTGATTGAGTAGATTTTTTCCTTTCTTTTTTTTGTATCTGTTAATTTAGAAGAATAAAGAAATAATTGAACTTGTTATTTAAAAAAGGGTTTCGTTTATTTATCAGCGTAACAATATATTTAATTGGTGCGTTGTTTTGTATTTAGCTTACCTGAAAAGTTCCAATAGTTGTGCTTTTTTATATGTTTCCTCCGTAGGATTTTTTTTAAAAGGAAGTGCCGCTTAAAATCAACCTCTCATTGTCGGTTTTTTTTTCTAAAGGTTTAAAAATTTATTTAAACCACATTTAAACAATTTTTACAACAAAATTCAAAAGTGGTGAGTTTGATGGAAAAAGGTTTTATTGCTAAAAAAAAAAATAATTATATAACTTCCATAGGTATATTCCTTTCGGCGGCCCCAGAAAAGCGTTATAAATTTGGGCCGCCGCAATTTTTTATTACATCAATCTTTTTCAACAATATTGTTTCGCCAGTTTGTTCAACATTTGTTTTAATCACCATTTGGTTCACCGTTCATTATTGGGAATTTTGGTGTGAATTATCCTCTTTTTTAAAAGAATCCGGAGTGTCATCAATCCGGCTAATTGAAAACGATCACGGTTGTTACCTGCATTCAACAACCAGATCTCGGACTTGTGCAAATTTTGACCCGGATATTACGGGGCGCTCCGCCGCACACACCGGGTATAAAAGGTTCCTGAAAAAAAGGAAGAAATAAAGAAAAGTCCGTGAGTCTTTAATGATCAAAAGAACAAAATTTTAATAATACAAAAAAAAAGAATTATATCGAAATATATTAACAAAGATTGTGTGATGTGTGATTGTCTCTTATTTATTTACTTTGCTCTGATATTAAATCATTTAACTTTTCTTGTTATAAGTTCAAAATTTAATTCATTTAATTTAGTTTAATAGAATATTTTTTTTTGATTGTTTAATTTATAATTTACATCCCAGTGGTTTTGTGAGTGAAAAACAAAAGGTCGGTTTCCGCGTTTTAAATTGAATTTTTGTATGTGTCCTTAGGCGGAATACCTCCAAAGAGCTCTCTAGGGGTAGGGAAGGGCCTTTGCGTTTTTGTTATATTTTTAAATACCGCAAAAGGTATAACCTTTATTCTGTCCTGAATTTTTATATAATCTGAAAGAAACCGTTTTTTTCACATTTGTCTTTTTGGTTGGAATAATTTTTTTATAGTTAGATGTTAAAGTTTTCGGTTAAATTTGTTTTTTTGTTAAATTCCAAGAATTTTTTTTTTAATCTTAAAATAATTTTTCTTATGAGAATAAAGCGTTGAAAAACACTATAATAATTGAAAAGAAAATAATTTTCGGTTTTTTTCTGTTTCGCGTAAGCGAAACTATGTTCTTCTTAAGACATTTTCCAGGGGGTGCTGAAGGTAACTGAAAGTTTCGGTCAAGAGGGCATGATCTAAAACCGATCATCCACCATCTCGGGGAATCTAAAAATGGCCGAAGATTCCTAAGGTAGGGTGGGTAATGGCCTCACTGCAACTACATCCGCAGTGCCTTGATGTGACAATAGTCCATCCGTCTTTAGCTAACAATTTCCTTTTCCTTTCCTTAGGCCTGATATGTGTTTTTTGTTTGCAGGTGAGGTTAGGTTTCCGGGGGTAGGATCCCCCCGTCCGACGAGCTGATGCCGTGCATAGCAAGCAGGCCACGCCCCCGGGACTTAGCATTCTATCCCTTTTCCGAACTATTCCTTTCCAATATCCTAGCCAGCCTTTTTCCTACCTATCCCCACTACCGCGACCTAGCCACCTCCTCTTGCCCGCAACAATTATGGCGCCCAACGTCGCTAAAGCGTTTTTTCAACGTAGTTGGAACGTTTTTTTTGACGAGATAGTTTTTTTAGTCTTTGTTTCAGTTCGTTTATGTTGTGAAGTACCCAACCAAACTTGCTGTGAATTTTTAAAACTCGTAAGTCGGCAACAGGAAGGCCTCAGACGTACCTAGTTGTATTGCGACGAGTGTTTGGAAATTCACAGCGACTGCGGTTAATAAGTGTTATGCGTTTTATTTGGCATTACTGAAGTTTTTGAAAACGGCGTATGTCTGCATCAGGAAGGTCACAGACGAACCTAGGTCTATTGCGACGTTCTTTTGCAAAAGCTTGAGTCCTGTCCTTACTATTTTCACTATTCTATTTCTAATTTTCAATCCTACAGTCTTGTCATTTTCTATTTGGTAGCGGTGATTGTGTGTGACGTTTAGTCCGACATCACCGTTCCAAAATTTCTGTCGAGTTTCATCTCACCGTTTCATGTCTTCTAGTAAGGTCCTTGAGACAGACTAGAATTGCGGGAACGGTACGAGAAAACTTTATAATGTGATTTGTTAGTGTTTCTAGTAGTTTTCCCATATTATTATTGGCACATCAGGGATTTTAGTTCGTCCGTCTGATGTCTTTTTTTTAGCGATATCGTAAGTAGGATCATACCATGTCGCTAAGAGAAACCGCCGAAAAGAAGCTACCTAAAGCACCCCGTATGAACATGAAAGACACTAATAATTAAAGAGAAAATAAGTTTCGGTTTTTTTCTGTTTCGCGTAAGCGAAACTATGTTATTCTAAAGACATTTTCCAGGGGGTGCTGAAGGTAACTGAAAGTTTCGGTCAAGAGGGCATGATCTGAAACCGGTCATCCACAATCTCGGGGGAATCTAAAAATGGCCGAAGATTCCTAAGGTAGGGTGGGTAATGGCCTCACTGCAACAACATACGCAGTGCCTTGATGTGACAATAGTCCGTCCGTCTTTAGCTACCAATTTCCTTTTCCTTTCCTTAGGCCTGATATGTGTTTTTTGTTTGCAGGTGAGGTTAGGTTTCCGGGGGCAAGATCCTCCCCGTCCGACGTCCAGGAATACGCATACATCATTCTAAATATGCGTATTTCAAGAGTGATTTTTTGCAATAAGGCTTCTACATAAAAACTTTTGATGCTGATTTTGAGAGTATCAAGAGTAGATTACAAAAAGCTATCAACCAAGTTTTAAGGATAACCCGTTCCAAAGATACACTTCAAAGTATTTTCAGATTATGTATTTCAAGGTGAACAGTGAATAGTTTTTGAACTATATCTTTGGAACGGGTTGTCCAATAAAGGTGAGCGATATCTTTTTAGAATCAGCACTTCATACTTTCAAAGGAAGCATCAACATTTTTTGCAAAGAAGTTGTATTAAAAAAAATTGCTCCAGGAATACGCATACATCATTCTAAATATGCGTATTTCAAGAGTGATTTTTTGCAATAAGGCTTCTACATAAAAACTTTTGATGCTGATTTTGAGAGTATCAAGAGTAGGTTACAAAAAGGTATCAACCAAGTTTTTAGGATAACCCGTTCCAAAGATACACTTCAAAGTATTTTCAGATTATGTATTTCAAGGTGAACAGTGAATAGATTTTGAACTATATCTTTGCAACGGGTTGTCCAATAAAGGTGAGCGGTATCTTTTTAGAATCAGCACTTCATACTTTCAAACGAAGCAAATGCAAGAATTCCAGAATGATCTACCTGGTTTTTTATTTAGTTGTTTAAGTATAGCATAGTATAGTATAAAAAAACAAAAACTCCTGCTTTTCCTCCGTCATTATTAAATAAAATGCAGGACTGGATCACACGAACTTGCTGTTGTAGCTAACAACTTTAATGTATCTAACCTATAAAGCTGTTTAGTAGGTATGTAGTCTAGTTATCCTATGCAGGTTTAAGGCCTATGTAGTTAAGATTACTTTAATTCTTAGTATAATGAATTGTCGAATAGATGATTAAAGGAATAGTTACTTAGATTAATACCAATCTACAAATGTATATTTAAATCTTTGTTATGGATTTGAATTATGTAAGTTACGATAGTAAAATATATATCTACATATATATACATATTGATGGAACCTAAAGTATGTTAACATGTATAATAATGAAAATGAAGGTGGGTAGGTAGCTATATACATGCAACTTCATAATTTAGGTGCAATATGTATACATAAGATTCGTGTGATTTTAAAAGACACATGTGTATATATAAATGTATGAGGTCGTACATTTTATGTAGTATTCAGTGACGTACACAAAGATTAGTAAAAAGGGAATAATAATGAGGTATAGAAATAAATGGATAATACACATAATTAAATGGTTTTATATTGCTTAGTCTTTATAGTTTGAGGCAAAAGGAAGATGCAATTTGAATTCTTTAAGAATATATCAAAAAAAAAAAATCAAAAATCGTTGGAGCGGTTTTTTAATAAATTAATTTTTTATGTATAAAATTTCGAAAACATTTTAAGATATTATTAATATACATACAAAATTCAATTAAAAAAAAAATTGTGTAACTAGTTTTTGAAAAATCGATTTTTCAATAAAAATTGTATTTATTTTTCAAAAAGCGAAACATTTTTTTTTTTAATTTAGTATGAATTTTTTTTTGTATAAAAAAAATTATTTTATTCAGTTCATCCAATGTTGAGAAAGTCGAAAATATGAAAAGTGGTTCTATGGGAAGTGCCGTTAATAAGTACGAAAAAAAATATTTGTAATAATGTCAAAAAACTAACATATACGAAGTTTCGAAAAAATCTATTGATTCGTTTTTTGAAATTTTGAGTTTAAAAAAAATATTTATTTCCAAAATAAATGAACTGAATACTTCATACGATATAGGCCGTCATACATTTATATATACATAATTATGTATCTTTAAAAATCACATGGATCTTATGTACATATGCATATTGCACTTAAATTATAAATAATACAGTGAGGGTTTCCGTTACCTTTTTTTATTCAAAACATTCTCTTCGGTATATATATACATATTTATTTAACTTATGAAACATTAACGACCATACATAATATAAATTAAATTATTCTAGTAATCAGTACGTAAATATTTTTTTATAATTCTGTTCTTATTAGAATGTCTTACACGATTGGATGAATGTTATCTGTTTTTCTTTTCAAGTTTTAGTTCTTCGTTTCGATTGAAATATGTTCTGGGAATTGTTGTACACATAAAAAAGTTTAATTAAGAAATAATTTCCCATTGATTCAAGTGGACTCAGGAATGCAGAATCTGGCTGCAAGTTTTGTAAATGGCTTCGCCAATGCCGGATTTGGACTGGACAAGCTTTTGAGCGAGAATGGCAACAAATGACTGTACAGCAACAGCTCATTCATTGCTTTCTGATTAAATTGAAAAACAATTGCTCCATGCGTTTTGGTGATTTTTTGCAATAAGGCTTCTACATAAATACTTTTGATGCTGATTTTGAGAGCATCAAGAGTAGATTACAAAAAGGTATCAACCAAGTTTTTAGGATAACCCGTTCCAAAGATACACTTCAAAGTAATTTCAGATTATGTATTTCAAGGTGAACAGTGAATAGGTTTTGAACTATATCTTTGGAACGGGTTGTCCAATAAAGGCGAGCGATATCTTTTTAGAATCAGCACTTCATACTTTCAAAGGAAGCATCAATAGTTTTTGCAAAGAAGTTATATTAAAAAAAATAGCTCCAGGAATACGCATACATCATTCTAAATATGCGTATTTCAAGAGTGATTTTTTGCAATAAGGCTTCTACATAAAAACTTTTGATGCTGATTTTGAGAGCATCAAGAGTAGATTACAAAAAGGTATCAACCAAGTTTTTAGGATAACCCGTTCCAAAGATACACTTCAAAGTATTTTCAGATTATGTATTTCAAGGTGAACAGTGAATAGGTTTTGAACTATATCTTTGGAACGGGTTGTCCAATAAAGGCGAGCGATATCTTTTTAGAATCAGCACTTCATACTTTCAAAGGAAGCATCAATAGTTTTTGCAAAGAAGTTGTATTGAAAAAAATAGCTCCAGGAATACGCATACATCATTCTAAATATGCGTATTTCAAGAGTGATTTTTTGCAATAAGGCTTCTACATAAATACTTTTGATGCTGATTTTGAGAGCATCAAGAGTAGATTACAAAAAGGTATCAACCAAGTTTTTAGGATAACCCGTTCCAAAGATACACTTCAAAGTAATTTCAGATTATGTATTTCAAGGTGAACAGTGAATAGGTTTTGAACTATATCTTTGGAACGGGTTGTCCAATAAAGGCGAGCGATATCTTTTTAGAATCAGCACTTCATACTTTCAAAGGAAGCATCAATAGTTTTTGCAAAGAAGTTATATTAAAAAAAATAGCTCCAGGAATACGCATACATCATTCTAAATATGCGTATTTCAAGAGTGATTTTTTGCAATAAGGCTTCTACATAAAAACTTTTGATGCTGATTTTGAGAGCATCAAGAGTAGATTACAAAAAGGTATCAACCAAGTTTTTAGGATAACCCGTTCCAAAGATACACTTCAAAGTATTTTCAGATTATGTATTTCAAGGTGAACAGTGAATAGGTTTTGAACTATATCTTTGGAACGGGTTGTCCAATAAAGGCGAGCGATATCTTTTTAGAATCAGCACTTCATACTTTCAAAGGAAGCATCAATAGTTTTTGCAAAGAAGTTGTATTAAAAAAAATAGCTCCAGGAATACGCATACATCATTCTAAATATGCGTATTTCAAGAGTGATTTTTTGCAATAAGGCTTCTACATAAATACTTTTGATGCTGATTTTGAGAGCATCAAGAGTAGATTACAAAAAGGTATCAACCAAGTTTTTAGGATAACCCGTTCCAAAGATACACTTCAAAGTAATTTCAGATTATGTATTTCAAGGTGAACAGTGAATAGGTTTTGAACTATATCTTTGGAACGGGTTGTCCAATAAAGGCGAGCGATATCTTTTTAGAATCAGCACTTCATACTTTCAAAGGAAGCATCAATAGTTTATGCAAAGAGGTTATATTAAAAAAAATAGCTCCAGGAATACGCATACATCATTCTAAATATGCGTATTTCAAGAGTGATTTTTTGCAATAAGGCTTCTACATAAAAACTTTTGATGCTGATTTTGAGAGCATCAAGAGTAGATTACAAAAAGGTATCAACCAAGTTTTTAGGATAACCCGTTCCAAAGATACACTTCAAAGTATTTTCAGATTATGTATTTCAAGGTGAACAGTGAATAGGTTTTGAACTATATCTTTGGAACGGGTTGTCCAATAAAGGCGAGCGATATCTTTTTAGAATCAGCACTTCATACTTTCAAAGGAAGCATCAATAGTTTTTGCAAAGAAGTTATATTAAAAAAAATAGCTCCAGGAATACGCATACATCATTCTAAATATGCGTATTTCAAGAGTGATTTTTTGCAATAAGGCTTCTACATAAAAACTTTTGATGCTGATTTTGAGAGCATCAAGAGTAGATTACAAAAAGGTATCAACCAAGTTTTTAGGATAACCCGTTCCAAAGATACACTTCAAAGTATTTTCAGATTATGTATTTCAAGGTGAACAGTGAATAGGTTTTGAACTATATCTTTGGAACGGGTTGTCCAATAAAGGCGAGCGATATCTTTTTAGAATCTGCACTTCATACTTTCAAAGGAAGCATCAATAGTTTTTGCAAAGAAGTTGTATTAAAAAAAATAGCTCCAGGAATACGCATACATCATTCTAAATATGCGTATTTCAAGAGTGATTTTTTGCAATAAGGCTTCTACATAAATACTTTTGATGCTGATTTTGAGAGCATCAAGAGTAGATTACAAAAAGGTATCAACCAAGTTTTTAGGATAACCCGTTCCAAAGATACACTTCAAAGTAATTTCAGATTATGTATTTCAAGGTGAACAGTGAATAGGTTTTGAACTATATCTTTGGAACGGGTTGTCCAATAAAGGCGAGCGATATCTTTTTAGAATCAGCACTTCATACTTTCAAAGGAAGCATCAATAGTTTTTGCAAAGAAGTTATATTAAAAAAAATAGCTCCAGGAATACGCATACATCATTCTAAATATGCGTATTTCAAGAGTGATTTTTTGCAAAAAGGCTTCTACATAAATACTTTTGATGCTGATTTTCAGAGCATCAAGAGTAGATTACAAAAAGGTATCAACCAAGTTTTTAGGATAACCCGTTCCAAAGATACACTTCAAAGTAATTTCAGATTATGTATTTCAAGGTGAACAGTGAATAGGTTTTGAACTATATCTTTGGAACGGGTTGTCCAATAAAGGCGAGCGATATCTTTTTAGAATCAGCACTTCATACTTTCAAAGGAAGCATCAATAGTTTTTGCAAAGAAGTTATATTACAAAAAATTGCTCCAGGAATACGCATACATCATTCTAAATATGCGTATTTCAAGAGTGATTTTTTGCAATATGGCTTCTACATAAAAACTTTTGATGCTGATTTTGAGAGCATCAAGAGTAGATTACAAAAAGGTATCAACCAAGTTTTTAGGATAACCCGTTCCAAAGATACACTTCAAAGTATTTTCAGATTATGTATTTCAAGGTGAACAGTGAATAGGTTTTGAACTATATCTTTGGAACGGGTTGTCCAATAAAGGCGAGCGATATCTTTTTAGAATCAGCACTTCATACTTTCAAAGGAAGCATCAATAGTTTTTGCAAAGAAGTTGTATTAAAAAAAATAGCTCCAGGAATACGCATACATCATTCTAAATATGCGTATTTCAAGAGTGATTTTTTGCAATAAGGCTTCTACATAAATACTTTTGATGCTGATTTTGAGAGCATCAAGAGTAGATTACAAAAAGGTATCAACCAAGTTTTTAGGATAACCCGTTCCAAAGATACACTTCAAAGTAATTTCAGATTATGTATTTCAAGGTGAACAGTGAATAGGTTTTGAACTATATCTTTGGAACGGGTTGTCCAATAAAGGCGAGCGATATCTTTTTAGAATCAGCACTTCATACTTTCAAAGGAAGCATCAATAGTTTTTGCAAAGAAGTTATATTAAAAAAAATAGCTCCAGGAATACGCATACATCATTCTAAATATGCGTATTTCAAGAGTGATTTTTTGCAATAAGGCTTCTACATAAAAACTTTTTATGCTGATTTTGAGAGCATCAAGGGTGGATTACAAAAAGGTATCAACCAAGTTTTTAGGATAACCCGTTCCAAAGATACACTTCAAAGTATTTTCAGATTATGTATTTCAAGGTGAACAGTGAATAGGTTTTGAACTATATCTCTGGAACGGGTTGTCCAATAAAGGCGAGCGATATCTTTTTAGAATCAGCACTTCATACTTTCAAAGGAAGCATCAATAGTTTTTGCAAAGAAGTTATATTACAAAAAATTGCTCCAGGAATACGCATACATCATTCTAAATATGCGTATTTCAAGAGTGATTTTTTGCAATAAGGCTTCTACAGAAAAACTTTTGATGCTGATTTTGAGAGCATCAAGAGTAGATTACAAAAAGGTATCAACCAAGTTTTTAGGATAACCCGTTCCAAAGATACACTTCAAAGTATTTTCAGATTATGTATTTCAAGGTGAACAGTGAATAGGTTTTGAACTATATCTTTGGAACGGGTTGTCCAATAAAGGCGAGCGATATCTTTTTAGAATCAGCACTTCATACTTTCAAAGGAAGCATCAATAGTTTTTGCAAAGAAGTTGTATTAAAAAAAATAGCTCCAGGAATACGCATACATCATTCTAAATATGCGTATTTCAAGAGTGATTTTTTGCAATAAGGCTTCTACATAAATACTTTTGATGCTGATTTTGAGAGCATCAAGAGTAGATTACAAAAAGGTATCAACCAAGTTTTTAGGATAACCCGTTCCAAAGATACACTTCAAAGTAATTTCAGATTATGTATTTCAAGGTGAACAGTGAATAGGTTTTGAACTATATCTTTGGAACGGGTTGTCCAATAAAGGCGAGCGATATCTTTTTAGAATCAGCACTTCATACTTTCAAAGGAAGCATCAATAGTTTTTGCAAAGAAGTTATATTAAAAAAAATAGCTCCAGGAATACGCATACATCATTCTAAATATGCGTATTTCAAGAGTGATTTTTTGCAATAAGGCTTCTACATAAAAACTTTTGATGCTGATTTTGAGAGCATCAAGAGTAGATTACAAAAAGGTATCAACCAAGTTTTTAGGATAACCCGTTCCAAAGATACACTTCAAAGTATTTTCAGATTATGTATTTCAAGGTGAACAGTGAATAGGTTTTGAACTATATCTCTGGAACGGGTTGTCCAATAAAGGCGAGCGATATCTTTTTTGAATCAAAACTTCATACTTTCAAAGGAAGCATTAACAAAACCAAAAGTAGTTTTGTCACCAAATTACTTTTAGATTTAATTTTTGTCACCAAGTTTCCTTTATATATAATTTTTTTGAAATAATTCTTGGACTTGAAAATGGTATCCGGAATTAGTAAGAAACCATAATTTAGAACTCATAACCGTTTACACCATTCCAATGAAGGACGTAGTTTTCGAATTATAGAGTGGTTTACCTTCCTATTTAATTGATTTTCTTAAAATTGATAGAAATTTCATCAAATCGGTAGATAAACCAGTTAATAAGTCCCAAAGTATTTGCTTAATTTCCATCATTTAAACGGTTCTGAGTTTTATTTTAAATCCTCTATGTGTAACAAGAACAATTTTTAAATCCAAGATTTATTTCAAGAAAATTACATCTAAAAGTAATTTGGCGACAAAAAATTTTCCATCTAAAAATAATTTGGTGACAAAATTACTTTTTTTTTTACAACTTGTCATTTGTTTTTGACAGCTTACAGAACTCTCCGCAAATATTTTTCCGCTGTGGTTTTCGTTAGCATTTCGCTCTCCTAGTGGAGACCACTAGGCTTAACAAGGTAAGTTCTGAAAAAAAAATCCTTCGCAATTATTAAACTCTTAGAGTAACCATAATTTGTTCCCAATGATTTAGATATTACATCGTACTGTACTCATTTTATAAATATGAACCTCATACTCATATTTTTGTTATATTTCTATTCCCAGAATTGGTTATCGGTTTTTGTACTCTTAGGGGGCACCTTCGGCGGATAAATTGTAGATGCATTCTTTTTGAAATATTTGCTCGAATTGAAAACAGATTCAAGAATTTACAAACTGACATAAATTAAAACTCACAACAGTTTAAATCATCGACATCAAGCAAGTACTTTGGAAATGATAGCTTGTCGAAATTAGCAATTCCAAGATATGATTACTAATATCAATGCAAATCTTGAAATCAGAAACTACGCTAAGCTCTCATTTCCAAACTACTTGCTTGATTTCGATGACTGTAACTGTTCCGAGTGTTAATTAACCTCAGCTTCTAAATCCTTAAAATCATTTTATAATCAAACAATTATTTCGAAAAATTGCTATATAAAAGTAGTTTTTTGATGTTTTTAAGAAAACTAGCCGACCCAGCTCTCGAAATTAGAGTGCCAATTTATATATTTAATTCATTATCATTCAATATTAGACAGAGAATTTATGATTTTTTACATTGTTGAATGCAATGAGAAGTACCTACTAAGCACTCAATCCTGGAGGGAAAACAGTTGATAGTAAACAAACTTTCAAACCTATACTTACTTTTGACACTTTAACCATTTTTGTACAACAACAAATATTTATGGTTCTTACTCTTGTACCTTTTATGTTTCATTATTTCCATGCTAAACCCAAATACGTACATACAACAATACTGACGCCTCAAAAAATTCAAGAAATATCAAAGTAATCCAAAACAATGGATTTAGAGATGGGCACGCTACTCACGCCTCATATGTTCAACACACTTTACCTCTTATGAAATGCCACAACATGTGAAATAAATAATGATTGTTTTAATTTGTATAAAATCGATTATATAACTTCGAAAATGAAACTTAATTATTTTCTAAATTTATTGTGAAGGTCTTTGTCCAAGTTGTACATACGTTTTCATTAGAAATTAAATACTTATTTACACTTTTCCACCACTTTCCTGTACTCCGCTTTTCACCATCCTAGTATTGCCCAGCACTAACACAATTCAATACATAAGTATGCAACGAACACTCAAGAGTATGCAATTTTGTATTCCTTTTATATAAATCATTAATTATCCAAACAAACCATTTTCTTGAATTTTGTTTTTACTATAATTTTTCAGTGTTCAATTATAGTGTGTTCAATTGTCCGGTGTTCAATTGGCTTGACACCCAAAATGTGCTGTATTTTTCCAAACAACAAAAAAATCAAAATTTAAAATGGATGTCGCTGGTGTAGGTGTGTATTTTTTTGCATTTTTATTTATTGTTTTAAACGATTTCTGTGTAGTATATTTAAATAATTATTTTATTCTGCACATCTATGCAAAAAATGCTTTCGTTTGATATGTAACTTATGCAACTTCGGTTTTTGTGGGCAGCGGAAAGTGTACCACAAAAAACATGTACGCAGTTTAATTATATGCTGAAAAATTACAAAATTACTTTCAGATGCCATTTTTTTTAAATATTTGATCGAATTAAAAACGGTTTCCAGAATTTACAAGCTGAAATTACAAGTATAAATTCAGACTCACAACAGTTTAAATCATCGAGATCAAGCAAGTACTTTGGAAATGATAGCTTGTCCAAATTAGCAATTCAAAGAAATTTCTACCAATATCAAGGAAAACCTTGAAATCAGAACTGACGCAAAGCTCTCATTTCCAAACTACTTTCTTGATTTCGATGATTGAAACTGTTCTGAGTGTTATTTAATCTCAGCTTCTAAGTCCCGACCGTCTAAATGTAGTTTTTTTCGTGTTCTTGAAAAATATAAAATTACAAAATTACTTTCAGATACAAATGTTTTGTCTTAAATTATCTTCTACGTACTTCAGGGGCAAGATTCTGTAATAAATAAAACGAAAGCGATTGTTCGTTTTTCAAGTATGTAGATACAAGAGAAAACAGTGTACCTATGTACAACATACAGGTGAGGTGCAGCAACCGACAGCGACCAACGACACATAATTCGCTTCCGCATCAGAATTATGTGTCATCATTCCATACATGTAATTAAAGTGCATTCAGAATTATGTGTCATTCCATGCAGTTAATTAAAGTAATGAGTGCACCTACGTCGTCAGCAATATGCGACGACGAAAATATTGATTATATTGAAGTAACAATAAGTAGGTTAAGAAATGTTGAGTTATAAATAATAATAAGTAGGTTAAGAAATATTGATTAATAAGATAATAATAAGTAGGTTAAGAATAAATAGTTGATTAGGCAATAAGAAATAAGTTAAGAATTCTGTGCAAAGTTAAGGTATAAATAGACTAGTAAAATATAAATAAATTGTCTGTTCCCAATAACCACCGAAGACTTTTCATTGGATTAGAACCGGATTTCTGTTCAGAACTATCCCAAGGATTTTTCTGCCGTAAACAACAAATTTAGATAATTATCTTAAGGATTTTTAACAACTAAAACATCAAGAAATTGTTCGAAAACGTAGAAATAAATGGATGAAACAAATAATAAAATTGTTTAGAAGGCAAAGGCTTAAAATCCAAAAAAAAAAACAACTGAGAGGTGCATGCAAGTTAAGGAACGTTATTTACATTTGAATTATTATTAAATTTGTGTCTTCATATGACAAGTAAGAAATAGCCTACTCAGCACATCCGCTGCACTTTAAAAGTAATATCATATTTCATATACAATATTCAAAATCCAGCCATAGACATCATCTTTTCCCACAACACGACAATCGGATAAGACATAGGAATAAGATTATTATTAAGATTCAATTGAAAATCAGATACCGAAGTAAACGGTTCACTTGTAGTTCTTAAGTAGTATAGCTAAAGATTTCCCCCTACCAGTGGTAAGGGATCTGAAGCTTAGTTATTAAGTGTTTGAATCTAATAAAGTATTTTTTTAAAACTTCCAATGTGAAGTCAAATTTATAATTGGCGACCGTGCAGGACAACCAATATTTTTCTAAATTCCAGAATATACAAAGTATGGTGAATATTGTGTTGTCGTGCGTTTTAATTAATTTAAAATAAATCGCGAACATTAAAAATAATTATCCTTCAAGAAAGGAGAAACAATTTAGGTGAAGTAAAGACACAACACAATTCATATATGTAGAAAATCAGAAAAAATAAAGAAGTATGGTTTTATATTGAATTGTTTAAGTGAAGTGAAGTGATCTAAATTAAAATGAAAAATAAGCAGAAAATTAAAGTATGCTCATTTAATCGAAAGATCTCCGCGAAATACTTTTATATTACATGCTACGCGAAAAAGAACAAATAAGTACCCTAAAAAAATTAGGAGAAAAAAAAATTGAAAAAAAGTATCTTTGATAAATAAAGAAAAAAAATTAAAAAGTATTCTTTAATAAATTGGAAGAAAAGCTGAAGCGATTGAAATAGTGAAATATAGCACTATAGAACACACAGTGAACAATAACTTGTTTAATATAAAAAAGAAACAGTGAACATTTTTAATTAATAAAAAAAAGTACATAGTGAACATTGGTGACATTATAAAAATAATTGACAGTGGAAAAAAACAGATAGTGAAATTTATTGAACAATAAAAAGAAGACAATTCAAATAAGCAATAGAAGAAGTTCATCAGCAAGAAAGCAGATCATCAAATTATAGTAAGAACTTTTATATATTTTTTATATAAATTTTATATTTTATATAAGATAAAAATTTTTTTTTTTGAAACAATTGCACTTTTATCGTTATTTATTAAACTGGAATTTTAGGTCAAATAAAACAATTATCAAAATGCCTTCTAATACGGAAGAAATTGTTGCAAGGTTAGTAGCCGCAAACACTGCATCTTTGCAGGCAGAAATCTCTGCATTAAAACTTAATTTACAGACAATTACTAATACCTCATTAGTAACTGAATATAACATTCAGAACATAGACGAAGGCATTAGTTGCAACGAAACACTTGACGTTATCAAATCTCTACCTGAATTTTCCGGGCTTAAACTAAATACATATGTTAGTTGGCGCGAAGCTGCTAATAATTCGATGTCATTGTACATCGAGGGAAGCAGAAAATATTTTGCAGCACTTACTATTTTCAGAAACAAGATTACAAATAATGCTAATGACGTATTAACCAATCATGGCACCGTATTAAACTTTGACGCTATAATCTCCCGACTTGACTTTGCATACGCAGATAAAAGACCCCCGCATGTCATAGAACAAGAATTAAGTGTGCTTCGTCAAGCAAACACTTCTATTATTAACTATTATAATTTGGTCAATCAAAAGTTAACATTATTAATTAACAAAACTATAATGACATATGGTACAAATACGCAGTTAACCAAAGAATTAAATCATTCTCACAGACGAAATGCTCTACGAGTATTTATAACAGGATTAACTCCTCCCATGTTCAATATACTAATTTCACTTTTCCCAGACGATTTACCTTGTGCCCTCGCAAAAACACAGGAACTAGAATCCAATAATGTTAGAACACAGTTCGCATTACAATTTAATAGAACTAACACTAGTACACTAAACCATTCTCGTGATCACCAAAACTATTTGAGATTTCCTCAACGGAACCAAAATAATCAACAGCTTAGAAAAACAGAATCAATGGAATTAGGTAGTTCAGCCAATAGGCCTATATCAAAATATGAACAAAGAAATTTTGATAATAACAAAAAATCATATAATCCTTTTAGACAAGAAAATAGAAATAATGTACAGCATAATAGTAATAATTATCAACCACAATGACAAAAAGCAAACTACAAGACATTTAACAATTCTCAAAGACCAATTTTTAAAAGAGAAAGAAATGATAGCCTGCAACAAAGTTTGCAAACACCCCCTCGGAAGGTTGAAAGAATTAATAATTTAAATGAAGAAAAAGAGACTTTTTAGATCAGCACAGGGCTTACCCCACTTACGAAGAATAATAAAAAATAAACAAATTAGAGTTTTGATCGATACCGGAGCTAGTTGTAATTACTGTAAAGCAGGTATACTCGATTTTCGACAAAACTTAATTATAAAAAAGAAAGCAATTACTGTTAATTTTGAAATAATAATAGAACATTTTTACGAAGCTAGAATGTTTGATCAAATAATACGAATATATGAAATAAAAGATTTAGAATATGACATTCTAATAGGTAGCAAAACACTACAGCAAGTAGGACCAAATATAGATTACGCAAACGATTTGCTTATAATAAATAATAAAAGAGAAAAACTCTTTTACGAAGATTTCCCCAATTTACATAATACAAAAAACTTAAATATAGGAGATTTAAGAGCTAAGGTTATTTCATACATACAAAGGGAACATAAAAATATAAATAAAAATATTCCATTTAGCGCAGATGTAGTTGCCGAAATAAGAACTACAACAGAAACCGCAATATGGTCAAAACAATGTCCATATCCCCTAAGCGCAAATAATTTTGTGAATAATGAAATTGAAAAACTATTAGAAAACGAAAAAATTCGCCCAAGTATATATAACAGTACATATAGCAGTCCAGTTTGGGTTGTTCCAAAAAAAGGTTTTAATGAAGATGGGACATCAAAGAATAGAATGGTGATTGATTTAAAAAAAATTAAACGAAAATACTATATCCGATAAGTATCCGATTCCAGATACCAATGTCATATTAAGTAATCTAGGTAAAGCGAAATATTTTAGTTCAATTGATTTAGAGTCATGCTTCCACCAAATAAAGATGAAAACTCAAGATATAGAAAAAACAAGTTTTAGTATAAATACGAATATTTAAGATTACCATTCGGTTTGAAGAATGCTCCAAGTATTTTTCAGAGAGCAATGGATGACATTTTACATCCATATATCGGAAAGTTCTGCCATGTATATAATGATGATATAATATTTTTTTTCAAATTCACTACATGAACATACCGAACACATATTTACAATCATTAATACGCTCAAAGAAGCGAACATGAAAATATCTGTATAGAAAAGTTCATCCTATAATGATCAAATTGAATTTTTAGGTTATGTAGTAGCACATAACATCATTAAAACTAATAGTGATAAAGTAAAAACAATTAACGAATATCCATTACCAACTACTTCAAGACAGCTACGCAGCTTTTTAGGTATGATTGGCTACTATAGAAAGTTTATTAAAAATTACACTCAGATTTCAAAGCCATTAACAAAGTATTTGTCTAGTGAAAACGGTCAAGTTTCCACACACGTTGCAAAGAAAACGGTATTAAATCTAGATGAGAGTGCAATCAAAGCTTTCAATATATTGAAAGAACACCTTAAATCCGGGGTTGAGCTAAATCAATCAGATTACACACAAAAATTTGTTCTAACAACAGATGCGTCTGATGATGCATTAGGAGCTGTATTATCACAAGATAATAAACCCATTACATTTATAAGTAAAACGTTAGTTAAGACTGAACGATCTTACGCAGCAAATTAAAAAGAATTATACGCTATAGTATACGCATTGAAAAATTTAAGAAATTATTTATATGGAGTTTCAAACTTCGAGATCCATACGGATCACCAACCTTTAACATTTGCAGTATCAAAACGACTCCCTTTCTAGGCAAAATTTAAATAATATAACAAATAGTTCTTCATCAGATGCAACTCAGCATTCTGCAGAAAGTAGCGATAATAAGGAAATAAAAGAAACAACGAGACCATTAAACCAATTCAAGCAACAGATTTTATTAAGTAAAAATTCATTTACTATACATGAACAAGTAAAAAACTTTGGTAGAGTTAGACATATAATAGAATTCGATACATTAGATAATTTAATGGCAATCTTGAAAGAATTCCTTCAACCAGGAGTTGTAGCAATTAACTGCACACCAGAAGACCTGTATGAAATAAAGAAAATGTTAAAGCAAACTTTTAATAACCATTTTTTGTATACAAAATTATTTCCTCTAGATATATTAAATAAAGACGACCAAGCAATGATAATCGAACAAACCCATAATAGAGCTCATATAAACCATAGGGAAAATCTAAAACAAATTTACAGTTCATATTATTGGCCACAGATGAAAAACCAATTGAAAGAATTCGTGAGAAATTGCGATATATGTAATAAGAATAAATACGGTAGGCACCCACAAAAAATACAAATTGGAGAGGCTCCAATTCCGAAGAAAGAGGGGGAACATTTACACATAGATATATTTTTTGCACAACATTTCAAATTTATAACATGTATAGATTCATATTCCAAATTTTTAATTATTAAAAGTATTGAAGATAAAACAAAGTTATATGAAAAGGTTTTAGAATTAATTCAAACTTTCCCTGAAACAAAATATATAACAGTTGATAATGAACCAGGTTTTTCAACAGATCAGTTTAAAACACTTATGCAAAGACTAGGAGTAATAATTTACTATTGTGACCCACATCATAGTACCACGAATGGACAAGTAGAGAGAGTTCATTCAACAATAATAGAAATCGCCAGGTGCATAAAACAAGAATTTAGTTTGATAAGTGATTTAGAATCAATATATAGAGCTGCCCAACAATACAATAAAACAATACATTCTGTAACGAATGAAAGACCATATGAAATCCTTTAAAATAAAAAATCTCATGAACATATACCTACAAAACTCTCAGAAGCTCAAGTAAAAATGCTTCAGACCCACAATAAGAAAAGAAATACTAAAGAATATGAACTAAATTAAATAATTTATGAGAAAATTACAGGTTGTAGGAATAAACTGTTGCCTAGGTATGTTGTTATTCATAAAAGAAATAGAATCATACACAAAGATAATATTAAAACTTAAACCTTTTATTTCTGAAAATGAATTCCTTAATAATTGAATTAATTGACAATAATAATAAACAGTTTATGATAAATTTTGACCTATTTAAGACTATAGATTATTTAAAGAAAACAATTTCTTTAACCCAAAACGATTCCAAATCAATTTCTATTGTCATCTTATTAGTAATAATTTTCTTAGCATATGTTATACTTTCCAAGTATATTAAAATATTAAAAATCAAGAAATTAAATGATAAGCAAAATCGAGACGACATCGTGTTCGGCAACATAAACAAAAGAGTTACATTTCTCACCAAACAGTTTGAAGAAGAAGCGTGACGTTCTTCCTAAAGAAAGAGGGGAGTTAAGGAACGTTATCTACATTTGAATTATTATTAAATTTGTGTCTTCATATGAAAAGTAAGAAATAGCCTACTCAACACATCCGCTGCAGTTTAAAAGTAATGTTTCATATACAATATTCAAAATCCAGACATATGACATCATCTTCTCCCACAACACGACAATGGGATAACACATAAGAATAAGACTATTATTAAGATTCATATGAAAATCAGATACCGAAGTAAACGGTTCACTTGTAGTTCTTAAGTAGTATAGCTAAAGATTTCCCCCCACCAGTGGTAAGGGATCTGAAGCTTAGTTATTAAGTGTTTGAATTTAATAAAGTAAAACTTAATAATTTATTAAGTTAAAACTTCCAATGTGAAGTAAAATTTATAATTTGCAATCCATTTGATATGGTTGAAAACTTGTACCTAGGTATAGATATGAATCAACAAATTTAAAAATAATTAATATCATACGATTTTCGATTACGGTGGATTCTATGATAGGGCCGATTAGGATGTAGGTCCAATTATCATTAGGTAAGTTTAAAGCCAATGTAGGTAAGATCTTATAGTATAATGGATCGAATGTATTTTTTTTTAATTCATTTTTATTTCATTTTAACTTATAACTATCTTAAAGCTAGACAAAAATGTTTAAAACTAGCCTAATTATCAATAACTTACAACTAATTTACTGGCCCTTTACGGGCGCTCTAAATTAAACAATAACTCTTAGAACTAATGTCTTTCCACCTAAAAACTATTTTAATTAAATCTAATTTTTTTTATTTTATTTTATATTTCAAGGAAACTTCTACAAAAAACTTGGTATCTTATCATTTTTTTTTTTTTTTTTTTTTTTTTTTTTTTTACTTATAAACTAAACCTAAATATATATTAGAAATAATTAAAACTAAATAAAACTAACTTATACTAACTAAAAATAACTTAAACTACTTAAAATACCTAATAATACTTAAAACTACTTAAAAACTAGAAGAATTTTTTTTTTGTTTATTTTTTATATGCATGCAGACACACAACAACATGCAACCCACCCATACATGTACATAAACACATACATATTCGTTCGCACATACATGTACAGACACGCATATACATGCACGTATGCCCCCGCATACACACATATTTTTTTTGGTGCCACCCCGACTGTTCTTATACCTAATGCAATAAATCTATGTAAGTCGGCCAAGATATACTATCTTCATCGACTTTAAATATAATGATGCTGTTCAAAGAGCCACCAGAACTGGTTCTCCTGTTTCGCCCTATCCCTCCGGTCCCGATCGGACACAGTCCTACTGAACCGAAGGCGCTCTTCTCCACCTTGAGCGATGACGTCTGTACCATAAAGGAGTTGCCTATCTACAGTTGTACGGCTGACGTGGTAGATAAGCGGAACCGCCATTCTATCCTGTATCAGCCCTCGACTGTCTAAATAGAGGAATGCCTCGGGAGGGATGTAACTACTTAACCGCGCACGCTCAAAATATTCGTTATTGGAGTGATAAGCCCCAAAAATTAAGCTGTTAGTTGAGGACATCGCTCTTGCAACGTGACCCCGAATCAGCTTAAACAAAAATTATCTATTCTGTTTATGTTGGCTCCGTTGTATAGAACCTGGTTGGAATAATATCTTGTGTACTCCGACTCTGGTGTTCTGTGTAATCCAAGGCAACGTCTAAGACATGGCCTCTCAAACACCCGAATCTTTTCCATTTGAGATGGGGCAACGTTGAACCACACCGGGCAGCCGTAGGCAATCATCGGCCTGATGAGGGCCATGTAGCAAATCACCTTTACCCTACTGTCAAGACGGTTGCTATAAAACAGTCGTTTTCTCAAGGCAAAGGCTCCCCTAGCCCTGGCCAAAGCAGCACCTATATGTCTGTCGAAATACAGGTACTGATCCAACCAGATGCCAAGGTACTTTACTACACTTTTACTCGCCAGTGGATGTCCATGTGGCCCTACGATCACCAGCTTGCGCCAGTTCTTTCTCGTATCCCTTGAGGCGCTAGATAACGGAGTCCTAAACAAAATAGTTTCTGATTTCTGGAAGTTGATTTTCAACTTCCAGTCATCACAATATCGCTGAATCTTGTCGAAGTCGCTCTGCAAGAGACTTTTGATGACCTCAACTGTATTAGCTGTTCTGTACGCAATTAGATCGTCGGCGTACGCAATTGCCTGAGTTGGACTACCTATCAGATCGCTGGTGTAAATGCTGAATAGAATCGGCGAGTTAACCGCTCCCTGCTGAAGACCATTATTAATATTAAGAATTGCGGTAGAAGTTACATTGCCACTCTTGACAACAAACTTTCTACCATTTAGCATGTCATAAAGCATATACAATAGATGTTTACTTATACCTAGTCTGGTTAGCTTTAGATAGAGACCTTCTAACCATACGGTGTCGAAGGCCTTCTCCAATTCAACCAGACAGGCACCCGTACACTGCTTTTTAGTTTTGTTCCATTGGATATCAGAAACTAGTTTAGACGCGGCATGAATTGTGTCATGTCCCGCCTTAAAACCGAATGATTATCCGGGATGATATTTTTGTTCTCCGCCAATTTGAACAGGGCTCTATTAATAACCTTTTCAAATACTTTGCTGATACTTGGAAGAAGACTTATCGACCGGAGATTCGCCGGATTGGAGTTGTCCTTTCCCTTTTTTGGGAGAGGGTGCACCACAGCTGTCTTCCACCGCACTGGATAATATGCATTATTCAGCGCGTTGTTAAACAGTGTGGTATAAATGTCAACTGCTTCTTGAGGCAAATGTCGTAGTACAACGTTGGATATACCATCGACTCCTGCTGACTTCTCTTTCTTTAAAGAATCGAAGATGAGCTGGAGCTCATTTTTCGAAATTAACAAAGGACTGGGCCCATTTCGGTCGGTGATTATGGCGTTTGCCAAATCTTCATCATTAAGCCCGGTAAAACCAAGGTTCTCAGATCGCCATTCGGTTATATCGTTCCGGAGCCATAAGTGATGAAGCAGAGCTCTGTTCTGAAGGTCATGATTCGGGCGAAACTATATAGAGGTCATCGTCCAATACGGCATCCTCTGGGTCTATGCCTGCTGTCAGAAGTACGTCTCTGTTTTGTGTCGTCCTCTGGAGCTAAAGACACGGAAGGTCGTTTTGATCTTTTCTTCTGAATATCTTATTAATTTGTGGGAACATACTCGGGTCGGTAGCGTTCACGGCCCGAATTTTGTTGTCCCAGAACAAATTAATAGCCAACCTATAATTTTCTTTGATCAATTGGTTGATGTTTTTGATGGACGACTTCAGTGTCCTAATCTCCACATCTCGTGTATCAGTAAACCGTCTGTACAAGCGTTTTAGTCTTGTTAGAAGTCCACTTTTTTGTCTGTGAAGTGCGTCAATTGTCGCGTTACGGTACATGTCAGTTGCGTTACGTTCTTTGTATTTCGGTATTGTTCTGTTCATTGTTCGTAGAATCGTTTCGTCAATTTGTTCTAAGTATCTGTCGATTTCAGTATTTGTTAGGTTTCTGTCATTTGGTGGGGATATACCATTTGACCGTAAATCGCTCAATAAGGCGTTGGAGAAGCGTGACCAGCGCACCTTACTGTAATTGTACGTATGCACAGGCATATACTCTTCCATTTCCATAAGCTCGTTCGGAAGTTGTATAACGGCGGCGAATCTGCAGTGGTCACGGTCGTACTCGATCGTTCGTAAACAATTTCTTGGTCGTTGACCCACAGTGTCAGTAATTGTTAGTCTTGCGTCTTTCAGCAATAGATCCAGATAGGCACCGCTTCTTGGAAACGATGGCCTCTCTGTGGCTAGAAGATCGAGGCGATACTCAAGGTTGTATCGACCTATCCAATTATACAAATTGTTACCTCGAGGATTTTGTATTTGATTTCCCCAATCTATCTGTTTGGCGTTTAAATCACCGGCTAATATGTAAAAGTTTTCTTCCGAGCTCAATCTAAAACATTCAAAAAGCTTTTCAAGCTCTGTTATAAACTGTGTGGGCTGAGGTGTTTTCGGTGCATAGGCAGCCATCACATACATTCGCTTCTCCTGTTGGAGATGAATGCATATGATGCATGCATCTAACGTCCGAAATTAACGCACATCACTATTATATATTACCTTATGACAAATGCCTTTACGTATAAAGATTGCGACGCCCCTCCTTGAGTGGAGTTGGGTCGGTCTCTCCTTACGGTATTGTAATTGTTGTTAGTCAATTTATGTTTCTGGTTAAGCTTAGTTTCGCTAGCCATAAACACATCTGGACTTATGTCTTTAAGCAATTGGAATAAATTCGCTCTACGTTCGGTCCTAATCAGTGAATTTACATTCACAGCTAGGATCTTAAAAGGCCTCTCCGGCAGCGCGCCCTTAACCTCTAAGTTGCGTTAAGCTCGGCAAAACAGAGTAGAGATAATCCACCCTAGTCGCCTGCTCCCTGATCTGGTCTTGGAGGCCAGTCAACTGGCTCTGGATGGCCAGTAGAGGGCCCATAATATCCGCCTGTGCCGCCGGCGCCTTAGGCACGGGGGCCTGTTGGGCGACCTTTGGTGTAGGCTGTTCCGTGCTTCCCCTTCCCGACGCCATTTGGGCGTAAGAAATTTGGGGGTTGACGGGCGTTGTTGTAGGAGGGCGCACTGTTGGACGCTTTTCTACCACTGTTTGCTTTGCTGCTTTATTGTTCTCTATAAGCTGAAACGTCGGGCATCCCCGATAATTAGCGGGGTGTCCGCCGCCTCGGCAGAGTACACATTTAAGCTGGGTCCTATCTTCGACCCGTTCCCTTCCTAACTTGCATTCATCTGGATTGTGGTTCTCTCCACACTTAACGCAGCGTGACTGCACTTCGCAGTTTGCTGCGGCGTGGCCGAACCTTTGGCAGCGCATGCATTGAAGCATGTCGCCGCGCCTTTTTAATTTGTCCCAAGTTACAACCTGGTAGTTGAGGACGGATATACTCCTCAAAATATCCAGTTTGCTGCTGGGTGAGAGTTGAACAAGGAAGAAGGGAAGACTCCGCTTCTCCCGCCTAGCTCTAACTGTAGCGAACGGCTTGACCCCGATAAAGTCGAAATCGTCATTCGCTTTTCGGCGGAGTTCATTTAAGAGCACCTGTGGTTCCGTGCAGGAATCTATGCCCTTCAAAAGGACCGTTTGAAATTTTTCGGTTTTAGGGGTGAAACTAAAGAATTCAGTAGCAGTTTCTTTTAGCAACTCTTTAATTTTTTTATGCTGTTCCAGTGTGAAGCACTGGATAGCATGCCTATCGTTATTTAATCTTTTAATAGTAAAATTTTGACCTATGGTCAACTTACATAGATTTATGGTATCCTGTAACTCCATTTTATAAGTATTTATGGGTGGCACCTTTTCTTTTTTCGTAATCGGCGGCTGTGGCTGCTGCTGCTGAGATTGACTTTTCTGCTGCTGTTGATTCTGCTGCTTTTGAATCTGCTGCTGCTGTTTCTCTTGCGGTTGTTTCTGGGCTTATGTCTGCTGCTGTTGCTGTTGTTGTTGTTTTTGCCGTTGTTGTGTTGGCTGCTGCTGTGGCTGTTGTTTTTTAATTGTTCTTTTTTTGTTGTTGTTCTTGTTCGTCGAGTTCTTTTAGTTGTTTCGCTCGGCGCGCTTCTTGGCTGGCCTTAACTTTACTTTCAACTTTTGGATTTCTGCCTCCATTGTTTCAATTTGAGCGATCATTCTTTGTTCCTCGTCCTCCTCAGATGACGCCTCTGATGTGGAAGGATCGAATGTATATTTCAGGAAATATGTACTAGGTACCTACCTACAAATGTATATGTATATTTAAATGTTATGGATTTTAATTCTGTAGGATGGTTATATGTACCTACACTGCATACATATGTATATGGAGTCTAGGTATGTAAATATGTATGTTGGTACATAATAATGTATAATGTATTTAAATGACCCTTTGCCATTACCATTATATTCCGCTGGGAGCTGGGTGGCAATCGTTTGATCCTAGTTGAGGAGAGATTCAACGTGAAGTTGGCTCCTACCAATCCATATTATAGTATGTCAATGACTGTTGTTCCTTTGAATCGATCTTACCACGGGTGGGGGATTTGCCAAAGAGAGAGAACACGTTTAATTGATTTTTAAACTATTTCTGTTTTATTGTCTGAATCTTAAGTCTATTTGTACTAAAATTAATGCTTAATTTCAGTACTAGAATTGTTTAGTTAATTTCAACCTACTTTATACTATTTTACAAATTTCATAATATTGCATACAATCATCTCTTTGTTTGACCTATTTAATTATTTATTTCCAAACCAATTACTTAATACATACAAAAATGCGGGAAGTAAATCGAAACATAATAAATAAATGTACAATTGATGACATTGCACCTTAATGCAAAAACAGTATCTAGTTCAGGGTGTTGTTCAGTCAGCATACTGCGACTGTTGTTGCTATCGTGGGACTTTGGTGTTCTATTTCATGTTACTGTTGGTTTGTACTGTTGATATTATCAACATTTTCCCCCTGTCTGCTAGCCCGAAGTTCTTGGTGCTGGTGTGGGAAAATGGTGTAGTTTGGGAGTTTTCTAGCATCTCCTTATGACAGCACTGATCAGCAGTATAATGATTAATGTTGAGCTGGAGTAGTGAATTATATGATGCGTGTTGTTCGAGTTGTCGGGTCTGGAGACTTCTGCATATTTCAATTGCTGTATAGAATGTTCTAAGTTTCTTACTTGCTCATCTGGATAGTGAAATATATTTGCTGGTCTTGGATATTGGGCGAGTGGTTCCTTCGTCAATTTGCTTATGATCGTGCTTAAGTTCAGTTGTGGGGTGAATGATGTATTTAGTCTTGTTGTGAATAACTCATGAGCTGTGATTACCATAGTATCCAAGCTAAGTTGACATTGTGGTTTTAAGGTGAGTATTCCGTAATTGATTAGTGTAATAGTGAATGCCTTTTCCTTGCAAACTAGATTAAATTTTGTTTCTTTATTCATTATATATATCCAGCTATTGAGGTTTCGCAGTACTATACAAACTTGTCTGGGATTGATGAGTACTACTTCACACTTGCCATCTAGTTCCTTGTTGTGATTTAGTAGATTGATCTCACATTGTGAAGTATTAGATTGGAGGTTGTACAGCGGATGATGTTTTAAACAATAATGTAGTCCTTCTTCTACTGGTATGCATTTATCAAACTCGTTTTCTTGCATCGGATAATATTTTTCTCGTGCTAAATTAGTTAATATGAATTATGATGATGGTGCAATGAAAGTAAATTGGTCTTGAAATGGCATTGGATCGGGTATTATTCTAAATACTTGGTACTTCTCTGAGTCTAATATTGGTATCTTGCACAGAGAGATAACGTAGTTTATAGTTATTCTCCCGTGAACATTCATCAGTTTGTATATTTGAAGTAGTTGATCTGGCGTTTCACTTGCTGGTAGTGTCATAGTTGCAGATATGTGTTACCGGATATCAATCAGATGATGTCTTAGTTGTGGAGGAGTTATTATTAAGTGATGGGTTGTTCCATGTTGAGTGTTTAATACAGCGTCTAACAAATAATCTTCAGTGCTTTCGATGTTGGTTACATACATGTGCGTAGTCAAACCTAGAATAGTTAACGGTTGAGTATGCTCCACGTTATCTATTGTCTGCTGCATTGCTGTAGTTATGTTACTAACTCTTTCCTGTAGTAATCTAAATTGATTTGTAGTTTGTTGACCTGTTGTTTTTAGGATGTTAAGTGTAGTTTCTACAACTGAAGTTTGATTTTTTAGAAGTCTTCGTGTGTATTGATCATCTTGTTTCACCTTGTATATCTGCTTCTCAATTTCATGAGCGTAATCTTGATCCAATATCTTCTTCTCGTATGAGTACCAGGTCAACTTCTCCAATATTGTCTGATGATTTTGTCCATTTTGGTCGCTTTTGTAATCTTGTGAGATATTCCGAAGACCATTTTATCCAGAATAGTTGGTTTAGTTTGTTTAGGTATTCCCATCGTGTCAGCCTGTTTTCTTTGGTATTAAGAACGTTGTCTATTTCTCTGCAGAACATATTTGAACCGATAAGGAAATGTGCTGGTGTTAGTGGTTCTTAATCTTCTCGGGTACCACTCATTGGACATAATGGACTTGAGTTGAGACACGCCTCTATTTTTGAGAGCAAAGTGGAAAATTCTTCATACGTAAGATGAGTGTCCCCAATAGTCTTTTTTAGGTGAAGTTTCACAGATTTCACTCCAGTTTCCCAAAGTCCTCCAAAGTGTGGAGATGCTGGTGAGATAAAGTGCTATGTTACTCCATGGTTTCTCACTGCCTGAGCGAGCTCCTGATTTTGATGTTTACATTGATTTTTGATTTTAGTACTGGCTTCTACAAAGTTTGTGTGTCTAGAACTCATTCTGTCGAAGAATGTGTCTGTTAATAGGTTAGATACTGCTTCTTGAAATTGCAGTAAAATTCTTTTGTTGCTAAGCATACAAACACTGCTATGTATCCCTTTGTTAATTTTGAATTCCAAATTTTACTTGTCTTCATCATAAAGGGGCCTGCATAGTCGACTCCGGTGTGTGTAAACGGTCTTGATATCGTTACTCGTGGTGTAGGTAAATTTCCCATTAATCGTGTCTGGCTTTGTATGTTGAATCTTTGGCATTTAACACATTTCCTATTGAAGTTGTTCAACCTCACCTCTTCCTTTTACTATCCAATATTTAGTTAAGATGCATGCCATTGTAAGATCATTTCCACCACGGAGTGTTGCCTTGTGCGCCCAGTCTATGATTAACTTAGCCAAATTTTATTTGTGTGGGATTATTGCAGGATGTTTTGCGTCTGGAGAAAGTTGTGAGTTTTGCAGTCTTCCTCCCACCCGTAATATGCCTTCCTGAATGAATGGACTTAGGTTGGATATGTTGCTACTAATGGGGAGTGAGCCCTTTTCTTGTAGGACCTTGTATTCTTGATGGAGTGCCTTTTGTGTTAGATTTATAATGCAGGTATGCGCGTCCTTCAGCTCAATCGTGCATAGTTTCATAAGATGTGTTAGTTTTGCCTTTGAAGTAAATAGGTGCCGCCTTTGTAAAGTCCTTGTTTCTTCTCGTATTTCTCCGTTGCGCCTTTCAGAATTACGTCGAGCTTCTACTTTTCGCATTATTATGTGGATGTATCTTTGACAAATGCCCTTAATAATTGTGTGAGTGATGAAAATATCGCAATGATGTCGTCTTGTATGTAGTCTTCTTCCTTGATGGTATGATGTGACGTGATATTGAGTTCCAGTTCTGTGCCGAGGTTTAAGGTTGTTTAAATTTTAAATGGGTGTTTTAATTGCAGCCACACTGGTCCTTTCAACCAAAGTGATAATTCTTCTAGGAAACCTGTGGATTTACCTCTTGATGCTAGATCTGCAGGGTTATCTTCTGATTTAACATATCTCCATGAATATTCTGTATTCAATTTTTGGATTTCTTGTACTCTGTGTGAAACAAAGGTTTTCCATTTATTCGGAATTGCACTTATCCAAGCTAAGGCAACAGTTGAGTCACACCATGCATATGTCTCTATTATCTCGATATCCAGATCCGTTTTGACCTTATATATGTTTGCAAGTAAAATCACTCCACATAATTCGAGTTTTGGTATAGCTAGAGTCTTCTTGCCCTTTTGTTTCCTTTGTTTTCGCATCACCTTTGATTTGGAAGATAGTAATGTTGTTGTAATATTATCATCTTTATCTGCTATTCGCATGTATACGTTGGCTCCATACGCTCTCTCGGATGCGTCGCAAAATCCATGGATTTCTACCTTCTTAACGGTACGTGAGTATTTTGCCCTTCTTTGTTTTTGGATATCTTTTATACTGTTGAGATCGCTTCCGTAATCGTCCCATTATGTTTTAAGTGTATTGGGAAGTGCATCATCCCAGTCTAGTTGTTCTTCCATCCAAATGTCTTGCATCAGTAGTTTTGCTCGTAGGACAATTGGTTCGAGCCACCCAAGTGGATCAAATACTCTGGCGATTTCCGACAATACCATCCTCTTTGTCCAGGTGGATTTTGGTTTATATGGCATTTCTTCGAAGGAGAAACACTCACGTAATGGATTCCACTGAACTCCTAATCGTTTCACATATTTTTTTTTATCCAACTCAATACTGTTAACGGAATGGACTTCCTTTCCAAGTATTCTATTGATGTTGCTATTCCATTTATGTAAATGGAATGCACCAGCCTTTAGCAGGTTTGTGAGTTGTGTTCAATTCTCTGACTTAATCGATTGAATCTCCACTTGACATGACGTCGTCCACATAGAAGCCTGACAGTAGGACTGATTTTGCTTTTGAATAGTTGTTTCCTTCATCTTTAGCTAATTCTTTTAGTGTTCGTATCGCCAGATATGGGGCTGAGGCAGTTCCATACGTAACTGTGTTTAGTTCATATTCTAATATGTTTTCGTCTGGTGAGTTTCTCCATAATATCCGCTGATACTTCCGGTCTGTTATATCTATTAGAATTTGACGATACATTTTCTGTATGTCAGCCGAGAACACAATCCTGTGTTTAAGCCATCGTATTAAGATTGAAGTCAGTCTTGTTGTATTTTGGGACCTGTGTGCATAAGTTGATTAAGACTTTTTTCGGTTGAAGACCTGGCCGATGCGTCAAATACTACTCTGAGTTTAGTTGTGGCACTGTTAGGGTTACTTACAGCATGATGTGGTAGGTAGTATGTTCCTTGCTCCTGCGCTGTTTGGCATTTCCTCATGTGACCGAGGTCTATATATTCTTTCATAAAGTTGCGATACTCTTCGGCCAGTTTTTATTTTTTCCAAAAACCTTCTCCGTATGTAGTAGTTTTGCTATCGCCCGCTTTTTGGAGTTATTGCTTGTTAACTCTTGCTCTGGTGGAACCTCGAATGGTATTCTTACTATATATCTGCCTTTACTATCACGTGCTACTGTTATGTTGAAATAATCTTTGCTTCATATGCTTGTGTTTGTTCTGATATTGTTCCAATTTCTTGCGATTCCCAGTATTTGCGAATTTGGTTGTCTAAATCGATCAGGGTGATATGACATGATAATGCAAGCTGATTACTTTCTGTAGTATTTGTGCTTCCAGATACAATCCATCCGAAGATGGTCTGCTGTGCGATGAGCGAACCTCGCTTTCTTTTGTTAATACCCTCCTGGAGTATTTCTCCAATTACTTCTGCGCCCACTATCATATCGATCTTGCTTGGAACGTTGTAATTTGGGTCAGCTAGAATTAATTGCTGTAAGTGTTCCCATTTCGTTGTTGAGATTTGAGTTGGTGAGAGAGTTTTAGTGACGTTTCTGAGAACGTATGCGGTTGTAGAAATGCTCGGATTATTGCTAATAGTGATATGGACTTTATATTTTGGCGCAGATACTTCATGTGTCCCTAGGTCGGATACTGTTGCATCTACATTTGTTTTTTGTAGCTGGAGTTTGTTTGCTATTTCTTCAGTTATGAATGATGCTTGTGAGCCCGGGTCTATCAACGCTCTGACACATTGTCTATTGTTGTTAGAACCATCTAGTTTGATCAGAGTAGTTGCCAGAAGTACATTGTTATCTGTTGTGCAATTGTGGGACTGCACTCTGCCAGGTTGTGGCTGTGGTTTGTTTTCAATGGTGCTGATCCTTCTTGTGTTTTCTAGCGCTCGTTCACGATGCATAGTCGTATGGTGTTTTCTTTGGCACTTATGGCATCTTTTCTGTAGCAAGCAGTTTGAAGTGAAGTGTCCTGGTTTCAAACAGCTTAAGCATAGCTTAAATTGACACTCGGAACAGTTACAATCATCGAGATCAAGCAAGTACTTTGGAAATGACAGCTTGTCCAAAGTAGCAAATCTAAGAAATTTCTACTTATATCAAGAAAAATCTTGAAATCAGTACTTACGCAAAGCTCTCATTTCCAAACTAGTTGCTTGATTTCGATGATTGTAACTGTTCTGAGTGCAAATTTACCTCATCTGCTAAGTCCTTGTAATTCTTTTATAATCAAACAATTATTTCGAAAAATTGCTATCTAAAAGTAGTTTTTTCGTGTTTTAAAAAAAATGAAAAATTACAAAATTACTTTCAGATGCAATTTTTTTGAAATATTTGCTCGAATAGAAAACGGTTTCAAGAATTAACAAGCTGACATAAATTAAAACTCACAACAGTTTAAGTCATCGATATCAAGCAAGTACTTTTGAAATGACAGCTTGTCCTACTATGCAAATCCAAGAAATTTCTACTTATATCAAGAAAAATCGTGAAATCAGTACTTACGCAAAGCTCTCATTTCCAAACTACTGGCTTGATTTCGATGATTGTAACTGTTCTGAGTGTAAATTTACCTCAGCTTCTAAATCCCTGTAATCATTTTATAAGCAAACAATTATTTCGAAAAATTGCTATCAAAAAGTAATTTTTTCGTGTTTTAAAATAAATGAAAAATTACAAAATTACTTTCAGATGCAAATTTTTGAAAAAATATTTGCTCGAATTGAAAACGGCTTCAAGAATTTACAAGCTGACATAAATTAAAACTCACAACTGTTTAAATCATCGAGATCAAGCAAGTACTTTGGAAATGACAGCTTGTCCAAAGTAGCAAATCCAAGAAATTTCTACTTATATCAAGAAAAATCTTGAAATATGTACTTACGAAAAGCTCTCATTTCCAAACTGCTTGCTTGATTTTGATTATGGTAACTGTTCTCAGTGTTGATTTACCTCAGCTTCTAAATCCTAGTAATCATTTCATAATCAAACAATTATTTCGGAAAATTGCTATTTAAAAGTAGTTTTTTCGTGTTTTAAAATAAATGAATTACAAAATTACTTTTAGATGCAACTTTTTGAAATATTTGCTCGAATTGAAAACGGTTTCAAGAATTTACAAGCTGACATAAATTAAAACTCACAACAGTTTAAAACATCTTGATCAAGCAAGTACTTTGGAAATGACAGCTTGTCCAAAGTAGCAAATCCAAGTAAAATCTACTTATATCAAGAAAAATCTTGACATCAGTACTTACGTAAAGCTCTCATTTCCAAACTACTTGCTTGATTTCCATGATTGTAACTGTTCTAAGTGTTAATTTAACTCAGTTTCTAAATAATTACAATCATTTTATAATCAAACAATTATTTCGAAAAATTGCTATCTAAAAGTAGTTCTTTCGTGTTTTTAAAGTTAGACCGTTTTTTTTAAAGGTGAAGTTGAACAAACATTCCCGAAAATAAACAAAGAATCATATACATGTATATATCCATATATATAAATATTACATTAACGACAACACAAAATAATTAAAATCATTATTATTATTCATTACAAATAAGTTTGCTGCTCACAGAGATATATAGAACATTATGAAAAATAGAATAAGATCACATTTTTGCCAGGAACACAATCAATGTTAATTATTATGATCCTTTCTTATTTCAATATTGGATGATGTGGTGTCTTCTGTTGAAGATTATATAGCAGTTTGTGAGGCAGAATCATCTGCAACAGTTGTCGCTTGTGCGTCGCATCGTCAGTGTTGGTGTGTGTGTCGTCATTGACTGCAGCAGATATTTCTCCATTGAACTGAATCAAGGAACACAAGGCTCCATGCATAGGCAAGCATTTTCATAGAAATTGGATTCACACGCAGCAAATTTCCCACAAAAACTATCTGTAAAATAAAAATTAAACAATCTGTAAATATTTAGCGATTATGAAATCCGATTTTATGATTTTCGACTACTAATGGATGCATTGATAGATTTTTCATGATCCGTAGTAGATTTTCGATTGCGATGGATTCTGTGATAGGGCCGATTTATTAGTTTTAAATTTCGAATTTTCTTTGATGTAACTAAACTTTGATCATTAGGTAAGTTTAAAGCCGATGTAGGTAAGTTCTTAGTTAATTGAAGAAAACGCAAACAATATGTTTATATTATTTTTGTTTTTGTTTTAGTGGACTGTGTGGATTTAAAGCCAATTGAATGAATTTGTGACCTTTAGTCCAAAAGCGTTTCGCCCAGATACTACAGCTGGCCTCATCAGTTAGATGCTGTAGTACCTTTCTAAGACGCATTATTTTTTGATCGATATGTACCGACTTTAATAAAACTTACAGCGATTACTCACTGTAAATTATATTTTTCTAGGGGAATTTGGTTAGATTCATGCACCTAGAATTATGTTTTGCCCGTGGTCTGGCCAGTGAATTAATTGAAGAAAACGCAAACAATATGTTTATATTATTTTTGTTTTTGTTTTAGTGGACTGTGTGGATTTAAAGCCAATTGAATGAATTTGTGACCTTTAGTCCAAAATGCGTTTCGCCCAGATAAGTTCTTAGTATAATGGATCGAATTATTGTATGTTTCAGGAAATAGTTACTATGTACCTACCTACAAATGTATATTTAAATATATGTTATGAATTTTAATTCTGTAAATTGGGATGGTAAAATGTACCTACATTACATACATATGTATGTATATGGAACCTAGGTATGTAAATATGTAGGTACATAATAATGTATAATGAAAGTGTTGGATGGTTATAGTTAGGTAGATCCATATATGCATATAAAACTTTATAAGATAGTTTTAATATACAATATATTTATTTGATTTTTAAAGATATATATTTATATTAATGTAATATAAATGATATGTATATGTAGGCATGTAAGTGTGTATACATACAATGTACATTGGAAGTGTAGGTATAAGTAGGTAGATATATGCATATAATATTATATGATAGGTGCAATATACATAATATTCATTTGCTTTTTAATGATATATAGGTATATAAATGTATGAGAGCCCAAATAGTATTTAATGTAAGTACGTAGATAGCAAAAACATGTGTATGTATGTAATTTAGTCAGGAAAAAATGAAATATAATTAGGTAGAAGAAATAGATATATATATTTATATCGACCTACAAAGAGACAGCCGGAATAGCGGAAAATCAAGTTAAAATTTCGAGTAATTCGTATTCGAGATCACAAAAAAAAACATTTTTTTATTGATTTTTAGTAAATTTATTATAGTAATTAATTTTTTTATAACATAACTTATTATAAAATATACTAGCAATCCATTGAACAAATAAAACTTAACTTATTATACTTACTATGAATTATTTTCATTTTTCATCGTTGAATAGGTCTACCTCTTTGTTGGTTGTTTGCTTTGTTCCTGATATGGAAATTCATCGGAAAGTAAACGCTTGCGGCAAATTGTTTCCATACTTTTTATAAATAAATTAAATCTACGGTTGGATCGCATGTACTTGTGTTCGATCATATAGGAAGCACAATATTGTTAGTAGAAAAGGTTTAATATTACGAAATGTTATATATTAACAAAAGATTATGTCTCACACTATTCTTATATCTGGTGGGAGTTGCTTTGAAGTACGGAAAATGCTGCAGAATCCATACATATATTTCTTTTACTGGCAATGCTTTCCCTTTGGAGCATCCGATTGCCATGAAGATGAAGGAACTGTTGGGAGTTAAAAGTTAAATATAACATTTTATTTTTGTATAAAGCTTAAACTAACTTACCTACACCACCATATGGTGGTTTATTGTGTGTATGCACCTATGGATTATATGGCACCCCATCAAGTATTCCTGGGCGATAGCATCTTAGCTAACCACTTGCTCGAGAATGCCAGGCAAAATCAATCGCTGATATGTGTCCAGCGAATTTCAACTGCGACAATCGCACCAAGTTAGTTCCATCCAAGATTTTTAGTTCTTCATGTTCCTTTTCTCTGCGTGTTTTCTCACTGGAATGACCTTTATGTTGCATTCGTACCCACAATTTATTCATTTCAGCGAAGTTCATGAACAAAAATTCAATAGCATTGAGTACATTGCCCTCGTTCTCATCTTCGGCAACCACAACATCCGGGAGTATGTTGCGTGTGCATTACAGCAGGTAGTTCCGCAAATAGAGTCCTCGCAGTGGATGTAGAACACCGCGGCACATTTCAACCAAATCCTTGAATATGCTTCGCTTTAGCGTCGAATTGCTTCTTATATAAGCTAACCCTACAGTAATCAGCAGTTACAAACGTGGTACTATATTTGCCGAGTACTTTTGTCGAAAAGCAGATCTTTTCTTGAATGAAACTCGCTATTAAATTATATAACGATATTATTAATCCATAATTTCGATTTAAATATTCATTTGTAGGTAGGTACCTTTGTAAATATTCTTTGAATCAATCATTACATACAATTATATGTATGTACATATACCTACTGCCAGTGTCAATGTTTAGCTACGTTAAAGTTGTTAGGTATACAAGATGAAGTTCGTAGGATCCAGTCGTGCATTTTATTTCTTAATGATTTTTTAACATTTGTATGGGAGGTACCGTAGTAATATAGATTTTTTAACTGTTCAAGATAATGTCAAAAAACTACCAAATACGTATACGATGTATGGGAGCTACGTTGTTTTTCGTTTAAAAAAAATTAAAAAAACGTGTGGGCGTATTACCGAAAAAACAATATGTAGCAAGTGTGAAGCAAATTCATCAAACTGTTTAGGCTGCAGACTCGAGGACAGACAGACAGACGGAATTAAGGGAACAACTTTTTTGGTGTTTTCTATGATGGTATGTCTTGTTTGATTGTTAGCTTTTTTTACGAATGTATAACTTGCCTTATAGTACCTATAACCGCAAGTAAAAAAAAATACATACATAAATGCTTATTGCATTTTTAATTTTGAAATATGTTTGGCATTTTAATTTAAAATATACTCACAATTTGTTCCTTGTATTGAAAGCGTAGATGTTGCACTCCGAAGTATTTTGCAACATTCTTTAAGCATGTATACATTTGAATCGGGATCCCAAGATATTATCAATGCAAGTGACCGAAGAAATTATGTATTAATTGGGAGCAGAATGATTGTTCCTTGCTCTTCAAAGAAGCCAGGAACATTTCACGTTCGTGTTCAACGACTGTCCTTACTTGTAATGCAGACTATTTACCAGCTATAGAGTCAATTCAAACTCCCACGAGTACTGTGTGTAGTAGTTTAGATAGTGGACAAATATCTCCTCGGCTTCTCGGAGTTTTTGTCAGAGAATACATCTGAAATAAATAAAAAAATTGAATTGTATTTTTCTGAAAATCGAATTATGTTTTTCCGATATTAAAAAATTGAACGAATTCTGCTTACCGGAACATAACTGCGATTGGGATCAGGACCACTGTAGGCCATTTTATAAAGCAAATTTTTCTAACAATAGTATCTGGATATTCGCCTCCCGGGATGAGCAAGCCATTTACATCAAAAGCACTTTCACTAGAGAGGACAGAAATCCTTGCAATCTACATATTTTGGATCACGAATTCTAATTACCTCGACACAGTAATCAACGATTTGTATCAATCTAGTTGAGTTATGATAAAGTGCTTTGCAAACTATATCATTTGGATATTACATTGTTTGTATAAGCAGAGATCGTCTTTTAGAAAATATTCATCAGATACTGTTTCGGGCACAGATACTTGTGATTAAATTGAAATCATTACAGGCGGTGAGAAGTGTTTCTGTGCGTTAAAGTTTGGCAGCTAGCCACAATTGTTTGCCGCCCCAAAGGTGGTACAGAACAGACTTGTTGCTGTGATTGTGCTTGTGTCTGCTTGGCTGCACTTGCCCCGACTACTATGCTTACGGCAGCCTCACCTACATTAAACGTACCAATTTGAACTGCCAGGGTATTTATGTTAGAAATATTTTTTAAATCCTTTGCTTAAACGAAGTTGACATTTGGTTCTGTACGGAAGAGGGTGGTTGTTGCTCGTTACCACCTGAACATTGTTTTTCTACCCCACTAGTATTCTGACTTTTGTTGGATGAGTTTCGCGCAAACGTCAACCCACTGTTAGCCCTAGATGCGGCAAACGTAAACGGTTGATATAATATCAAATGATATAGTTTGCAAAGCAATATATCTGTGCCAGAACCTGATTTTGGACATAAAGATAAATTTGAAGAAGTTTGTTGCTAAGTGGAACCTATCCGAACAACTTCTTTCCAGACTTCTTCACCCCGTTTTGCAGCAAATGATCAACTGGCTGCTGGTCTTGTTTGCGGTTTGTTTAAGGGGATTTATTTTGGATGTAGAGTGAGTGATGATCTTCATGCAGGACAGCGCTACCAATGCGGTGTGACTTCTATGTGTAGTATCATCGCGGAGCTGAGAGAATACGCGAATCGGGATGAAAATATTGTTGGCTTGATGCGCTCAACTTTCACAGAATTCACCTGATGTTTCTGCCTTTTTATTGCGACTACTGCGAGTCTGCTGTAATATAATAGTTACAAATAATTTATTAGTAAAATTGTTATGAAACAACTGAGATATATTATAACTAAATTATTGCAGAATAAAATACGTAATAAACAAAATAAAACTTACCCACTTTCGATATTTGTTCTGAAATCGAATATTTTTTTTATTGTTTTGTCATCTGTCAAAATACTCACCTCGAAGTGAGTAAACTGGTCTTTTCTTGTGGTGGAATTTAGGCACGAGCGCATTAATGTGCTATGGCTTGCTTCTACTTTTTGATTGAATTTTCTTCATTTTGAACACACAATTAATAAATATTGTTTAATTTGTAAATTAGAATCAAAAAAAGGTGTTAATAGTATGTTTTTTGTTTGATAAAGGCCTTTAAAAATAGAATTTAATTAAAAAGCAATTCATTTTTTATATTTTGAATTTAACGGATTTACATTTTGAATATACAGGGTGCGCCAGAGAAACTTACATATTTGAAAGGTCAATAAAAACAAAAGTACTTCAATTATTGTTTTAACTTTGTTTTTATTTGAGAATACAATATCCCAATTTTTTTTCATGCAGTCTTGTAAATGACATCGGATAAATGGCGAACCCCATTGCGCATACACTGATGAAGTCGATTTGTGAAATTCGTCTCCATTCTTTGCAGCATATCAATCGGTATGTTGGCAATGGCGTCGCGAATGTTGTTCTTGAGGTGTGCTATGGTCCTATGGTTCTTGCACAACAGCAAATTTATAGGGATGAAATTGAAGGTCTTCATGGAGAATTCGTCGAACAGTGGTGTCAGAAATTCCCATAGCAGCTGCGTGCTTGCGAGCCGAATGCCGGGTAGAACGCACAACTGACTGCCTCACTCTTTCGATATTTTCCGGAGTTCTGATGGTCCGTTGAAGTCCATTTCTGGGTTTAGCGACACTTCCACACTCCCGAAATGAGTTAACCCAAGACAGAATCGAATTACAGCCTGGAACGAGTGTGTGAGGAGGAATTTCAAAGCGAGCGCGGAAGGCACGTTGCGTAGCAACAAGTGAGCGACCGTTAAAAAAGAAGCTCTTGACTGCGAAGGCCCGCTGCTCTCTTGACCAGAGCATGATGGCAACTGACTGGAGGGAGAAACAAACTTGGGAACTTCTTCCTCCAGATGCGCCCCCTCTCGCCCCTCTAACCACACAAATCACCGCGCGGGAATTTTTTCTAATAAGTAAGTTTCTCTGGCGCACCCTGTATAAGCTCACCATATCTACCAAAAGTGCGAATGAGCACTCCTCCGCTTCGGTAAGACTGTGTTGGTCTCTGCTTCATTTAAAATGCACGGGCAACTAACACATGCTTGTCGAAACGGGGGAAATCCTTTCAATTTAGCTTGTAGGGTGAAAGAGAACGAACCTTCGAAGTCGTGTCTCTATGTTAGTTTCTCTATGCTTCAGATACTGCATTTTCTGGATCCAGTTTAATTGTTTGCTGTTATGGACCAGCGTTTATTTGTTTTTCTTTCATCTCGACTGCAATTTCTTGGTACATAGTTTCTATTTCGTCGTATTCATCCTATTTAAGGTAGTCTGGTTCATCTACAGAGATTGTATTTGCTATGATGTCATCGTGGATTTTCATGATGTCACTCCAATACTGATCTAATGTTTTTAAGTATTGTTCGTACACGAGATTTAAGAGTGATTGTCATAACCCTTCCTTCAGCTTGTTGTATAAGCGCACAAACATATTTATTTTGTTTATTTGCCGTTTGTATCGTCGTTGTTGTGAGTTAATGTCTTGATTATTTCGGACTTCTGCCTTTTCGTGTTCATCCACTTTTTTGTTTTTGTCATCGTTACTTGCTTGATAGGCATCTTCAAGTAGTTTGAGCATTTCTTCGTATGTGTTGTTGATCTACTCAAAGTGGCCTTCGTCTGTATACTGCTGGTTGTCATCATGGTAGGTTTCATGTATACCCGTGTCGTTCATGACAAATTTATTCCATTGTTCTTTCAAAGCTTGCCGTTGCTTTGCCAGATACTCCGGGGTAATTCAAATTTTTGGTGATTTCTTAAAATTCTTTAAGAGATTTTTAATCACATCTCCAGTTTCCTTTTGTTTTTGGTATAGTCTTTCCATATTTATGCTCACTCGATTTGCGGGTTGAGATTAATCACTGCTTGCTGGAAATCGGGTTTCTTAGGCTTTGCTTGCTGAGGATATGTATGTATGATGTTTGACTTTTTAGTGTAAGCCCTAAGAATGCTTCTTTTTTGGTTGAGCCCCCAAAATGTTGCTTTGAATCGATCTTACCACGGGTGGGGGATCGGTCAAAGAGAGAGAACACGTTTAATTGATTTTTAAACTAATTCTGTTTTATTGTCTGAAACTTAAGTCTATTTATACTAAAATGAATGCTTAATTTCAATACTAGAATTGCTTAGTTAATTTCAACCTACATTATACAATTTTAAAAAATTTCATAATATTGAATAAACTCATCTTTTTGTTTGACCGATTTAATTATTTATTTCCAAGCGAATTACTTAATACCTGCAGCAATGCGGAAAGTAAATCGAAACATAATAAATAACTGTACAATTGATGACATTGCACCTTAGTGCAAAAACAGTATCTAGTTCAGGGTGTTGTTGTTCAGTCAGCATACTGCGACTGTTGTTGATATCGTCGTACTTTGGTGATCTATTTCATGTTGCTGTTGGTTTGTACTGTATATTATCAAGGTTAAGAAATGTTGAGTCATAAATAATAATAAGTAGGTAAAGAAATATTGAATTATAAAATAATAATAAATAGGTTAAGAATAAATAGTTGATTAGGCAATAAGAAATAAGTTAAGAATTCTGTGTAAAGTTAAGGTATAAATAGACTAGTAAAACATAAATAAATTGTCTTTTCCCAATAACCAAAAATTATAGGATTAGAACCGGATTTTTGGTCAGAACTATCCCAAAGATTTTTCTGCTGTAAACCATTGTATATAGATATTAATAGTACTATCATGACGACGAAATTCATCCAGCCTGGAATAAGTTCTACTACTCATCATGAGTTCCACTACCAAATCGGAGGTTAGGTAGTGTTGGTGTGTTATGAAAATGCGTATGAAGGGAAATAGTGTGATAATAAATTGATGAGAGAAATATATAAAAAAATTTATTATAAGTTAGAGGAGGAACGGAAAACAATTTATTTCATAGGTTTTTTTGTTTTTTTTATGAGGATTTTTTTGTTGAATAGGAACTGGTTGTGTGTGTGTTTTTTTTATTCTATGGGCAGATATAATGAAAATTGTTTAATGGCTGTAGGGAATATTTAAATATTCAGATATACACTTGTGTGCAACGGTCACTACTCAGTAAAATATACTTTTTTACCAAATGAACAAACATGATAATAATTTAAGAGTTAAAATTTGAGATTTCTGTTAATCGTTGTGCAAGAAAAAAATTTTTCTTGTGACAACTTTTTTTTTATTTTATATTAATATTTTTTTTGGATTTTGAAAAAAAATATTATTTTTTGAAAATTCAGGTTTGATAAGAGTAATTTCGTAAAAAATGGAGTTGACGAATTTTCAAATAAGAATTGTTTATTAATAGGTATTATATATTTTTTCAAGTCATTTTTTACTTATTTTTTTAAAATGAGTATTTAACAATATATGTATATATACATTTGAAAATATTATTTTAAAAAATCTTCAAAACATTTAATATTTATTTGCAAAATATTGTTTTTTTTCAAAATCCAAAAAATAAAATAAAATTTAATAACAATTTTTTTTTGAGAAATAAATTTTTTTCTTAACGGTTTTTAACATTTGTATGGGAGGTACCGTTGTTTTTTATTTTAGAAAAATAGTTTTTCTTAACTATTCAAGATAATGTCTAAAAACTACTAAATACGAAGTTTCGAAAAAATCTATAAAGTCGTTTTCGAAATTTTAAATTAAAAAAAATAATTTCCACAATAATTTGTTTTGAAAAACTTTGGTATACAATAGTGTTTAAACTTTCTAGGAGCTTCTGCGTAAAAAAATTAAAAAAAATCAGATTAACCGTTTCCGAGAAAATCGAAAACAAAAACATGGTTCTACTAGAGGTACCAAAAAAACAATTTTTTTCCAAAAAAAAATTATTAAAAGGTACCCTTTCCCTTCATTAAATAACTCATTTTTTTTTATAAAAATCGTTGGAGCCGTTTCTGAGAAAAATAAGATTTTTCTTTTTGGCCAAAAAAAATGTATGGGAGCTACTGTTATTTGTCGTCTTAGAAAAAAATTAAAAAACCGAAAAAAACAATATGTACCAAGTTTGAAGACAATTTATCAAAGCGTTTAGGCTGTAGACTCGAGGACAGACAGACAGACGGAATTAGGGGACCCACTTTTTTGGTGGTCTCTATGATCGTAATATCATATTTGATTGTCAGAAAAAAAAATTTTGAGAAAAATAATATTTATCTTTTTGGTCAAAAAGAAAGTTTGGCAGGTACCTAGGTAGGTACTGTCATCTTTCGTCTTAAAAAAGCTGATAAAAAACTGGGGACATGTTTATGAAAAAAACGTTTAGGCTATAAACATGAGGACAGACAGACAGAGAGACGGAATCGCTAATAATTATCTTAGGGGTTTTTATCAACTAAAACATCAATAAATTGTACTAAAGCGTAGAAATAAATGGATGAAACAAATAATAAAATTGTTAAGGAGGGAAAAGCTTAAAATCCAAAGAAAACAATTGAGAGGTGCATGCAATCCATTTGATATGGATGAAAACTTGTATCTAGGTATATATACGAATCAACAAATTTAAAAATTATTAATATAATACGATTTTCGATTACGGTGGATTCTATGATAGGACCGATTAGGATGTAGGTCCAATTATCATTAGGTAAGTTTAAATCCGATGTAGGTAAGTTCTTATAGTATAATGGATCGAATGTATATTTCAGGAAATATCTACCTACAAATGTATATGTATATTTATATTTTTGTTATGGATTTTAATTCTGTAAATTAGGATGGTAATATGTACCTACACTGCATACATATGTATATGGAGTCTAGGTATGTAAATATGTATGTAGGTACATAATAATGTATAATGTATTTAAATGAACCTTTGCCATTACCATTTTATTCCGCTGGGAACTGGGTGGCACTCGTTTGATCCTAGCTGAGGAGTGATTCAACGTGAAGTTGGCTCCTAGCCATCCATATTATAGTATGTCAATTTTCAATTTCAATTTCAATTCAATTTCAATTTCAATTTATTTCAATAAAATATAAGGTTAACAATGACACATTAAGATATGAATCTTATAGAGTATCTAGAATAAAATTTACAATATGTTTCAATAATGAATTTAATTTAATTTAGATTTAATTATACACATTATGTACAAAAATAAGAGTAAAATGTAATATATGTTTTCAAGAGAAGTAAATATAGTAATTTATTTATTACGCAATATAAAAATGAAACAAAAAGTAAAGAAATTAACGTTATTTAGTAGAAAAATAGTATTCAAAAATGAAAACCAAAAACAAAAACAATAGTACTTAAAGTAGTCTTTTCTAGTGAAAAGTGCAAATATAGTTTCCTCTTAAAAGTGATAGGTGAGGTTATACTCTGCAGTTCGTTCGGAAGTGAATTCCACAAACGAACTGCAGATACATAGAAAGAGCGTTCTGCAATGATGTGCGAAAAACGAGGTACAATTAGTTTCAATCCTCGTTGAGAATTGGTAAACTGAAGCGATTCACTTAAATAAGCAGGACATCTACTGTGGATGACATTATGGAACCTTAAAATAAGTCTGTATCTCAAATAATTCTCAAGACTCATACCAACCAGTAAATGTTGTAACTGTGAGACACTGGTATGTCTCCGAATACCATATATGAAACGAATGCAGTCATTAAAAGCAACATAGAGTTTACGCTTACATAGACAATCAAGAATGGGATAGACCGAACAATTAAAAATAAAGTATGGCAAAATCAACGATTTTATAAGGTATGATTTCATATCAGAAGACAATAACTCAGAGGAAGATCTCAAAGATCGGAGACCAAAATAAATTTTCCTAATTGTATCTGAGATTGCTCCACAGCAGCTTAAATTACTGTTTATTTTATATCCTAAATATTTCACATCTTTCACATACACAATTCTTTCATTGTCAAGAATTACCGGAGGAAATTCTTCAAGACTTAATTGATCCCTAGAACATAGCATGGAGACAGATTTAGAAGGGTTTAGTTTCATTGCATTGTTATTCGACCAATTGAGAACATAACTTAGATCTTCATTTAACCTTACTATACAATCCTCCATCAGACCAACTGAACGAAAGATGTATAGAACAACATCATCAGCATACAGATGAATTTGGCTGTTTTTAATTACGTTGGGAAGGTCATTGATAAATAAGGAAAATAAAATCGGACCCAAGACTGAACCTTGCGGTATACCCGCGTTGATTATAGTAGGATTACATGTACCCACATCCGTTTTTACACGTTGAATTCGATTAAGTAAATAGCTGTGTAGAAGCCTAAGCGAAGTGCCAGCAAAATTAAATTTTACCTTAAGTTTAGATAGTAGGATGGAATGGTCAATACAGTCGAATGCTTTGGAAAAATCTAGTACTACCATGACACCGAATTTACCAGAATCGAGTGCAAATCTAAAATCCGAAGTAACTTTAACTACCGCAGACTCACAGCTATGTTTGCTTCGAAACCCAGATTGCCATTGAGACAGTAAGTTGTTTTCAGTTAAATAGGCTTGGATTTGGTCATGAATAATTTTTTCAAATACTTTACATAAAAAACATAAAATACTGATAGGCCTGAAATCAGAAGGATTAGAAGGATTAGCTTTTTTAGGGACTGGTATTATACTAGCTTTTTTCCAAGCATCAGGAAACTGAGCACTATAAATACAGAAATTAATTACATGAAGAAGATGGTTGATTATGATAGGGAGTATAAGCTTTAAGAACTTTGGTGAAATATCGTCAGGACCAATAGAATTTGATTTAACCGACTTCATAGAGCAAAGTAACTCGTAAGGACTAATGCAGACAAATGAGTGGGTATTACCATCACCAGAAACATTAAACAAATCATGAGGGATACATGAACCGGAAGAAGGTGGGATCAAGACAATAGACATAGACTGAGCACTAAAAGGGCATTTGTTTTCATTTTTGTCTTCTTTAACACCAAGTTTTTTTAAATTATTCCATAATTCTTTTGAACCGAGAGACGGATCAAGCTTTGCTGATATATATTCACGCTTGGAGTTACGTATGAGAGAAATAACTTTATTACGAGCTACTGTATATTGTCTTCTATTGTATTCTGTTCTGTTAGCCTTAAACCTCCGGAAGAAACGTTCCCTTTCCCGAATCATACCCTTTATGTTATCATTAAACCAAGGACATTTTTTAATTTTAAATTCTTTAGTAACAATTGGAACATATTCATCATACAGCCTGGTAATAACATTATTGAAAATAGAAACTTTAGAATTAACATCTGATGAGAAATAAATCCCATTCAATTCTGAACTCAGAAAACTCGCTTGTATGCTTTCATGGCCAAGGCCACTATACGACCTGTAACTAACTGTATGAATCCTATTTGTTCTATTCACGTCAAACTGATAGGAGCAAAAAATAAAATCATGAATAAAATCAGATGTAGGCATTATTTGGTCATTTCCTAAAATCCTCCTCTTAGAACTTGTCAAAAACATGTCCAGCAAGGAAGGATTTGAATCTGATTTAAAACAAGTTGGCCAAAGGGAATTTATAACTGACCGTCCCATAACATCACAAAAATAGTTAAGTAATCTCGTTATATTGTTGTTAAGTAAAATATTTACGTTAAAATCACCCCCAATCAAAATGCCACTGTACTTAGAACTCAGTCTTAATAATGTTTCTTTTAGTTCAAATAGATTTTCTTCTCTAAACATGTTTGGTGGGCTATATAAAGAAACAAGTAAACACTTTTCAACTGCATTTTTGATTTCAACACAAATAAATTCAATATTAGCAGCAGTTGACCTATAGACTGTAGAAGCCGAAATATGCTCACGCAAATACATACACACACCACCTCCAACTCTGTCTTTACGATCATTTCTGTGCAATTTAAAACCAGGTAAAGCAACAAGAGCATTCGTATTATGGGCACTCAGCCATGATTCCGATACCATAACGACATCCACTCTAGAGGTGCTAAACATTTGATAAAATACTGAATATTTAGCTCTTATACTCTCAGCATTCAAACAACAAACATTAAGACCATCAAACGCACGACACATCACATTTAGAACACTCCTTACATTATCAGGATCTGTACCAAAGACCATATTTAACAAATAAATTATTATAAAAAACCATCACCAACATTAAAGAGGAACTAATTTGCACTAAAATAATAATTTGGACTAAAATAATAAAGTAAGAAAGACATTCTTTAGTAATATAAGAAAATTCAATTAATTTATAAATACAATTACTATATAAAATAAATAATTTAAGTGTGGTTCAAATAAGAGGCCCTTATAAAAATACATATAGGCAATCATATTGCAAAAATTAACTCTGCTTAAGAAATTCAATTTTAAATGAGAGTAATAAAAAGAAAATAAATGAAATAGAAGTAAACAATAGTTAAAGTACAATTAATATAGAGCAATTAAATATGAATGTTAAGTACAAATTATATAAGTGAGAATCATACGTGCATCATAGCAACAACAACAGCATCAACAAGCAGAATCATCATCACCATCAACAAAAACAACAGCAGCATCATTACCTCGAGCAACACCTTCTTGACTAGCATTTGAAAATATTTCCTCTGATTCCTTATCCATTCTATTCTCAACAGAATGAATATCAACGGTGCGAGTTGTAGACGTACCATATGAGCAAAGCACTTCAAGAGAGTTCATACTTGTAATACATAGAGGTTTTCTTTGTTCATCGTTATTTTGTCTGACATATACTCTGCCTTGTCTTGTAAATACAGCATGCAAGAAACCTGTCTTTCGGAATTCAATTGCTTTACGATACATTGAATGGTTGTCCCTTGTTAACCTCTCATACACTCTTACAAACTTATTTCCCTCAAACCCAAGATCAGTCAAAGTTACCGCTTTAGAGTTCAGTTTGTAATAAGCAGTTGCATTTTTCAAAACATTGATTTTATCTTGCGAGTGCGGAAGTTTAATAATAATTGCGCTATTTGCTGATGAGTTTCTCGGTTTAGTGCGAAAAATGTGAATCGGTGGCGACGGTACATAATTTATTAGATTACAGAAACGATCAAAAATATTCCTAAGATTTTCATTATTACGTACTGGTATTCCATGTAGCACCAGATCTCCAGAAATGTTATTGCGTGCAAGTGCATCAATTTGTATTTTCAACATAGTGTTATCTCTTTCTAACACTTGTGCCTTAATCATACAAAGCTCCTCTTCATGTGTGTCAATTCTACTTCCCTGTTGCTCCAACGTTTCAAATCGGTTACCCAATGTAAACAATGAGTGATTAAAGGAACTGAGTCTCTGATTAAATGTGTCTTCCAGCTTTTTGATTTTATTATCAAAATCAAACTCGGTATTTTTAATCCGCAAAGTGTCGTGTTGTTCATTGAATGATTTTGTAAGCGTTTTAGTTTTTTTATCAACATCAAGTTCTAAAATGTTAATGCGCGAGGATAAATTTACTTCCAAACTGTTAATTTCCGATTTTAATTGTGACACAATAGTTTTAGAGAGCGAATCAAGCCGAGTATCAATTTTGCTAAGACGAAGCTCAATTTTGTTCCACAGTTTTGTTGAAGCAGAGTTTGTCACAGGGGAACTGGTTTTTTTTTTTTTTTTTTTTTTTTTTTATAATCTACACGCGCTCAAGGGATTATGAATACCCTTTAAATGTTTCAACACAGCGCGGGCGTGAGGGTGAGGTTAAGGAAGAGAAAGAATGATAGGAAAGATGTGTGGCGTGATATTCGGAGACTGTAGGTGGTTGTTGTGTCAGATTGTATCTCCAGGGATGGCGGCTGAACTAATGCGGAGAAATTTCCGTGCCTTATTTTTCGATGTCCCTTAGAATTCGCATTAATTTTTTTTATCCTTTTGTCATATTTTATCGGTATACTAGTTTTACTCAATCACATGTTGTTAGTGTTATGCCTAAACAGCATGTAATGAGTAAACCAGCAACTCATTGTATGACAATTATTTTTATAATTGGTTTTAATGGAAAATAAGAAGACATAGACTACGGCAGGGATCGAACCTGTGACCATGAGGTTGACAGGCGAACACACAACTATCGCGCCACGGCCACCCCCATATATATAAGGTATATATAAGGTATAAGAGTTTGGACTGCAATAACCCTTCTCCGCCGACCTGAGCTTTCGTTGCTGTTCACTTGACGACATTTCAAGTTAATTTGTATTCTTAATTTCACAGAAATTAAAATATGAAATATTTAAAACCTTTTTAAAATGCTTGGAATTAATTGTTCAATATAAACGTATGAAAAGTAAGTATATTTGTACTTTAATTAAACTTTAGTAATACTTTAATTGTTTATTAAGACTGTATAACAAGAAATTAAATCACTTTTCGCGGAGCTATATTTGATGCTACCTTCTTGTGTACATGGCAAAGGAGATATCAGACAGACATCGTATGTAGTATTCAGTGGCGTACGCAAAAATTCATAAAATAGGAGTAATAAGAAAATAGAAATAAATGGATAATACTTACACATAATTTATTTTTTTTATATTGCTTAGTTGTTATAAATTGAGGCAAAAAAATAAAATCGTTGGAGGGGAGGTACCATTAATAAGTACACAAACAAAATATTTTCATGCTTGAAAGCGGACTGTACTAATTTAAGAACACACATCTTCTACTATATAAAAATAAGTCGGGTTTTTCTTCCTGACGCTATAACTCCAGAACGCACGAACCGACTTCCACGGTTTTGCATTCGTTGGAAAGGTTTCGGGCTCCGCGAGGTCTATAGCAAAGAAAATTCAGGAAAAATTTCAACAGAAAAGCGGAAAAATCATTTTTCAGATACAGCGCCATCTCTGATACATAGCATGTACTACAAACCAATATTTTAAGTAGATGGCGCCGACCAATATGTTAAGTAGATGGCGCCGGTGCGTGGTACATTGTTTGACAGCTACTCATTGTTCTCTCCTCAATTAATTTCATGTGACAAACCGGTATTGTGTTCACTGTGAAATTGTGAAAAAAAGTAAAAAAAATAAGTTATTCGTTTCCTAACATTTCAATTGGAAACCATCAAATCAATCACGTGTATTGTGCAAATTTTTATTCAATTTCAACAGTAGGCATTTGTCTTTAAGGTGGTAAGTTGAACTGTGTAAATTATGTGGATCGTGCATTTGAGGTTAAATTCACCACTCTGTCCATAGTCCAAAATGCCTAGAGGACGACATGCGAACATCGGTTGCCGCACAAGACATGCAAGCCAGCAACAAGTGTATTCACAGAACTTAAGCGAAGAAAGACAAAATATAATAAGAGAAAATGCCCGATTGAGACAACGCGTTAGCACACGAAGATCATTGGCATCATACAATCGCTTGGCTTTCCAATATGATCCCACTGCGAACTATAGTGATGATGAAAATTTAGATATTGGACCAATGACGACTATATGCCGATATTGCAATGCGTTAAAGTTCAAAAGAAAAACGGCTGGATTGTGCTGCGCAAGTGGAAAAGTCAAACTGGATCCAGTACTTACACCACCACAGCCAATGAAACCATTGCTCGATGGAAGTGATCCCGATTCCAGCCATTTTCTTCAACACATCCTTGAATACAATAACTGCTTTCGCATGACTTCCTTTGGAGCTAATATCATTCGAGAAGGCGGCTTCATGCCGACTTGCAAGGTAAAAGATACAACACACATAACCAATCACTCACACCAACACAATGAATTGCAACACATAACAACTACATCTACACCACACACTACACCATCACACGATCAGAAGTTACACCGTATTCTTCAACAAATGATTGTTTGCAATTACAGATACAAGGACAAATATATCGTTTGCATGGTTCAATGGTGCCAACACCAGATGAACCGCATCAATTTCTGCACATATATTTCATTTCGTCGATGGTGGATCGGCTGAATGTGCGGTGCAATATACAGGGACCCCAACAGTTAAATAGACGAATTATTGAACAGTTGCAAGCATTTTTTCACGCTAATAATGCTGTGGTTAATATGTTCAAAACAGCATTGGAACGAATGCCATCGGATAGGCACAAATTTGTCATAAGAGTGGATTGTACCCCCACAGGTGAACATGTGCGAAGATTCAATGCACTAACCTTCAATGATGTTGCTGCAATTATTGTTGGCGATCCAACTAAATCGCGAGACATTGTCGGGCAGCGAAGAAGCAATATCATGCATCGTGTAAACGAGACACATCGTTTGTACGATGCGTTACAATATCAAATCATTTATTGGCAAGGGCAAGACGTATACGACATCACGTTGAAGATGGTCGATCCAATTACAGGTACAATATTCACACAATAATTATTGTTATTATTGCTATTATTGATTTCCATTAACAATTCATTTAATTTTGCATTTTCAGGCGTGTCAAAGAATACAAATCTAAGCGCAATGAATTACTATGCGTATCGTATGATGATTCGTACACATGCGGAGAATGTCATTCTGAAGTGCCGTCGGCTATTCCAGCAATTCGCTGTCGACATGTATGTCAAAGTCGAGACCGAACGTTTAGCGTTCATCGGATTCAATCAGGTAAAGCTACGATCTGAGGACTATATACACTTGCGTGATGCTATTCATTCAGATCGTGATGTTCAGAATATTGGACGTCTGACGATTCTCCCATCATCTTATATCGGAAGCCCACGCCACATGCATGAATACGCGCAAGACGCTATGACGTACGTGCGAAATTATGGAACTCCGGATTTATTTATTACGTTCACATGCAATCCGAAGTGGACGGAAATTGAACGTGAGTTGGAACCGGACCAAAAACCGCAAGATCGCCTTGACATAATCGCCAGAGTAATTCAGCAAAAACTCAAGGTTATGATGGATGTGCTTACTAAGTATCGAGTTTTTGGTTACACACGTTGTTATATGTACTCGGTGTAATGGCAGAAGCGTGCACTACCACATGCTCATATCCTAATTTGGTTGCTGAACAAATTACATTCAAATGAAGTGGATGACATCATATCAGCTGAAATTCCTCATCCAGTCCTGATCCCCATCTACACGACATTGTGACGACACAGATGGTGCATGGACCGTGCGGTGCATTAAATCCATTATCGCCTTGCATGGCTGATGGAAAGTGCACAAAACGATATCCGCGACCGTTAGTTGCTGAAACAGTCACAGGGAACCATGGATATCCAGTTTATCGTCACGTTCAAAAGAAGATAATGGTCGAACTATCAAAGTTAAAGTTCAAAATCAAGAGATTGAGATCGGAAATGAATTCATTGTACCGTATTGCCCGCTGCTATCACGAATTTTCGAAACACATGCAAACGTTGAGAGTTGTCATTCGGCCAAATCAATCAAATATTTGTGCAAGTACGTCAAAAAAGGCAGCGACATGGCTGTGTTTGGTATTGCGTCGGAAAATGCGAATGACGATATCAGCAAATTCCAAATGGACAGATACTAATGAAGCACTGTGGCGATTATTGTCATTTCAAATTCATGACAGATATCCCACAGTTGTACATTTAGCAGTGCATTTGGAAATTGGCCAAAGAGTTTACTTCACTGAGGCTAATGCGGCACAACGAGCTGAGAGACCACCATCGACAGCATTGACTAGCTTCTTTGCAATGTGTGAAGCAGATCCATTCGCAGCGACGCTGATGTACGTTGAAATGCCCAAGTATTGCACTTGGAATCAATCAACAAAAAAATACCAACGTCGCAAACAAGGAACCCCAGTTCCAGATTGGCCACAGGTGTTTTCCACTGATGCACTAGGTCGCATATATACTGTTCATCCTAGAAATGATGAATGTTTTTATTTGCGACTGCTGTTGGTAAATGTACGTGGAACAAAATCATTTGCGCATTTGAAAACTGTGAATGGCCAACAATGCCAAACATATCGAGAAACATGTCAACTATTGGGTTTGCTGGAGAACGATTCTCTTTGGGAGTTAACACTTGCGGATTCAGTTGTTTCATCAAATGCGTACCAAATACGAACGCTGTTCGCAATTATCATCACCACATGTTTTCCTTCACAACCAATTCAGTTATAGAACAAATACAAAGACGACATATGTGAAGATATCTTGCATCGCTTGTGCAATCAAACGAATAATCCTGACATCCAAATAACCGATGAAATCTAGAATGAAGGATTGATTCTGATTGAGGAGCAATGCTTGACTATTGCAAACAAGCTACTGATTGAAGTAGGAATGATTGCGCCAAATCGATCGATGCACGATGCATTCAACCAAGAATTAAATCGAGAGCTGCAATACAATGTTGATACATTGCAGCAATTCGTTCGAAATAATGTGCCGTTGCTGAATGAACAGCAAAAACAAGTATACGAAACATTAATGCAAGCGGTGGACAATAATACTGGTGGTCTATTCTTCCTGGACGCACCTGGAGGAACAGGGAAAACATTTGTCATTTCATTGATTTTGGCCACTATTCGATCAAGATGTGACATAGCTTTGGCGTTATCATCATCTGGAATTGCGGCGACTCTTCTAGATGGCGGTCGTACTGCACATTCTGCGCTTAAGTTGCCACTCAATTTAAACACAATTGATACTCCAACATGCAATATTTCCCGATCCAGTGCAATGGGAAAATTGTTGATGCAATGCAAGCTCATTGTTTGGGATGAGTGCACAATGACACATAAGAAATCACTTGAAGCATTTAACTTCACACTGAAGGATTTTCGGCGAAATAACAACATCTTTGGCGGCTTGATGATATTGTTGGCAGACGATTTCAGGCAGACGTTGCCAGTAATTCCCCGTGGAACGCCTGCAGATGAATTGAATGCTTGCCTGACGGCATCATCTTTATGGAATAACGTAAAAACATTATCGGTAACCACTAATATGAGAGTTCAACTTCGAAATGATCAAAGTGCTGCACAATTTTCCAAACAATTGTTAGCTCTTGGAAATGGAAAAGTCCCAGTTGATGCGACATCTGGATTAGTTACTCTTACCAACGACTTTTGCCGATTTGTAGACTCTCAATTAGCTCTTATTGAAAATGTTTTCCCAAACATTAGTGAGAATTATCAGAATTATGCTTGGGTAAGTCAACGAGCAATTCTTGCCGCAAAGAATAATGATGTACACGCACTGAATTTCACCATTCAATCAAAAATTGCTGGCGATTTGGTGACATACAAATCCGTTGATTCCATAACAAATCCCGATGATGTAGTAAATTATCCAACGGAGTTTTTGAACTCTCTGGAGTTACCAGGATTTCCACCACATAACTTGCAACTCAAAGCTGGTACAGTTATTATGATATTGCGTAATTTGAATCCACCGCGACTTTGCAACGGTACTCCACTTTCGGTAAAAAGACTTATGCCGAATTTGATTGAGGCAACCATCCCCTTTGTTTGTGTTAACGTCAGACCAAAAAACAAAAAATGTGGTTTACCAAAGAGCACTTCAATGAAACGGATAATTTGCGGACACGTATAACGCTTCGATTCAGTATTTACTTTGGATTCACTTTCATTTACTTAGAGAAGTTCAACTAAATAACACTTCATTTTTGTAATCGAAATTAATTCATTAGTGTTGTGAAATTAAATAAAATGTTACCTTTTCAAATATAAACCAAAAAAAATTTTTTCTTCATCTTTTAATCACCAAACGAAATGTTTAATAAAACGAAGCCATCTGGTGGCGAAACGGAGTTCGCCGGGCTTGCTAGTTTTTTTTATAAAAATACTTGACGCCTTTTTCGAGAAATATATTTTTTGGTTTGTATTTTAGGAATATATTTTTTTTTAACTATTCAAGATAAGGGCCAAGAATTACCAAATACGAATATAATGTATGGGAGCTACTGTTATTTGTCGTCTTAAACAAATTTTAAAAAAACGTGTGGGCATATTACCGAAAAAACAATAAGCAGCAAGTGTGAAGCAAATGCATCCAACCGTTTAAGCTGCAGACTCGAGGACAGACAGACGGAATTGGGGGAAATACTTTTTTGGTGTTTTCTATGATCGTAATGTCATGTTTGATTGTTAGATTTTTGTAACGAAAGTATAACTCGCAAGTAAAAAATACATACATATGCTTACTGCATTTTTAATTTTTAAATATAAATTATTTATTTATTATGTTTCGTTTAATTTAAAATATACTCACTTTGTTACATGTAATAAAAGCTTAGATGTTGCACTCCGACATAGAAAGTGTTTTGCAAGATTATTTAAACATGTATACATATGAATCAGGATACCAAGATATTATTAATGCAAGTGACCAAAGGAAGACTGACCTTAGAAAGATGTATCAAAGTGTTTAAAATTATGTATAGCGATCGTTTCTTGCTCTTGAAAGAAGCCAGGAACATTTCACCTTCATCTTAAAAGACTATCTTTACTTGTTATGCAGATTATTTGCCTTCTGCGCTGGTCAATGTGATGGATTTTAATTGAAAATTCAGACTCAGATCCGGCTAGAGTGTTCAAATATTTTATACAAAAATCTAAATATAATCACCAATACTCAACTGATCCGTAATTTGTCCAATGATCTTCTCAAGATGCATGTCAATCGTTTTAAAAAACATACTTGAATGAGTGTTTTGCCTTTGGACGAAGATCAATTTATAAACAATTCCCATTTCATTAATAAGAACTGCGTTGTTATTACAAAAGTCTAGAAGCCAAACTAGCTTTCTATATTCAAATGATCACTATACAACTTTTTATCGAAAAGAATTTCTAAACATTGATGTACTGTGCTTGGAATCATATCTCCTAGGCACCATCAGTGTCTTCGCGTTATTCTTCTTCATCAATATTGGTCTATGAATTATTGAATTATGTTTATGGCTTCTCTATTGGAAGAAATATTCACAGGATGATAACCGACTTCTTTTAGAAATTCATCGATTTTTTTGGAAAACACTTCTTAGTTACTGCACTGCATAGTTACTATGTGATTGATAAAAACAAATAACACACAATGCATACAGCGTTCGTAAACGATTCGTATCATATCTGTAATAATTCTTTTGTAGTGTTCTTCGACTGGGTGAAACTTGCTTATAAGCTGGCTGATTCCGTAGACCTTCGATTTGTGAAATTGCCACTTTGTAAATATAACGAACCAGCTTTCGGTTACTTCGAAATGGAGAATAAGAACCTTAACATAAGTTTCACAGAGTTTCTAAGATGCAACATTTCCACCTTATGAGAAGGGATTCATCCGCGCAGTCATGAGATGGGTATTGGGATTCATGTGTTGGTGAGTTAGAGAACCACTAACGGAATAGGAGCTTCGCTGAATGCGACTGAAATATAGACTATAGGTAGTCCACAGGTTGACTAGGAATTTGAAAGGAAAGGAAATTTGTAATCGAAGCTTTATAGAAGACAGCAGCAAAATCATAAAAAAAGGCCAATTTTAAAACCTCAATCTTAAATCGTAGTTGAAAGGAAAATACATAATATACTAATTGATGTGAAATTTTGTTTTAAGAAGCAAATACTCTGTAAATTTTGCATTAAGTGTGTCCTATAAAATAGATACGAAAAGTACAAAAAACAGGAATTAAACAAGCATTTAAATACTTAAAATTTTTGATAATGATATGATTAGATTACCCACATATTGGCTATATAAATATATATGTATATATATGTACGCACACACACACACACACACACACCCACACACACACATATATATATATATATATATATATATATGTAAAAATACATATTTGAATATAGCTAAAATTTTTTTTATAAAACTTTTCCTTTTGATTAAAATCATTAAAATCAAGCATAGTAAATTTTTGATATTCGATTTTATAAGCTGATAAGAGAAAAGTAAAGTTTTTTTTAATCCTTTTGAAATGACAAGATTCGCGAAACGAAAGTAAATTAAATTTAGATTTTTGTAGGGAAGCTATAGTGAAAATAATTCAATCAAACGTAAAGTCAGCTTAAGCTTTTGGCCAAAAAAAACTAACATCAAGCATTATCGATAACCAAATATATTGACTTCCAGCAGCAGTGGCCACTACAGCAGAAAAAATTGGTGAGTCGTTTTTATAAGAATTTAAGTACATATAAAGTATTTGATTAAGGAGTGAATTTGTTTAATTATTGACTAGCTTGGCGATACAAAGGGGGTTTCAACAGGTGGACATTATAATTGAAACAAAACGTAAAGTAAAATTAAAATAAAATGAAAGTGAAAGTGAAAGAGATAAAAGAGATTTTAAATATCCAAAGTTTAATAAATCGATGACGATTTTTATCAAATCAATTAGATTTTTCTAACGATTAGCGCATGATTGCCACCTGCGTACCTATTTTCAATCAAATAAAATTTTTGTTAATTAATATTTTTAATTATTCAATTATTTATATATTTCTAGATCAAATGATATTATATAAACAAAAATTAAACATGTTTGGAAAAAAATGGATATTTTTTGAAGGGTTAAAACTATGATGAACATGGAGTAAGTTTTTTTATATAAAGGGATGAGAGGATGTATTAGAGAATGGGAGAATTTTGAATTAGGCGAAGAAGCCAAATATAGTGGTTGTTTTAGCGAGGAAGACAACCAGGTAGGGAGGGTAATGATGAATATCTCGCCCATAAATGACACCTAGATGGATAGTCTGGCATTTTGATTTATTTATTTTTTTGTAAGAGCAATGAGTACAAGAACCACTCCGAATGAGCTAGTCTTAGGAATATTGTGCCAGCAAAAGACCAACCGACAAAAAGGCTCGTGGAGTCCTCTATCGGAAGATAGAGTGGCTAGAGAGTATTTAGAGCCAATTCATTTAGTTTTTTTTAATGACTTCAAATCAATTTCAGTTAAAATTTTGTTTTCCAATTTTCGATTCCAATCGATTTTGATTTTGATTATGCTGATTTCGTGAGTCCCGGTCACTGGGTGTTAGGTATTTGGTACCGCGTTGCCACAAGTGAGCATAATAATTTTTTTTTCTTATCAACAAGTGCGAACCAAGTGTTTGAGTCTTTGAGCATTCTTGAGTAGGAACTCAAACAGCAAGACAAGTGGTACGCACTTTAAAAATCTAAATGCTCGGAAGAGACCCGCTTATGTAAAGGCGTTTTCGGAGGACCTTCCAGCAATTCATTTATTTTTCGGAGAGTTTCAGAGTCATTTGAAGATGAAGTTAGTGATTTGTCCTTGGAGTTCTGAAACTCAAAGATTACATTTTTAAAGTAAAGTAGTTTATTCTATTTTTTTGATTATCTGGCTCGCAGAACAAGGCTTCTTCTCCGTTTTCATTATTTCCTTTTTAATTTCTCTTATCAAATTCTCATCCCTTTATTTGTTTTATAAAAATTAAATAAGTTTCGAAAATGCATATATTTTTTTTAAAAGCTTTATTTTGAAATTTTGAAATTTTTAAATTTTTAAAACTAAAATAATAATTTTTCACATATATTGTGAAAGAGTTTTTGAATCATTTTCCTAAAAATATTATAATTGGAGGAAAGTTTAAACCAGATTTTCAGGTTTGGAGTTGGATGTTCGTGGTTTGAAGTTGGTCATGGAATTTTTTTTCTTTTATCGAAGGAATATAGTTTTTGAAAATACTTTTGAAGCCATTTTCTTTGAAATACCAATTTTTAAAATTAAAAATAAAGGATAAGTTTGAGATTGAACACCCTGTTGGAAGACGGGTTTGATTACAAAAACTATCATCAACAGTAGGTATATAAAATTACAATTTTTACTTGAATTTCTTTTGTTTTTTGTTGAATTCTTTTTTTGAAGTTTTGTACTTTTATTCCTTTTATTATTATATTTTTTTTATTCGAGTTTTTTAACAAATAAGGTGTTTGAAAATTTGGTTTTCCATTTATTTTAGTCTTGGGTAGTTTTTTTAACGGTTAGTTTTTTTTAAATTTTCGTAGTTCAACTTGCTGTAGGGCTATAATAGAGTTTGAGTGTCCTATTTTGTGAGGTGTTTCGTGCTGGCCTATTAATTGAACTTGATTTTTTTGATTCAAAAATTCAGTAGCGGAAATCTCTTTTCGTGGTGGGGGATCAACTCAACAACTTCTTGTTAAGGTATGAGCAAACAGAGAAGAAAGTCTTTTCAAGAGAAACTACAAGCAATCAGTTTGTACAACGAAGTTCAATTTGAAGATATTCATCAATGATTTAGAAATACGGTCGATCGTTTCAATCTTTATAACACTTTTAGTTTTTCTGAGGATATAAATTCAATCGTTTCTCAATTAACATCTACCATGGCCAGTGAAAACGAATATGTTGACATTGAAGGTAGGGCACTAACTACGCCCGAAGGTGAGCCGTATGAAAGCGATGGCACTACCAACAATGAGAACCGAGTCGAGGGAACAAATAACTCGCAATCAGGTGAGGCTCATTCAGACATTAAATGTTTTCATGAATATCGTCATAGCTAAGTTAGAGTCGGTTGGTATCAATCAACAGGAGCCTAACAATTCAAGGCGTTTTCTAGTAACGCGCATAGAGGGCCGAATATTCTTACCAAAGAACCTAGATAATCAATTGCACCATCATCTTCGACAAGCACGTCAAGTAGTTGTAGGCTTGACCGATGGCTCACCAATTATGATGGGTCCGAAAATATTTCAGACTTTTTGTGCAAGGTGAATCGTTTGCTAGAATCTTCTGGCTATACTGAAGAACAGATGATGGAAAATGTTCAAATTTTGCTCTCAACCGGAAGAAGGCCAAACAAATGGTTTTGTGCTTATTTTAAAAGAAACCCTATGGCTAAGTTTGGTGATGTCAAAACAGCAATGAAAAAGGAGCTCGGCAGACTCGAAAGTGATGTCGAAATATATGTATATGAGCTTGCTCACGCGAAGGCAAGGAATCAAAGAGTCGTTTGAGGAATTTTACAATTCACTGGCGGGTCTTAACGACCGATTAAAGGAACCATTCGACGCAAGAAAACTAGTCGATGTTATTCCCAACAACTCTAGGGATAAATTAGGTGAAATCTTGCTGTCTGCTAATATGAAGACTCTGGAAGAGCTCCGAAATAAAGCGCGAGAGGCCGAAAGATTTTTGGCGAAAAGATCCTTTGTGCCAAAAATGGTGCATGAAATTGTAACTGGTGAAGACCAAGAAGATAGGTAAGTCGATGGTGAAGAAGTTGCTGCCTTTTCAGCTGCTCGAAAGCCTGGAATTGCGATCAAAAAGGACATGCCTATTATTTATGTCCATCAAGAACCAGAAATCTCCACATAGGAAGCAAAAGGAGTGAGTACTGTGGAATGCGGTAAGCACTCGGGAAACCTGTACGGGAACGAGAGAAGGAGTGGTGAGCTTCGTTCTAACAGAAATGCTGCCGACCACTCTTAACAATAAAATTATTACCACCTAACAACAACATAAGTAAGGTCCTTGATGAAAATGTTCCAATCAAGATTTGGAACAAGTAAGCGCTGACAGTCCTGAAGTTGCTCATTCTCATCCCATTAAAATGTTTAACCTTCAGGCATTACATGATCGCAAGATGAATTATGCCAAGGTTCGTGCTCGCATTTTCGGGCATCAATAATAATTCATCAAGCGTTCATATTCAAAAGTGTCGTCGAAGGTTTCGCCAACGAAAAAAATTTCGTAAACAAATTGTTGGAACTATAAACGTAAAGCTTAACGATAAATCTGTCTACGGGTTGTTAGAAAGCGGATTTTCAATCTCCATTATTGGTAAGTACTGCTGGGAATCGGTAAAGGGAATTGGAGCGGAAGTAACTCCATATAAAAACGAAGTACGAATTGCCGACGGTAAGTCGCATGATAATGTGGGATTCTATGAAGTTCCAACGACGTACAATGGAATTACCAAACCAATTACCTTTTACTTAATTCCCCACCTTTCTCAAAGGCTTTAGCTTGGGATGAATTTTTGGCGAAATTTACATTTAATGCCTGAAATTTGTGTAATTCAAGGGGATCTTGATAATTGGGAAGAGGAGATAAATCTTAAAGCTGTCGCGGAACTGGTAAATCTTCCTCCGGAACAAAAATTTCAGTTGCAGAAAGTTAAAAGTCTGTTTCCCAACTTTCTGGTGTTAGGTTTGGGAAAAACGAGTCTTGGCTGTCATTCAGTCGATATGGGTAACGCCGTACCGATTAAATCTCGGCACTACCCATTGTCTCCAGTGCATCAGGAAGAGGTGTACAAGGAATTGGAGCGCATGTTAGTGCTTGAAGTTATTGAGGTCAGTAACTAGCCATGGAGATGTCCGGTGATTTTGGTTCGAAAACCTGGTAAAGTTCGGTTGTGTCTCGATTTTCGGAAAGTTAATGCAGTCACTATTAAGGACGCGTATCTGTTGCCTCATGTCGAAGGTTTGTTGAGTCGCATAAGAGACACTCACTTTATCACGGGGATTGACTTTAAGGACGCGTACTGGCAAATACCTCTTAACGAAAAATCTCGAGAGGAAACTGCGTTTGCAGTTCCCGGTAGGCCACTCTACCAGTTCAGAGTAATGCCTTTTGGCCTTAGTAACGCGGGTCAGATAATGTGTCGAGTTATCGACCAAGTGATACCCAGTTATCTTCGTGATAATGTGTTTGTTTACTTGGAGAATTTGCTTATTTGTACTCCAGACTTCGAGTCTCGCATGCGCGTCCTTAGCGAAGTGGCTGCTTCCTTGCGTCGAGGCAACCATACCATCAACCTAGATAAAAGGAAGTTCGGCATGCGGAAAATAAAATTCCTTCTATACATTGTCGATCAAGGGACTTTGAAAACCAATCCTGACAATGTGGAGACAAGGGCCAACTTTCCTCTTCCAACGACAATTCGACAAGTGCGAAGGTTTCTGTGTCTTACCGGATGGTATCGACGATTCATTCGAAACAATACCGACTTGACGGCTCCTCTTACAGATTGTCTTAAAAAGAAGACAAAATTCGAGTTAACACCCGAAGCAGTGATGACGTTTAAAAAGCTAAACGCTGGACTTTCCTCGTCTCCAGTTTTAAAGCAACCTGATTTTGCGAAGGAATTTGTAGTTCAGTGCGACGCATCTTCTGATGGAGTGGGTGGTGTTCTTTCTCAATTGGATGAGAACGACAAAAAATCACCTATTGCCTACATGTCAAAAAAATTGAATAAATCGCAGAAAAATTACACGGTTACCGACCGGCAATGCCTTGCAGCTGTACTGAGCGTCAGAAAATGTAGGCCCCACGTTGATGGATTACCTTTCAGAATAATAACAGACCATTCTATCCTAAAATGGCTGATGTCCATGAAGGAGTTAACCGGACGACTGGCTAGATGGAGCCTGGAATTGCAGGGCTACGATTTCAAAATTGAACATAAAAAGAGATCCCTCAACGTGGTGCCGGATGTCCTGTCGCGAATGGAGATGGAAGAGGTTTCTGCGAAAGTAAATCGATTCTTTGGCAATAGGTAAAAAGATCGATCTTGATTATGTTGTATTCGATTCGGAGCAATATGCCCAGTTGAAGGAGAACATCCTTTCGAATCAAACTGCTCTTCCCGACCTTGTTGTATAGGGAAAATATATACATAAAAGAGTAAGGTTTAGGCCTGGTGATGTGGTGGAGGAGGATTCCATGTGGCGTTTTTGGTTGCCAGATGCTCTTACTCACGAATGTATCAAATCAGCCCATGAATCTAAGCTCAGTTGCCATAGCGGTTTTATTTTACGAAAACTTAATGTCGTTTGAAAAATAAGTACTACTGGCCAAAAATGGCGAAAAATATCAAAGCATTTGTGAATGATTGCGACACTTGCAAAACGGTATAGGCGCCGAACAGGATCCTTCGTCCTGCCATCACCAAGCAGATTGTGACGGAAAGACCCATTCAGAGGTTGTACATAGATTTTTTGGGAACCTTATCCACGTACGAGGCGTTTGTTTTTGTCGTAGTTGACGCCTTCACTAAATTCGTGTTCCTTAAACCAATGACGAGCGCTGCTTCTTCGAAAGTTATAGCTTTCCTAGAAGGCGATATTTTTCATACTTTCGGGACCCCTGAATATATTCACTCCTATAATGGACGTCAATTCATCTCCAGCGAGCTTAAACAATTTTTGTCTATTTATGGTGTTCAGTATATTCGCAAAGCATTTTACCGCAGGCTAACATTTCCGAGCGCGTAAATAGGAGCATTTTAAGTAAGCTTCGGGCAATAATATCCTAGCAAAAAAAGATTGGGACGTACATTTGTCAAGCATAGCTTCTGCTCTCCGATCTGACGTACATAAATCGTTGAATTGCCAACCACACTTTGCTTTATTTGGACAAAACATGATATCACACGGATCTTCATACCGACTTTTGTGAAAACTGGATGCCTTGAACGATTCGGAAATGTTAGTCTTGCCAAATTCTGTAAAACCCACCCTCGCGAGACAAAAATTATCGGAAAATATATTCAGGACATATGTTAAGTCAAAAAACACCTATAATACGCGTGCGAAACACGTTAATTTTCGAGAAGGACAAGAAATTTTTCACCGAAACTTTGCTCAATGTAGTTTTACTCAAGGCATTAACGCTAAACTTTTGCCTAAATTTGTCGAATGTCGCGTTAAAAAAGCCATAGACAGTGCTATGTATGAATTATTTATTTATTTATTTATTTATTTATTTATTCCATCAATGGATTTACAATCTGTTGACTACAAATGTTTGCTTAAACTTAACAATATATGATCTAGCTCAACTTAGAACTGAAATAGATTTTGAACAATTTTTTTAAAACTATCCCTACTCATAGAAAGATCGACTTCACATGAAATAGAGTTATACAATGTAAGAGAACGAGTTACTGGGTTATTAAGACCATAATTTGTTCGGTGATTGGGAACATAGAGTATGTCATTTCTGTTTCTTAGTGTTCTTTCCGGAACATAAAAAGAAACTAACGCCAGAAGTTCTTCTGATTTAATATTATAACATAATATATCTTTGATAAAAAGAACGCATTGAGCTTGTCTGCGGCTTTCCAGAGTTTTCAAATCTAACAACGCACATCTTGAAAAATAATCAGGTAAGTCAGAAGACCATCTCAGATTTCTTAACGCAAAACGCGTGAATCTTCTTTGTATTTTTTCTATTCTATCAATAGCATTTTCATAAAATGGTGACCAGACGACACAACAATACTCTATGATGGGTAGTACCAATGACATGAAAATTGCCTTTAATGTATACGCATCCTTAAATACAGTCGAAGTTCGTTTAAGGAACCCCAACATAGAATTTGCCTTTGATACAATAAAATCAATGTGAGCTGAAAAAGAAAATTTGGAGTCGAATATAACTCCAAGATCTTTAACTTCGTTGACTCTAGTGAGTGATTTATATTCAAACTTATAAGTAAAGATTATCGGGGATAATCTTCTATGGGCACTAAAAATCTTACATTTTGCAAAATTTAGCTCCAGGTGGTTGTATTTGCACCAATTTAAAAACATATCAATATCGTTTTGGAAGTTTAAACAGTCACAATCCGAAGATATTTCACTGTATAATTTAACATCGTCCGCAAACATCAAACAGTCCGAAAAATTAAGTACTTGCGGAATATCATTTATGAACAAATTGAACAAAATTGGTCCTAGGTGACTACCTTGGGGAAGACCTGAATCAACCTGAATAAAGTTTGATGTAAAACCTTCAATCTGAACGACCTGTTTCCGGTTCGACAAGTAGGAACTCAACCAATTCAAAAAATTAGCATTCAAACCCAGCTTTCGAAGTTTTTGGAGCAATAGTCCGTGATGAACTCTGTCAAAAGCCTTGACGAAGTCTGTATACAGGACATCCACTTGCTTTCTATTTTCCATGGATTTTAAACAGAATTGAGAAAATAGGCACAAATTAGTCGTAGTTGAACGGCCACTAACAAACCCATGTTGTTTTGGCGTTATAGATTCCTTGAATTAGAAAATTGAAATGGTAAATCGTTAGGCATATTCCATGCTAAGGATATGAGCCAATGCTGCCTACAAGTCATCAGACGTGCCGCAACTGATGTGCTAGGTTTCACCAGACCTCCACCATGAAACCTCTGGTTCGATGAAAAATGCAGGCAGACACATGCAGGTAAACAAATGGCATATAAAGCTGCGCTGCAAAGAAGGACGAGAGCTGTTCGCGAGCTCTACGAGCAGAAAAGACGGGAAGAACACCGGCTTCTCCAGAAGAAAAAGAGAGAGCATGAGAAGCGCGCGATCGAAGATATGGAGAGATGCTAATCCAGGAACAACGTGCGGAGGTTTTACCAACAGGTTAAAGGAACGTGTCAAGGCAAAACACCCGCACAGAAGCCTGTAGAGATAGGAATGGAAACCTCGTAGTAGAGTCACAATCGTTGCTAGGTATATGAAAGGACCATTTCTGCAGACTGTTAAACGGCGATGAAGACCAAAATCCCGCTGTCAGGCAGAATGAACCATTCAACATGGACGATGACACACAAAACTTCCGTCCACCTGAACAAAATGAAATGAGGATAGCAATATCCAAACTAAAGAACAACAAAGCTGCTGGCCCCGACGGAATACCCGGCGAACTCTTTAAAGCAGCCGGAGATGACCTGGTACAGTGCATACACCAACTCATCTCTAAAGTCTGTTGTGAGTTTAGGTTCCACTGGGGTTTAACTTCGGTGCTGGGAGTGGGGCAGAGGCATGCTTGCTTTCAGCTCGGTCTAGCTCGAAAGACGGGGTCGGTTCTTACCCCTTTCCATGCACCCCTCACTCGACAAACAAAGAAATCATGTCCAGATAAGGCATAGGAAAGGAAAAGGAAAGGAATGGCAATTATTTTGGATCGGATTTACAAAAAGGATAAGGATGAACACAAATCCAGTGCCATATGCCACTGCATGAGAGAAAGAGTGGGGTTTGAGTCGATATCCTCCAGGAAGGGAAACTTTAAATTGCTAAAACTAAACTACTTATACGCTAAACTTTTATTCTAAACCTATCTCCTATCAGTATATAATGGATAACATTTAGTTTATCCTATTTTCCGCATTATATTAAATTCGGATCTAAATCTAAAAACAAAAAAAAAAAAAAAAAATAATATAACTAAATCAAAAAAAGCACAATATTCAAATATTCACAAAAAATTGAAGATGAATGGTCTATTTAACTTCTTTTACCTTTTTGTGCATTATATGTGGAAACGGATTATATGAGTAAATTTAAAAGAAAATATTAAAAAAAAACTAATCAAACAGAATCATGAATAAGAAAGTAACTAATAATAAAAAAATTAAATAAAATAGATTGAAAAGTATGAATTGTTCCAACGACGCTGATTATTCATTTTAGGTGCATATATAAAAATCACTATTGGGCCACAACTCTCCCAATTCGCACTTGTCACCCTTTTCTTGAGCACCCTGGTAGACGAACCTGTGTCAGGTGTCCTCAACTCTGTCGTCCCGATTTAGAGATGGTCGGCAAAGTTCCAGAGCCGAAGGCCACTCTTTCAGTTTTTTTTTATGATATATAGATGTATATATATGTATATCTATGTATATTTATTTATTTGATCATAAAAACACGTATTCCTCTACCAAGAACATAAATACATATGTACGGGTATGTATATCCGCAGCACTTGACCTAAAAGATTTTAGTATCTTTCAATCTAAAAATTTTCCTTCCTTTAACTTGAATTACATCTGATCAAAATTTAATTGACATACGTATGTATACCCCGACTTCCTCCTATAGGCAACCTTGCCGTTGCTCTAACTCTTATTTGGGATTTTTCTTTATAAAATGTTCGCTACCTATTTCCTCTCGTGGGTCCCTATAGACAGGTAAGTACATATATGTACCTAAATTATAATATTTTCTTTATTCATTGACACCACTTCAAAAACACCATCTTTTATTACCTTTTATTTTTTAAATTTAAGAACAAATACACTTTTGCTTGATTCTAATTCTTAAAAAAAAAAAATTAAAATTTTCCTATTCGGACAAAGCACGCGAAAAGAATTCATCCTTCTGGTCTTAATCCAGTTGAACCATACTGTTAGGTTACTAGCTTACGCACTTTCACTTTCAAAATTATGACGGTGACATACGTCGGTCGTTTGCCTATTGCCCCGATTTCCATCTTTCTCTTTCTTAAACTTCCAACTAACTCTAGCGATTCCCTTAATTAGATTCCATAGACGTTCCAAAGTGGCCCCCCGCTCATTTGTCAACAACCTACTTGAGTGTCAGCGGGTGCGCCTCTCCGCTAGTTCCTACATGGTTTGAACCTTCAATATCGGTAATTAAATTTTTGTTCCATTTGATTCTAGCCTAATCAGTCTTATTTCTCATTATATTCTACTCATCACTAAATTATTGCACAAAAGAAATAAATCACCAAATAACAGATTTGAATTGTAACTGGCATTACTATTTTAAATCTTATTTCCTTCCTTCCCTTTTTGATCATAACTCTAGCTATTCCTACCCCGCAAGAGATCGCGTTGCTGAAGTTTCTAGCAGTCAAATAGTTTGTTTCGACTTTAACATTTCTCCTACATACTTCTTTGCATTATTATTCGCTTGTATCTTTCTTTACTCGTGGAATGAAATGTTGGGTTTGTTTCCCCAATGAATTTATAAATATTTCAAATTGTTTACCATTAAAATAGTTAATTTTAATGAAAGGAAAAAAAAGATTAAAAATAATGAACAAAAAAAGAAAATATCAATACAGTGCGGTGCAGACAAAGCCAAAAAAAAAAAAAAAAAACTAAACAGATGCATCTGATGCCAACGTAGCCACTGCTCGACGAAGGAGGATTGGGCGTTAAGGAAGCTTGAGCTTTCATCTTGCCACCATATGGATATTCACAAGCCTAGGTATAAGTAACCTTCCTTTATCCTTTTTCTCTATGTTATAATAACCCTAAGCCTGCATTCTACCTTTATTCGTTCTTAGCATCTTCACCTCTGGGAAGTTAGTTTGTCCATTTTATATTGAATTTTGAAGCTAGTAAACGTTAGGCTTACTAGACACAGTGGCCTTCGCCGTGGCCACTCTCTATGCAACGACCTACGCAACAAGTCTGGTCAGAAGAAAGTATGCCTGATGAATGGAACCACAGCATCGTTTGCCCGATCCACAAAAAAGGAGATCCTCTTAATTGCGCCAACTATAGAGGAATAAGTCTCCTGAATATTGCGTACAAGATCCTTTCTGCTGTCAGCAACCTGATTGGACCCTATCAGTGCGGTTTCAGGCCGGAAAATCGATCCACAATCGATCAAATGTTCACGCTACGGCAGATCCTGGAAACTACCCAAGAACACCAAATCGATACACACCATCTCTTTATCGATTTTAAGGCCGCATACGATAGCATTTATAGAGACGAGCTATACACAGCCGTGTCTGGTTTTGGCATCCCCACAAAACTCATCCGACTTTGTAGGATGACGATGGAGAACTCTCTCTGCTTCGTCAAGGTTGGTACTGACCTCACAGAAGCTTTTGATGTCAAGAAAGGATTCCGACAAAGTGATGCGCTATCGTGCGATTTCTTCAACTCAATACTTGAAAAAATTGTAAGAAATTCACCTCTACTGGCACAATTTCTGTGCAATTGTTAGCATACGCTGATGACATAGACATCATTGGCAGAACCCAGGAGCTGTCACTGGAGCGTTTGCTAACATTGAAGCTGAAGTGGGTAAGATGGGACTAGCAGTCAATGAGGACAATACGATGTACCTGCAGTCCACAAAAAGGGACACACAACACCGGCGGATTGGACAAAACGTCACAATAGACTGGTAAAACTTTGAGGTAGTTAGGGACTTTGTCTACCTCGGATCCGCTATAACATCTAACAACAACATCTCGTTAAAAATAAAGCGAAGAATATCTCTTGCCAATCGCTGTTCCTCTGGGCTAGGGAGGCAATTGAGTAAAACAAAGGAGACTCTTTATAAGACTCTAATCATCCCAGTCCTGTATGGCGCGGAGGCACGGACTCTATCGAAAGCGGATGAAGATATCCTTAGTCGTTTCGAACGTAAGCTTTTCGGTCCTATCTGCATTAACGGGCTGTGGAGGAGAAGGTTCAACCACGAACTATACAAAAAATACGTATATCACGTTTAAGATGGCTAGGTCATGTAGAGCGCAGGATCTTTGATTCCAACCCAGAGTTAAGACGCAGTCAAGGAAGACCTAGCCTAAGCTGGCGCGCTCAAGTCGAAGATGACCTCAACGGTGGTTAAGTGGAGTTGGGGTGCGTAACTGGAGGCAGCTAGCCAAAGCCCGAGCTACCTGAGGAGGCATGTTGGTTGAGGTCCGGGTTCATCCCGAACTGTAGCGCCACCTATATATATATATATAAATATATATATGTTTATAAACAAATATATATATGTATATATTTTGCATCCGCAAAAATACATATTTAACTCTAGCTAACAATACACCATATTTTACCGATATTAGGTTTCCGTTAAGCATCCGCAAAAATAAACGGATAATTCCATTGTTAACAGGAGGTCATAAAAAATTTAGGAAGGTTTTCCTCAAATAAGAAAACCCCATCTTCACAATACTACCAAGGAATCTCGTGACCAATTTAAAATTCCTACAAAGCATCACCGAACAAAAGGAGCCCGTTAGCCTAGTGTGTCAAGGCGCCGGCAATCTATCCCAGGCATAAAACTACCTGGGCTTAATCCGTTAAATTCAAAAAATGAGAAATGAATTGCTTTTTAGTTAAACTGTACTTCTAAAGGCTTTTATCAAACAAAAAACGTACTAATAAAAGCTTTTTGTTGATTCTGGCTTACAAGTTGAGTACTATTTATTAATTTTATGTTCAAAATGAAGAAAATCTAATCAAAAAGTTGAAGCAAACCCTAGCATATTAATGCGTGCTTGCCTTAGTCTTACCACAAGAAAATACCAGTTTACTCAATTTGATGTGAGTATTTTGACAGATAAGAATAAAAAAAAAAGATATAAGATTTCAAAAATCGGAAGTGGGTTAATTTTATTGTGTTTATTACGTATTTTCTTCTGTAATAATTTAATAATAATATATTTTGTTGATTCTATAAAGATCTTACTATTAATTTTTTTTACTATTATATTACAGTCGCTGCAGGCGTAATAAAAGTGCCGAAACAGGAGGGAAATTCTTTGAAAGGAGGCGGCCGCAAATCAAATATTTTCATCGGCGATGATATTACACATTATATAGAAGTAAATCCGCAGGGGTTGTATTGTCCTGCATGAAGATAATCGGAATCACTCACTATACAACCTAAATAAATCCCCTTAAGCCGCAAACAGGACCAGCGAGCAGTGGTTCAGTTGCTGCAAAGCGGGGTGAAGAAGTCTGGAAAGAAGGTGTTTGTAAAGGTTCCACTTATCAACAAACTTTTTAAAATTTATCTTTGTGTCTAAAAATTAGGTTCTGGCTCAGATATTATGCCAACCTTTGACGTTTGCCGCAACTGGGGCTAACAGTGGATAGACGTTTGCCGCGAAACTCATCCAACGAAAGTTACAATACTAATGGAGGAAAAGAACGATGTTCAGCTGGTAAGGAGCAACAAACACCCTTTTCCGTACAGAACCAAATGTCAACTTCGTTCCATAGATCACTAAAGAAGTGCAAAAGCAAAGGATCAACAAATAGTTCTAACATGAATACCCTGGTATGTCCAATTGGTACGTTTAATGTTGCTGAGGCTGAAGCATAGCAGTCGGGGCAAGTGCAGCCAAGCAGACACAGGCATAATCACAGCAATAAGTCCGTTCCGTTACACTTTTAGGGCAGCAAACAATTGTGGCTATCTGCCAAACATTAACAACGCAAACAAACACTTTGCATCGCATGTAAAGATTTCAATTTAATCACATGTTTCTGTGCTAGCGACAGTATTGGAAGCAAATTTCCTAAAAGAAGATCTCTGCTTGTCCAAAAAATGTAATATCCAAATGATGTAGCTTACAAAGCACTTTATCGTAAATCCACTTGATTGCTACAAATCGTTGAATACTGTGTCAAGGTAATAAGAATTGGAGATCCAAAATATGTTGGCTGGAAAGATTTTTGTCCTCTCCAGAGCAAGTGCTATTGATGTAAGTGGTTTGTAAATCCCTGGAGGCAAATATTGACATTTTATTGTTTAAAACATCCGCTTTATGAAATGGCCTACAGAGGTCTTGACCCCAATTGCAGATATATTCCGGTGAGTAGAATTCAATTTTGTAATATCCTTTTCCATTATAATATGAATTATTTGTGAGAAATTACATTATCGCCTCGTGAAATAGTTGTCGTCCTTACTAAGTTCTGTAACAGTCTTCAAAATATTGTACCGAAAAAGATAATTCGTTTTTTTATTTATTTCGGATGTATTTTCTGACAAAGATTGCCGAGAATCCGAAGAAACATTTTTCCACCATTTAAACTACTGCATACGGTACTTGTGGGAGTTTGAATTGACTCTATAGCTCAAGCATTGGTTATCATTCGCTTTACATGCTCTATAGTCATCTAAGCTAATTAGTGATATGTCGCTGAAAGAGTGAATTCATAACTGCATCACTCCAGGAATGCTCCAGGATGTATACACTATTTAAAGAATATCATTTGATTTCCGAGGGATTGAAAGTAAGTAATTAAATCATCCGCTATTATGTTTCAAATCTGACTTTAATCATTTTACATTCAAAAGAGTCTCAGCAGCGGAAAAAAGACCACCACAATAAAACCTAAAGGCAATACTGAAATCGGGTCTCAAAATTCGTCAATAAACGGTATTGTAGTAAAGAAGATTAATTCGAAACCTCAAAATAGATGGGATATCCCTGACATCGAACTGTTTTTAATAATTTTACATGAGTAAGTCTCTAAAAACAAAGATAATTATAACTAATAAACGAGCCATTTTGCCGGTTGGTCCTTTTGCTAGCATAATATTCCCAAAACTAGCTCATTTGGGATGGTTCTTGGACTCATTGTTCTTACAAAAAAAATAAATTAAAATGCCAAACTTTCCATTTAGGTGTCATTGATGGGCGAGATATTCGTCATTACACTCGTCAAACAACCCCTATATTTGGCTTCTTCGCCATATTCAAAATTCTGCCATTCTCTGCTCCATCATCTCATCACTTATATAAAAAAAACTTACTCCATGTTCATCATGGTTTTAACCCTTAAAAAAATTTCCATTTTTTTTATAACAAAATGTGTGTTTCAAAACATATGTTTAATTTTTATTTATATAATATCATTTGATCGAGAAATATATAAATAATTAATTGAAAATATTAATTAAAAAAAATTTTATTTGATTGAAAATAGGTACGCAGGTGGCAATCATGCGTCCATCGTTAGAAAAATCTAATTGATTTGATAAAAATCGTCATCGATTTATTAAACTTTGGATATTAAAAATATCTTTTCTCTCTTTCACTTTCTTTTTAATTTTATTTTACTTTACGTTTTGCTTCAATTATAATTTCCCCCTTTTTATCACGAAGTTATTTGGTCAATAATTAAACAAATTCACTCTTTAATCAAATACTTTATAGGTACTTAAATTCTTATAAAAACGACTCACCAATTTCTTCTACTGTAAGGGCCACTGCTGCTGGAAGTCGATATGTTTGGTTGTCGATAATGCTTGATATTAGTTTGGCTATAAGCTTAAGTTGACTATACGTTTGATTGAATTATTTTCGCTGTAGACAAAAATCTAAATTTAATTTACTTTACGTTTCGCGAATCTTATCATTTCAAAAGGACTAAAAAAAATGTTACTTCTCTCTTATCAACTTATAAAATCGAATATCAAAAATTTACTTTACTTGATTTTAATGATTTTAGTCAAAAGGAAAAGTTTTATAAAAAAATTAATGTACGCAAAAAAAAATAAAATATTATTCTTGATTGGGATTAAGCCCAGGTAGTTTTATGCCTGGGATATATATATATATATATATATATATATATGTCAAAATACATATTTCAATCTAGCTAACAATACACCATATTTTACCGATATTAGGTTTCCGTTAAGCATCCGGAAAAATAAACGGATAATTCCATTGTTAAGAGGAGGTCATAAAAAACTTAGGAAGGTTTTCCTCAAATAAGAAAACCCCATCTTCACAATACTAGAATAATATTTTATTTTTTTTTTGCGTACATTAATTTTTTTTATAAAACTTTTCCTTTTGACTAAAATCATTAAAATCAAGTAAAGTAAATTTTTGATATTCGATTTTATAAGTTGATAAGAGAGAAGTAACTTTTTTTTTTATTCCTTTTTAAATGATAAGATTCGCGAAACGTAAAGTAAATTAAATTTAGATTTTTGTCTACAGTGTAAATAATTCAATCAAACGTATAGTCAACTTAAGCTTATAGCCAAACTAATATCAAGCATTATCGACAACCAAACATATTGACTTCCAGCAGCTGTGGCCACTACAGTAGAAGAAATTGGTGAGTCGTTTTTATAAGAATTTAAGTACCTATAAAGTATTTGATTAAAGAGTGAATTTGTTTATTTATGGACCAAATAACTTCGTGATAAAAAAGGGAAATTATAATTGAAGCAAAACGTAAAGTAAAATAAAATTAAAAAGAAAGTGAAAGAGAGAAAAGATATTTTAAATATCCAAAGTTTAATAAATCGATGACGATTTTTATCAAATCAATTAGATTTTTCTAACGATGGGCGCATGATTGCCACCTGCGTACCTATTTTCATTCAAATAATTTTTTTTTAAATTAATATTTTCAATTAATTATTTATATATTTCTCGATCAAATGATATTATATAAATAAAAATTAAACATATGTTTTGAAACACACATTTTGTTATACAAAAAATGGAAATTTTTCGAAGGGTTAAAACCGTGATGAACATGGAGTAAGTTTTTTTATATAAGTGATGAGAGGAAGGAGCAGAGAATGGGAGAATTTTGAATATGGCGAAGAACCCAAATATAGGGGTTGTTTTAGCGAGGAAGACAGCCAGGTAGGGAGTGTAATGGCGAATATCTCGCCCATCAATGACACCTAGATGGAAAGTCTGGCATTTTAATTTATTTTTTTTGTAAGAACAATGAGTCCAAGAACCACCCCAAATGAGCTAGTCATGGGAATATTGTGCTAGCAAAAGGACCAACCGGCAAAATGGCTCGTTATGTTAGTTTAATTATCTTTGTTTTTAGAGACTTACTCATGTAAAATTATTAAAACCAGTTCGATGTCAGAGATATCCCATCTATTTTGAGGTTTCGAATTAATCTTCTTTACTACAATACCGTTTATTGACGAATTTTGAGACCCGATTTCAGTATTGCCTTTAGGTTTTGTTGTGATGCTCTTTTTTCCGCTGCTGAGACTCTTTTGAATGTAAAAGGATTAAAGTCAGATTTGAAACATAATAGCGGATGATTTAATTACTTACTTTCAATCCCTCGGAAATCAAATGATATTCTGTAAATAGTGTATACATCCTGGAGCATTCCTGGAGTGATGCAGTTATGAATTCACTCTTTCAGCGACATATCACTAATTAGCTTAGATGACTATAGAGCATGTAAGGCGAATAATAACCAATGCTTGAGCTATAGATTCAATTCAAACTCCCACAAGTACTGTATGCAGTAGTTTAAATGGTGGAAAAATGTTTCTTCGGATTCTCGGCAATCTTTGTCAGAGAATACATCCGAAATAAATAAAAAAAATCGAATTATCTTTTTCGCTACAATATTTTGAAGACTGTTACAGAACTTAGTAAGGACGACAACTTTTTCACGAGGCGATAATGTAATTCACATTCACATCACAAACAATTTATATTATAATGGAAAAGGATATTACAAAATTAGCCGATTGAATTCTACTCACCGGAATATATCTGCGATTGGGGTCAAGACCTCTGTAGGCCATTTCATAAAGCGGATGTTTTAAACAATAAAATGTCAATATTTGCCTCCAGGGATGAGCAAACCACTTACGTCAATAGCACTTGCTCTGGAGGGGACAAAAATCTTTCCAGCCAACATATTTTGGATCTCCAATTCTTATTACCTTGACACAGTATTCAACGATTTGTAGCAATCAAGTTGATTTACGATAAAGTGCTTTGTAAGCTACATCATTTGGATATTACACTTTTTGGACAAGCAGAGATCTTCTTTTAGGAAATTTTCTTCCAATACTGTTGCTAGCACAGAAACATGTGATTAAATTGAAATCTTTACATGCGATGCAAAGTGTTTGTTTGCGTTGTTAATGTTTGGCAGATAGCCACAATTGTTTGCCGCCCTAAAAGTGTAACGGAACGGACTTATTGCTGTGATTATGCCTGTGTCTGCTTGGCTGCACTTACCCCGACTGCTATGCTTCAGCCTCAGCAACATTAAACGTACTAATTGAACATACCAGGGTATTCATGTTAGAACTATTTGTTGATCCTTTGCTTTTGCACTTCTTTAGTGATCTATGGAACGAAGTTGACATTTGGTTCTGTACGGAAAAGGGTGTTTGTTGCTCCTTACCACCTGAACATTGTTCTTTTCCTCCATTAGTATTGTAACTTTCGTTGGATGAGTTTCGCGGCAAACGTCTATCCACTGTTAGCCCCAGCAGCGGCAAACGTCAAAGGTTGGCATAATATCTGAGCCAGAACCTAATTTTTGGACACAAAGATAAATTTTAAAAAGTTTGTTGATAAGTGGAACTTTGCAAACTCCTTCTTTCCAGACTTCTTCACCCCGCTTTGCAGCAACTGAACCACTGCTCGCTGGTTCTGTTTGCGGCTTCAGGGGATTTATTTAGGTTGTATAGTGAGTGATTCCGATTATCTTCATGCAGGACAATACAACCCCTGCGCATTTACTTCTATATAATATGTAATATCATCGCCGATGAAAATATTTGATTTGCGGCCGCCTCCTTTCAAAGAATTTCCCTCCTGTTTCGGCACTTTTATTACGCCTGCAGCGACTGTAATATAATAGTAAAAAAAAATTCATAGTAAGATCTTTATAGAAACAACTAAAATATATTATTATTAAATTATTACAGAAGAAAATACGTAATAAACACAATAAAATTAACCCACTTCCGATATTTATTGTGAAATCTTATATCTTTTTTTTATTCTCATCTGTCAAAATACTCACCTCAAATTGAGTAAACTGGTATTTTCGTGTGGTAAGACTAAGGCACACACGCATTAATATGCTAGGATTTGCTTCAACTTTTTGATTAGATTTTCTTCACTTTGAACATTAAATTAATAAATATTACTCAATTTGTAAGCCAGAATCAACAAAAAGCTTTTATTAGTACGTTTTTTGTTTGATAAAAGCCTGTATTTTTATACGGTTTAACAAAAAGCAATTCATTTCTCATTTTTTGAATTTAACGGATTTCCATTTTGAATATATAAGCTCACCATATCTACGAAAATTGCAAATGCGCACTCCTCCGTTCCGATAAGCCAGTGTGAGTGTCTGCTCCATTTGAAATCTACGGGCAACTAATAGTGCGTTTTCATTAGAGCTCAAATTACGTAATTTGGCAAATTACAGAAAAAGTGTTTTCATTACAAATTATCTCATTTCGTTTGACATCTGGCTGAATTTGGCTGAATTTCATTTGACAGTTCTAAAAGTTCTTAAAAGTTGATTATTAAATGGTACAAAAGTAGATTGTACACTAAAAAAGAAAAGAGTACATATTTGGGATACGAATGTTCGTAATTTGCTTTAATTTATGATAATGTTTTGATTTACAATTTTTTTTATTTAGAGTGTCCTTCACGTACATTGAACCCTAACACCTGTAAGATGTAAGAAAATATTTTGTCTAATAAAAAGCTAGAAAAAATATTCTTTCCAAAGTTCTCGAAGCCTGAAATAAAAGTTACAAATTGTCCAATTGTTGTCCTGGAAGTCACGTCTTGATACAATCACAAAGGCCTTGCTATAATTTCACCAAATGGAAAACTGCTCAGAAACGTGGTCAATCATTGTGCGATTCCATTGAAGCAATTAACACAAAATGCCTGGAAAACAAGAACCCTGATGGTGCATTATTCCCCACGAACTGCAACTATTCTGTGATAAAATGGGCATTATTTTCAGTGTATTCGAAGACAATGTCAAGAATACAAAGGAAGCATTTAGGCAAATTAGTGCTTTGGCTAAATTACAAGGAACCAGTTCCGCAATCTTCGATAGAACGTGGTTCATGCAGGACTTTGTTGTGCAGGACTTTGTTGATTTTACGAAAACCATCCTGAATGACCAAGCTGAATGTGATATAAAAAATTTTGTAAGAGGTAAGAAGGAATGCTTGAAAATTGAATGTGCTCATTTATTGATTTTTTTCAGAGGAAATCCACCGTTGCCGAGAGAGATTCGACTTGATTCGGATATCCAGTCTGTGGGAGTATTCTTCTCGTATAGATGAAAATGTTAAAGTTTTATGTGTTTTCTTAGTTGAGGAATTAAAAGTTCAATAAATGTTAAATAATTGTAAGACAAAAGAATAATTTGTCATGTTTTTGCATTCGGTAAAAGTGGCATTTTAATTTTTGTTTCAGTGAGAGAACATAAAATTCTTTATTTGGATTCGGATAGCATATGATGTAAATATGTAAATAAATTTTTACTTGCGATTATAGGTACTATAATGCAAGTTATATATTCGTAAAAAAATGTGTTTTTCTAACAATCAAACAAGACGTTACGATCATAGAGAACACTAAAAGTGGGTCACCCAATTCCCTCTGTCTGTCCTTGAGTCTGCAGCCTAAACGCTTCAAACCTAGTACATATTGTTTTTTCGGTAATATGCCCACAGGTTTTTTTCATTTTTTTAAGACCACAAAGAACAGTACCTCCCACACCTTTTTTTGTCCAAAAAAAAATCTTATTTTTCTCAAAAACGGCTCCAACGATTTTTATAAAAAAATCAGTTCATTAATGAAGGGAAAGGGTATCTTTTGATAATTTTTTTTTGGAAAAATATTGTTACTTTTGGTACCTCTAGTAGAACCATTTTTTTGGTTTTGGATTTTCTGGGAAACGGTTAATTTAATTTCTTTGATTTTTTTTACGCAGAAGCTCCTAGAAAGTTTAAACACTATTGTAAGCCAAAATTTTTCAAACTAAAATTTTTTTTTAAATTAATTTTCTTTTTTTGAAAACTCAAAATTTCGAAAACGACTCAATAGATTTTTTCGAAACTTTATATTTAGTGTTTTTTTGACATTATCTTGAATAGGCAAAAAACTAGTAGTAGTAGTAATATTGATTTTTATTCCATAATAGATTAATTTAGGCTAACATAAATTACAAAAATCAGTATAGCATGGCACTTGCCGTCTGCCAGATTGACAACTAAAATGAATTAAATTTACATATGTAATAACGCTTCCGATTAAAAAGTATTTAAGTAACTATATTTATAATTTAACAAAATTGAACTAAGCAACATTGACACATCAAAAATCTTCATTGATTATTCTATATCTATATTTCATTGCCATTTTGCAAAATTCATATAATTTAGCGACATCCATCTCATTCAACATATTAATAACTTCGTCTTCTGTTAAAAATTCATTTCCAAAAATACTAATCCTATAAATATAAATAAACCTAATGAATGATATTCTCTCTTTCTCGTAAGTTGCAGATACTACATTCAAGAGGTAAGTCACTCCTATGTGGTATGAAATTCAGGCTTAATAATTCGCTGCGAAGCTTGACCATGGTAGCAATCACCTGAATACTATTTGAATCGCAGAAGTAGTTTTTCTCTCCAAAATTTTGATTGAGTCTACTGTATGTTGTTCTAAATATTGAACCAGAAGCTTCAGCTATATATTCCGTTGTACAGTTCTCATCTACTGCTGATATAATTTCGTATAGCATAGCTTTACTGCTCGAGACATTATCAACATCTAAAACAAAGTTTAAGTTGCATGCTTCTGCAAGTTTAACACACTTTCTGTACCAACTGGTCTGGTCGTGAATGGCTTTAATGACAACTTTTCTGACCAGTCGTGTATCAGGCGCATATTAAAGACGTTCATGAGGTAGTCCGCCTGTAGTTTCAACGTTTTTATATACAGAGGTTCCATACCGGTTTCCAGCATAAAAACATAGTTCGGCGTGTTCATTGGTAACCGAAATACTCTTTTTACATAGTATGTTGATAGTTTCTCAACCGTGTGAAACTTTAAGCAACCCCATACTTGCGAGGCATACAAAAGAATACTCTCTGAAACTTCAAAAACCTTATGTTTACTGCTGTGTGCAATACTCTTATTCAAAAAGCATCTTTTCCATGCAAAAAGTATCTTTTTTATAGCAGTTTTTGCCTTTTGTAATTTTTCATTGAAGTGTTTCTCCATACACAGGGTTCTCGAAAAAATTACTCCTAGATACTTGTATTCACTGACACATTCTATATTTTCGCCATTAAGGTTCCATATTTCATTCGAAGCATTCCGCCCTCCTCCTTTCTTAAATATCATCACCTTGGACTTCTGTGTGTTCACTTCTAGGTTCCATAGACAAATGTATTGGTACACTCTGTTTATCATGGATTGCAACGATTCTGGGGAATACGCGAATATAACAACATCATCTGCAAACAGCAAAGCCTTAATACGCACCCCTGCAAAGTCAACTCCACCAGGCAGGTAATCGATGAGATCATCTAAGAACAAGCCAAATCGAGTAGGTCTCAATGTGCATCCCTGTCTGACTCCAGATGTGGTCTCAAACCAATCAGACAACTCAGCTCCGATCCACACTGCGGCGCGAGTTTCTTTGTACAGCTCTTTAAGAACTCGTTCGAATTTGAGCGATAATCCCAAGTTATATAATTTGTAGAATAAAGCACCTCGGTCAATTGAGTCAAAAGCAGCTTTGAAGTCGATGAAAAATGAATACAGTTTTCTTCCCTGCTTAAGAAAGCTATCCGCTAAGCTTCTAACAATGAAAATATTATCTATTGTTGAGCAACCTGGTCTGAAGCCAGCTTGAAAATCTTTAAAGAGGTTATGCGCCGAGATCCACGTTGTGAGTCGTTTGTGCAACATCGTTGTAAATATTTTATACGTAGCGTTGAGGAAAGGAATTCCCCGATAGTTTGTTACGTCCAATACGGGTCCTTTTTTGTGGATAGGAAATATGATAGCATAACGAAATTCATCTACCGGAAGATCACCCTCAAACACTTTATTAAGTAGCCCTAGGAGCCTTTCCTTTAGAGAGATAGTCCCGCACTTATAAAACTCTACTGGGATACCATTTGCACCAGCCAGCAGCCTTATGATCTTTTGAATTTATCAGCGCTAATTCTTCCAGTGTAAACTCGCAGTCTAACAACTCATTGCTGAACACAGGCACTGCATAATACCACTCGGTGGCAGTTACTACTGGATTCAAAAGATCCTTGAAATGAGTGAGTAACGTGTTTGCAGAAAGTTTGGTATGAATAATAAACTGTTTTCCATTCAATTTTCAAGCCAATTTCCAGAAATCGGTTGCAATCCTACATTTCGAAAGTCTAAGTGCTTGAAGCTCAGTAAATTTCCTTTTTTTAATTTTACAGAGTTAATTATACTTCTGATTTGCTTCAATATAGTTGGATCTGAATAGGCCATGAGTGGAGTTACGGAAGTTCCTGAGCCATGCAAAAGATGCTTTACTGTTTGTTTTTTAGGGTTAGATACTTTAATGACATTTTCTAACACTAAGAAGTCTACGTCATTCCGTGATTGAAGATTCAAATCCAGGCGCTGTCTGTATGTCGGAGCATTCGATTTTTCCCAGTTGAGTCTTGGCAGTAAATGTAAGCTGAAAATTTGATCTACTACAGGGAGATGATCTGGTAAAGCATTTCTTTGACGTCAAAGTCAGTGACTAAGGGCTCCCACTCCTCTCCTAAGAGTGCATAATCAATCACAGATCTTCCTTGACCACCAACAAATGTGAAATTTCCAGATGTGTCACTCCTACTTGTTCCGTTCAGGATTCGAAGACCGTATGACTCAGCTAGCTCAATGAGTTTCTTTCCTCTTGCATTACATGTGAAATCTTTGGAATGCCTGCAGATTCCCTTAACTTTATTCATAACCCCTAATTCCCCTCCAATTCTCGCGTTCAAATCTCCAATCAACAAAATGTTTGAGCACCTCATGCAATTTAACATCTCGGTTGCTTTTACGAAGTCATCTTCCCAGTTGTTGCAATTTAGATATAAAGGCAAAATCCACAGACGTTTAATATTAACTTCCAATTCCACGAACGATGTATCATTTTGCATACGGAAATGGCATTTTAAATTATTTAAACTTTTATTGAATCCAAAGTAGCATCCGCCACTCGCTCTTCCTGGATCGAGATTCCAGTGTCGCGCAATTTAAAGGCAGCCTTCAGAATACGTGAGACATCATCTATATGTTGCATCTCTAAAATAAATTCGCTATTTTTTTTATTTCTCGAGCGAATTACTTTTGTTTTTGTTATTTTTGCTGGGTTGTTATCTTGAAGGAAATCCAGATAAACAGTTCTTTCTCTTTCACCCGCATGGTGATCATCCTCTTGTGTTGGAAAATGCAATACCAAATTTTTCTCGTTTGCTTTCCTTTCTAGAAATTCAATTTGTCGCTCAAGAACATTACACCTGTTCTCCACCTGCTGTAACTTGGTTTGAAGAATTTCGTTGCTACGTTCAAGAGACTCTATTTTTGTTTTGACTTCCAACAGGTCTGATTTTGTAGGCAAGTTTTTGAGGTGATCATCCAATAATGCAGCCAGTGAACTTTCGAGGGTTTTTAGATCAACCAACTGCATTTTGTCAGCGTTCAAATAATTTTTTGGGTAGACTTCGAGTACTGATGATTATTCTTTCGGCGAATGGTCAGAGCACGGTCGTTTTGACGGCTGCGGGTTGTCAGATCGTCGGCCATTAGTTTATTATTATTGTTATTTTTATATGGCGGAGTTCTTCGAAGGCCATTCGTTTTGTTTGGCGATAATTAACTTAAAAGCAATGCAAAATTTTTCTCACCTGTGAGTAAATGGTTTCCAATTGAATTAATTTATTTTAATAAAGAAAAGAAAAACGTTTTAAAAAGTGTTATAGCAATAAATAAACGCAAAATTCTCGGAGCTATTATAATGTTAAACCGCACTTAACGAGCCAGCGTTGCCAATCGGCCAAAAAAAACAATTTTTCTAAAATAAAAAACAACTCCCATACAAATGTTAAAAAACTGTCACCAAAATTTACTCTTCGAAAACGGCTCCAAGAATTTTTATTAAAAATGTGTTTATTCTTAAATTAGTATATTAATAATTAATATATTACAAATATTCTTTTAACGGTACTTATTAACGGTACTTCCCACAGAACCACTTTTCATATTTTCGACTTTCTCAAAATTGGACGAAACGATTTAAGTAATTTTTTTATACAAATGCTCCCTAAAATTTTTAATAAAACTACATACTAAAATCTTAAAAAAAGTTTCGATTTTTAAAAAATAAATAAATTTTTTTTTTTGAGAAATCGATTTTTCAAAAACCAGTCACTGAAGTTTTTTGAAATTTTAATTTCTTATGTATATTAATAATATCTCCAAAATGGCGTTTCAATTTTTTTCTCTAAAAATGTTTCTCTATACACAGGGTTCTCGAAAAAATTACTCCTAGATACTTGTATTCACTGACACATTCTATATTTTCGCCATTAAGGTTCCATATTTCATTCGAAGCATTCCGCCCTCCTCCTTTCTTAAATATCATCACCTTGGACTTCTGTGTGTTCACTTCTAGGTTCCATAGACAAATGTATTGGTACACTCTGTTTATCATGGATTGCCACGATTCTGGGGAATACGCGAATATAACAACATCATCTGCAAACAGCAAAGCCTTAATACGCACCCCTGCAAAGTCAACTCCACCAGGCAGGTAATCGATGAGATCATCTAAGAACAAGCCAAATCGAGTAGGTCTCAATGTGCATCCCTGTCTGACTCCAGATGTGGTCTCAAACCAATCAGACAACTCAGCTCCGATCCACACTGCGGCGCGAGTTTCTTTGTACAGCTCTTTAAGAACTCGTTCGAATTTGAGCGATAATCCCAAGTTATATAATTTGTAGAATAAAGCACCTCGGTCAATTGAGTCAAAAGCAGCTTTGAAGTCGATGAAAAATGTATACAGTTTTCTTCCCTGCTTAAGAAAGCTATCCGCTAAGCTTCTAACAATGAAAATATTATCTATTGTTGAGCAACCTGGTCTGAAGCCAGCTTGAAAATCTTTAAAGAGGTTATGCGCCGAGATCCACGTTGTGAGTCGTTTGTGCAACATCGTTGTAAATATTTTATACGTAGCGTTGAGAAAAGGAATTCCCCGATAGTTTGTTACGTCCAATACGGGTCCTTTTTTGTGGATAGGAAATATGATAGCATAACGAAATTCATCTACCGGAAGATCACCCTCAAACACTTTATTAAGTAGCCCTAGGAGCCTTTCCTTTAGAGAGATAGTCCCGTACTTATAAAACTCTACTGGGATACCATTTGCACCAGCCAGCAGCCTTATGATCTTTTGAATTTATCAGCGCTAATTCTAAATCGTCCAGTGTAAACTCGCAGTCTAACAACTCATTGCTGAACACAGGCACTGCATAATACCAGTCGGTGGCAGTTACTACTGGATTCAAAAGATCCTTGAAATGAGTGAGTAACGTGTTTGCAGGAAGTTTGGTATGAATAATAAACTGTTTTCCATTCAATTTTCAAGCCAATTTCCAGAAATCGGTTGCAATCCTACATTTCGAAAGTCTAAGTGATTGAAGCTCAGTAAATTTCCTTTTTTTTAACTTTACAGAGTTAATTATACTTCTGATTTGCTTCAATATAGTTGGATCTGAATAGGCCATGAGTGGAGTTACGGAAGTTCCTGAGCCATGCAAAAGATGCTTTACTGTTTGTTTTTTAGGGTTAGATACTTTAATGACATTTTCTAACACTAAGAAGTCTACGTCATTCCGTGATTGAAGATTCAAATCCAGGCGCTGTCTGTATGTCGGAGCATTCGATTTTTCCCAGTTGAGTCTTGGCAGTAAATGTAAGCTGAAAATTTGATCTACTATAGGGAGATGATCTAGTAAAGCATTTCTTTGACGTCAAAGTCAGTGACTAAGGGCTCCCACTCCTCTCCTAAGAGTGCATAATCAATCACAGATCTTCCTTGACCACCAACAAATGTTAAATTTCCAGATCTGTCACTCCTACTTGTTCCGTTCAGGATTCGAAGACCGTATGACTCAGCTAGCTCAATGAGTTTCTTTCCTCTTGCATTACATGTGAAATCTTTGGAATGCCTGCAGATTCCCTTAACTTTATTCATAACCCCTAATTCCCCTCCAATTCTCGCGTTCAAATCTCCAATCAACAAAATGTTTGAGCACCTCATGCAATTTAACATCTCGGTTGCTTTTACGGAGTCATCTTCCCAGTTGTTGCAATTTAGATATAAAGACAAAATCCACAGACGTTTAATATTAACTTCCAATTCCACGAACGATGTATCATTTTGCATACGGAAATGGCATTTTAAATTATTTAAACTTTTATTGAATCCAAAGTAGCATCCGCCACTCGCTCTTCCTGGATCGAGATTCCAGTGTCGCGCAATTTAAAGGCAGCCTTCAGAATACGTGAGACATCATATATATGTTGCATCTCTACAATAAATTCGCTATTTTTTTTATTTCTCGAGCGAATTACTTTTGTTTTTGTTATTTTTGCTGGGTTGTTATCTTGAAGGAAATCCAGATAAACATTTCTTTCTCTTTCACCCGCATGGTGATCATCCTCTTGTGTTGGAAAATGCAATACCAAATTTTTCTCGTTTGCTTTCCTTTCTAGAAATTCAATTTGTCGCTCAAGAACATTACACCTGTTCTCCACCTGCTGTAACTTGGTTTGAAGAATTTCGTTGCTACGTTCAAGAGACTCTATTTTTGTTTTGACTTCCAACAGGTCTGATTTTGTAGGCAAGTTTTTGAGGTGATCATCCAATAATGCAGCCAGTGAACTTTCGAGGGTTTTTAGATCAACCAACTGCATTTTGTCAGCGTTCAAATAATTTTTTGGGTAGACTTCGAGTACTGATGATTATTCTTTCGGCGAATGGTCAGAGCACGGTCGTTTTGACGGCTGCGGGTTGTCAGATCGTCGGCCATTAGTTTATTATTATTGTTATTTTTATATGGCGGAGTTCTTCGAAGGCCATTCGTTTTGTTTGGCGATAATTAACTTAAAAGCAATGCAAAATTTTTCTCACCTGTGAGTAAATGGTTTCCAATTGAATTAATTTATTTTAATAAAGAAAAGAAAAACGTTTTAAAAAGTGTTATAGCAATAAATAAACGCAAAATTCTCGGAGCTATTATAATGTTAAACCGCACTTAACGAGCCAGCGTTGCCAATCGGCCAAAAAAAACAATTTTTCTAAAATAAAAAACAACTCCCATACAAATGTTAAAAAACTGTCACCAAAATTTACTCTTCGAAAACGGCTCCAAGAATTTTTATTAAAAATGTGTTTATTCTTAAATTAGTATATTAATAATTAATATATTACAAATATTCTTTTAACGGTACTTATTAACGGTACTTCCCACAGAACCACTTTTCATATTTTCGACTTTCTCAAAATTGGACGAAACGATTTAAGTAATTTTTTTATACAAATGCTCCCTAAAATTTTTAATAAAACTACATACTAAAATCTTAAAAAAAGTTTCGATTTTTAAAAAATAAATAAATTTTTTTTTTTGAGAAATCGATTTTTCAAAAACCAGTCACTGAAGTTTTTTGAAATTTTAATTTCTTATGTATATTAATAATATCTCCAAAATGGCGTTTCAATTTTTTTCTCTAAAAATGTTTCTCTATACACAGGGTTCTCGAAAAAATTACTCCTAGATACTTGTATTCACTGACACATTCTATATTTTCGCCATTAAGGTTCCATATTTCATTCGAAGCATTCCGCCCTCCTCCTTTCTTAAATATCATCACCTTGGACTTCTGTGTGTTCACTTCTAGGTTCCATAGACAAATGTATTGGTACACTCTGTTTATCATGGATTGCAACGATTCTGGGGAATACGCGAATATAACAACATCATCTGCAAACAGCAAAGCCTTAATACGCACCCCTGCAAAGTCAACTCCACCAGGCAGGTAATCGATGAGATCATCTAAGAACAAGCCAAATCGAGTAGGTCTCAATGTGCATCCCTGTCTGACTCCAGATGTGGTCTCAAACCAATCAGACAACTCAGCTCCGATCCACACTGCGGCGCGAGTTTCTTTGTACAGCTCTTTAAGAACTCGTTCGAATTTGAGCGATAATCCCAAGTTATATAATTTGTAGAATAAAGCACCTCGGTCAATTGAGTCAAAAGCAGCTTTGAAGTCGATGAAAAATGTATACAGTTTTCTTCCCTGCTTAAGAAAGCTATCCGCTAAGCTTCTAACAATGAAAATATTATCTATTGTTGAGCAACCTGGTCTGAAGCCAGCTTGAAAATCTTTAAAGAGGTTATGCGCCGAGATCCACGTTGTGAGTCGTTTGTGCAACATCGTTGTAAATATTTTATACGTAGCGTTGAGAAAAGGAATTCCCCGATAGTTTGTTACGTCCAATACGGGTCCTTTTTTGTGGATAGGAAATATGATAGCATAACGAAATTCATCTACCGGAAGATCACCCTCAAACACTTTATTAAGTAGCCCTAGGAGCCTTTCCTTTAGAGAGATAGTCCCGTACTTATAAAACTCTACTGGGATACCATTTGCACCAGCCAGCAGCCTTATGATCTTTTGAATTTATCAGCGCTAATTCTAAATCGTCCAGTGTAAACTCGCAGTCTAACAACTCATTGCTGAACACAGGCACTGCATAATACCAGTCGGTGGCAGTTACTACTGGATTCAAAAGATCCTTGAAATGAGTGAGTAACGTGTTTGCAGGAAGTTTGGTATGAATAATAAACTGTTTTCCATTCAATTTTCAAGCCAATTTCCAGAAATCGGTTGCAATCCTACATTTCGAAAGTCTAAGTGATTGAAGCTCAGTAAATTTCCTTTTTTTTAACTTTACAGAGTTAATTATACTTCTGATTTGCTTCAATATAGTTGGATCTGAATAGGCCATGAGTGGAGTTACGGAAGTTCCTGAGCCATGCAAAAGATGCTTTACTGTTTGTTTTTTAGGGTTAGATACTTTAATGACATTTTCTAACACTAAGAAGTCTACGTCATTCCGTGATTGAAGATTCAAATCCAGGCGCTGTCTGTATGTCGGAGCATTCGATTTTTCCCAGTTGAGTCTTGGCAGTAAATGTAAGCTGAAAATTTGATCTACTATAGGGAGATGATCTAGTAAAGCATTTCTTTGACGTCAAAGTCAGTGACTAAGGGCTCCCACTCCTCTCCTAAGAGTGCATAATCAATCACAGATCTTCCTTGACCACCAACAAATGTTAAATTTCCAGATGTGTCACTCCTACTTGTTCCGTTCAGGATTCGAAGACCGTATGACTCAGCTAGCTCAATGAGTTTCTTTCCTCTTGCATTACATGTGAAATATTTGGAATGCCTGCAGATTCCCTTAACTTTATTCATAACCCCTAATTCCCCTCCAATTCTCGCGTTCAAATCTCCAATCAACAAAATGTTTGAGCACCTCATGCAATTTAACATCTCGGTTGCTTTTACGGAGTCATCTTCCCAGTTGTTGCAATTTAGATATAAAGACAAAATCCACAGACGTTTAATATTAACTTCCAATTCCACGAACGATGTATCATTTTGCATACGGAAATGGCATTTTAAATTATTTAAACTTTTATTGAATCCAAAGTAGCATCCGCCACTCGCTCTTCCTGGATCGAGATTCCAGTGTCGCGCAATTTAAAGGCAGCCTTCAGAATACGTGAGACATCATATATATGTTGCATCTCTACAATAAATTCGCTATTTTTTTTATTTCTCGAGCGAATTACTTTTGTTTTTGTTATTTTTGCTGGGTTGTTATCTTGAAGGAAATCCAGATAAACATTTCTTTCTCTTTCACCCGCATGGTGATCATCCTCTTGTGTTGGAAAATGCAATACCAAATTTTTCTCGTTTGCTTTCCTTTCTAGAAATTCAATTTGTCGCTCAAGAACATTACACCTGTTCTCCACCTGCTGTAACTTGGTTTGAAGAATTTCGTTGCTACGTTCAAGAGACTCTATTTTTGTTTTGACTTCCAACAGGTCTGATTTTTTAGGCAAGTTTTTGAGGTGATCATCCAATAATGCAGCCAGTGAACTTTCGAGGGTTTTTAGATCAACCAACTGCATTTTGTCAGCGTTCAAATAATTTTTTGGGTAGACTTCGAGTACTGATGATTATTCTTTCGGCGAATGGTCAGAGCACGGTCGTTTTGACGGCTGCGGGTTGTCAGATCGTCGGCCATTAGTTTATTATTATTGTTATTTTTATATGGCGGAGTTCTTCGAAGGCCATTCGTTTTGTTTGGCGATAATTAACTTAAAAGCAATGCAAAATTTTTCTCACCTGTGAGTAAATGGTTTCCAATTGAATTAATTTATTTTAATAAAGAAAAGAAAAACGTTTTAAAAAGTGTTATAGCAATAAATAAACGCAAAATTCTCGGAGCTATTATAATGTTAAACCGCACTTAACGAGCCAGCGTTGCCAATCGGCCAAAAAAAACAATTTTTCTAAAATAAAAAACAACTCCCATACAAATGTTAAAAAACTGTCACCAAAATTTACTCTTCGAAAACGGCTCCAAGAATTTTTATTAAAAATGTGTTTATTCTTAAATTAGTATATTAATAATTAATATATTACAAATATTCTTTTAACGGTACTTATTAACGGTACTTCCCACAGAACCACTTTTCATATTTTCGACTTTCTCAAAATTGGACGAAACGATTTAAGTAATTTTTTTATACAAATGCTCCCTAAAATTTTTAATAAAACTACATACTAAGATCTTAAAAAAAGTTTCGATTTTTAAAAAATAAATAAAATTTTTTTTTTTGAGAAATCGATTTTTCAAAAACCAGTCACTGAAGTTTTTTGAAATTTTAATTTCTTATGTATATTAATAATATCTCAAAATGGCGTTTCAATTTTTTTCTCTAAAAATGTTTCTCTATACACAGGGTTCTCGAAAAAATTACTCCTAGATACTTGTATTCACTGACACATTCTATATTTTCGCCATTAAGGTTCCATATTTCATTCGAAGCATTCCGCCCTCCTCCTTTCTTAAATATCATCACCTTGGACTTCTGTGTGTTCACTTCTAGGTTCCATAGACAAATGTATTGGTACACTCTGTTTATCATGGATTGCAACGATTCTGGGGAATACGCGAATATAACAACATCATCTGCAAACAGCAAAGCCTTAATACGCACCCCTGCAAAGTCAACTCCACCAGGCAGGTAATCGATGAGATCATCTAAGAACAAGCCAAATCGAGTAGGTCTCAATGTGCATCCCTGTCTGACTCCAGATGTGGTCTCAAACCAATCAGACAACTCAGCTCCGATCCACACTGCGGCGCGAGTTTCTTTGTACAGCTCTTTAAGAACTCGTTCGAATTTGAGCGATAATCCCAAGTTATATAATTTGTAGAATAAAGCACCTCGGTCAATTGAGTCAAAAGCAGCTTTGAAGTCGATGAAAAATGTATACAGTTTTCTTCCCTGCTTAAGAAAGCTATCCGCTAAGCTTCTAACAATGAAAATATTATCTATTGTTGAGCAACCTGGTCTGAAGCCAGCTTGAAAATCTTTAAAGAGGTTATGCGCCGAGATCCACGTTGTGAGTCGTTTGTGCAACATCGTTGTAAATATTTTATACGTAGCGTTGAGAAAAGGAATTCCCCGATAGTTTGTTACGTCCAATACGGGTCCTTTTTTGTGGATAGGAAATATGATAGCATAACGAAATTCATCTACCGGAAGATCACCCTCAAACACTTTATTAAGTAGCCCTAGGAGCCTTTCCTTTAGAGAGATAGTCCCGTACTTATAAAACTCTACTGGGATACCATTTGCACCAGCCAGCAGCCTTATGATCTTTTGAATTTATCAGCGCTAATTCTAAATCGTCCAGTGTAAACTCGCAGTCTAACAACTCATTGCTGAACACAGGCACTGCATAATACCAGTCGGTGGCAGTTACTACTGGATTCAAAAGATCCTTGAAATGAGTGAGTAACGTGTTTGCAGGAAGTTTGGTATGAATAATAAACTGTTTTCCATTCAATTTTCAAGCCAATTTCCAGAAATCGGTTGCAATCCTACATTTCGAAAGTCTAAGTGATTGAAGCTCAGTAAATTTCCTTTTTTTTAACTTTACAGAGTTAATTATACTTCTGATTTGCTTCAATATAGTTGGATCTGAATAGGCCATGAGTGGAGTTACGGAAGTTCCTGAGCCATGCAAAAGATGCTTTACTGTTTGTTTTTTAGGGTTAGATACTTTAATGACATTTTCTAACACTAAGAAGTCTACGTCATTCCGTGATTGAAGATTCAAATCCAGGCGCTGTCTGTATGTCGGAGCATTCGATTTTTCCCAGTTGAGTCTTGGCAGTAAATGTAAGCTGAAAATTTGATCTACTATAGGGAGATGATCTAGTAAAGCATTTCTTTGACGTCAAAGTCAGTGACTAAGGGCTCCCACTCCTCTCCTAAGAGTGCATAATCAATCACAGATCTTCCTTGACCACCAACAAATGTTAAATTTCCAGATGTGTCACTCCTACTTGTTCCGTTCAGGATTCGAAGACCGTATGACTCAGCTAGCTCAATGAGTTTCTTTCCTCTTGCATTACATGTGAAATCTTTGGAATGCCTGCAGATTCCCTTAACTTTATTCATAACCCCTAATTCCCCTCCAATTCTCGCGTTCAAATGTCCAATCAACAAAATGTTTGAGCACCTCATGCAATTTAACATCTCGGTTGGTTTTACGAAGTCATCTTCCCAGTTGTTGCAATTTAGATATAAAGACAAAATCCACAGACGTTTAATATTAACTTCCAATTCCACGAACGATGTATCATTTTGCATACGGAAATGGCATTTTAAATTATTTAAACTTTTATTGAATCCAAAGTAGCATCCGCCACTCGCTCTTCCTGGATCGAGATTCCAGTGTCGCGCAATTTAAAGGCAGCCTTCAGAATACGTGAGACATCATATATATGTTGCATCTCTACAATAAATTCGCTATTTTTTTTATTTCTCGAGCGAATTACTTTTGTTTTTGTTATTTTTGCTGGGTTGTTATCTTGAAGGAAATCCAGATAAACATTTCTTTCTCTTTCACCCGCATGGTGATCATCCTCTTGTGTTGGAAAATGCAATACCAAATTTTTCTCGTTTGCTTTCCTTTCTAGAAATTCAATTTGTCGCTCAAGAACATTACACCTGTTCTCCACCTGCTGTAACTTGGTTTGAAGAATTTCGTTGCTACGTTCAAGAGACTCTATTTTTGTTTTGACTTCCAACAGGTCTGATTTTGTAGGCAAGTTTTTGAGGTGATCATCCAATAATGCAGCCAGTGAACTTTCGAGGGTTTTTAGATCAACCAACTGCATTTTGTCAGCGTTCAAATAATTTTTTGGGTAGACTTCGAGTACTGATGATTATTCTTTCGGCGAATGGTCAGAGCACGGTCGTTTTGACGGCTGCGGATTGTCAGATCGTCGGCCATTAGGTTATTATTATTGTTATTTTTATATGGCGGAGTTCTTCGAAGGCCATTCGTTTTGTTTGGCGATAATTAACTTAAAAGCAATGCAAAATTTTCCTCACCTTTGAGTAAATGGTTTCCAATTGAATTAATTTATTTTAATAAAGAAAAGAAAAACGTTTTAAAAAGTGTTATAGCAATAAATAAACGCAAAATTCTCGGAGCTATTATAATGTTAAACCGCACTTAACGAGCCAGCGTTGCCAATCGTCCAAAAAAAAACAATTTTTCTAAAATAAAAAACAACTCCCATACAAATGTTAAAAAACTGTCACCAAAATTTACTCTTCGAAAACGGCTCCAAGAATTTTTATTAAAAATGTGTTTATTCTTAAATTAGTATATTAATAATTAATATATTACAAATATTCTTTTAACGGTACTTATTAACGGTACTTCCCACAGAACCACTTTTCATATTTTCGACTTTCTCAACATTGGACGAAACGATTTAAGTAATTTTTTTATACGAATGCTCCCTAAAATTTTTAATAAAACTACATACTAAAATTTTAAAAAAAGTTTCGATTTTTAAAAAATAAATAATATTTTTTTTTTTGAGAAATCGATTTTTCAAAAACCAGTCACTGAAGTTTTTTGAAATTTTAATTTCTTATGTATATTAATAATATCTCCAAAATGCCGTTTCAATTTTTTTCTCTAAAAATGTTTTTAAAATTTTATACATACAAAAATATTTTTTTAAAAAGCCTCTCCAACGATTTTTGAATTTTTTTTGATGTATTTTTATTTATCAAGGAATTCAAATGGCATCTTTGGTTTTTCCCTCAAACAACAACTAAGCAATATAAAAACATTTAATTATCTGTATTATCCATTTATTTCTACCTTATTATTATTCCCTTATTTTTGCGTACGTTACTGAATACTACATACAATGTAGGCCATCATATATTTATATATATATATCTGTCTTTAAGAATCACATGAATCTTATGAATGCATATTGCACCTAAATTATAAAGTTATATGGAATACATATAGCTACCTACGCACCTGCATCCTTCATTTTCATTATTATATGTATTTACATGTTTAAATACTTAGGTTCCATCTATATTTGTGTGTAGATACATTTTACTCTCCCAACTTACATAATTAAAATCCATAACTTAGATTTAAATATACATTTGTATTTATTATTACTATTTCTTGAATCATCCATTCGACACTTCATTATACTAAGAATCAAGGTAATCTTACCTGTATAGGATAACTACACATAACTAACTAAACCTCAATGGTTAGCTACATAAAAGTTGTTAGCTACAAGAGCAAGTTCAGCTACAAAAGAATTTGTATTCAAAAATTATATGAAAACAATTTACAATGTATGCGAGCCAACGTAGTTTCTTATTTTATTTTCATTATCTTTTCGTTTTTTTTATACAAATTTCGATAAATAACGATCAATAATTTCAAACTTAAAAACCGTGTTAATTTGTATGAACAAAAGGAATCTTACTGATATTCCTGGCTGATGACATCCCAACAATTTTTTTCCAAGACTTGTGAGATCATAGTTTGAATTTAAATTTCAAAATGATCACGATAAGTAAGATAGTCGTCCATAATGTTTCTAGAAATTGTTCAGTATCATCGGCAAGCAATTCAGAGCGCATAAATTCTACAATAGTTTCGGTATGGGATTAACTTTGAATTCGTACTGGTGCTTTAATGTACAATTTTTTCGTCTCCAAATTCCATGATGCATACTTTGACATGTTACGGTAAAACATTGTTCTGTTCTGACAGAATGATTCGAACTTTTGTAAAATACACTTGGAATCGACCTGCCAGATTATTGGCCAATCATTTACCAAATCCGATGGGGGAGGAGCCAATGGATCTTGGTGAAAATTTTGAGTTTGCGGTTGATTCTGCCGATATTGTTGGATATGTTGTTGTTGTGACACGCGAAGCTGCTGTTGCTGTTGCACTTGATGCTGTTGTGGAGTTTCTTCAGAATTGGTTGGGTTTTGTTGGATAACTGCCGTAATATTTTGTGTTTAATTTCGCTTTTTGGAGAGTATATTGGTCTGACTTATTATTTTTATTTTTATTTTATGGCCATCATCCGTACCGGTGATAGTTGCTTTGCTATTGTGTACAGGTGCGGCGGAGCCTTCTACTGCCGGTAAAGAGTTTTCTGTATTTTTCACCGATGATGTGTTAGATGATTGACTGTGGTCATTCGATTTTCTTTTATTACTGTTAACAAACTCTTTTAGCATGCAAGGCTTTTGCTAATATTATATTTTGTACCCGTCTCCATAAGAGGAGGGCTATCCATAAAGGCGGGCTTCTTTCCTGGTTCATCTTTCTTCTCAAAATGTGGGTATATATTCGAGGTTTCTGTTGATAATGGTTTTTGTAGAGTCGTTTTGGGATTGGTGGAATCCCGGCCATTAACCGGGTTGTGTTGCACTTTTGCCGATACTTTCGGATCTGCGGTTGTAAGAAAATGAAGTTTATCTTCAAAATTGGGCAATATGACTTTGCACGATAAGCTTTCGCTGCTGGTTCTGTATGCACTTCCTCTGAAGTATTTTGCTGTTGCAATGTGTCTTTTGTATTTTGATGTACATTCGTTTGTTGCTGTTGTTCCTGCTAGGTATCTTATCCCAATGAGGTCAAGTTGTAGAGGATAGTATTCTGACTCACACACGCAACGTACTGGGTTGAAACATGCTGAGGAAATGCCGGATAGTATTGTGAAATTTGATGTATGTAAGGATGGGTTTGGGAAGACTAAATGTGTGCTGGTTGTGAAACTGGATTTGTCTGTTGTGACTGATTGTTGCCAAATGAAGTTACATTAATATTATTTTCAACTTTTGGCTGCATTCATCGGTTATTGTAATCATAAAAGGAACTATTATGTTGTTGTTGCTGTTGCTGCTGGACCTGTTGTTGTTGCTTGGGTTGATGATGTTGAATTTCCTGTTGTTCTTGTTGTTGCTTTGCAGGTTTGCTGAAGCGGTTGAATGTTTTGCTGTGATGTTCGCGAAAAGTAATTGTTTATAGTAAAGTTTTCTTGGGTGGTACTTCTTCAAACTGAAATAATATTTTGAATTTTAAATATTGCCATATTAGTTTCAGCTAAATATTGGAGTAAAATCTTCTTTTCTTCTTATTTGCTATAAAAATATTCCTATATGCGCGGTAAAATCTTTTTTATTTGAATACAATACAATAGTTGTGTAAAGCTAAGTACTTTTTTTTAAACCAAGCGTTACTGATTAAAAACACTGCTTGATAAAAAATTTGATAGAAAAATCAAACGTTTCAATTTATTATATTTTCAATTATCTAAAATCCAAAAGAAAAGAAGATTAACTTTATGAACTGAAAAGATTAAAAATTTCACTTTAAAACCAAACAAAAAATGATTCATCATATTGTTATTGATTTATAGTTGCCTGTTGTTGGGCCTATTGCTGCTGCTGCTGGTGTACGATTAGAAGTGTTGGCAGACATTTGATGTTGTGTGCCAATTACTGGGGTATTCCAACTAAGTTTTGTTGAAGAAGTTGCGCTAGTAATTGGGGAAGGTGAGGCGCCACTTGAAAACGAGTTTTCGCCGTAGTAGCTGGCGGTTGGTATATTGATGGATTGATTCGTTGTGTAGCCCAGAGCAGCAGGTTGCGATGGACAAATTTCTTGTTTTTCTACCGCACCAGATAGTCCCAGATAACGGTGGGATGAGCTTACCGACTGAAGAAGCATAGTGAGCCGGCTTCGGTTGAACCGCAGCTTGGGCGGCATAATGGTAGATTTGCTGAAATACCGGATTGTATCCTCCGAACGGGGTGGATGGCAAAAAATGTTCACTTGTTGCATTGAAACCAGCGATGCTTTAGTGAGCTGCTTGCAGAAGCAGGGATTGCTCCGACGACCAAGCGGCGGCTGAAATTTGTGCCAAGTGTGTGTGTTGAAAGTCACTGGATCCTGACGCGGAAGGCACAATGCGGTTATATGCATACGCCCACTGGCTGGAGTTTGGATACATATTTGCCTTAGTTCGATTGGTGGAACTGTTCGGTTGTATGATTTTATTTTCTGCCTTCATATTGATAGCGCTTAGAAAAATTTAAACACTCAATGCACTAATAGAAAGTTTTGATTGTTTTGAAAGTCTTTTTAATAATTATTTTACCTAACGCGTTTTATGTTTTTATTTTACTTGATTCAGAAACAAAATGCGTTTATATTGAAAAATGTGTGCTTGGTGCTGATTCACGTGAAATATAGCATTTGGACTTTGTAAGCAAGTTCACTTTTTAATATCATGTTTTCTGAGTGTATTTAATTTGTTACAAGCTTTCGGACAAAATATAAGGAATTTTTAATTAGGTATTCATCTGAAAAAATTTCTTTCAAAATAAAGTACTTGCAAATATACTTTGATTGAATTTGCCATTTTGGTTTTGAGCAGATTATATACTTTTACTCATATTAAAATATATGTATATTAATTTTTTTGTGAATCCGTCCGAGAACTTGAATTCCTGGAAGCAATGCCAACAGAACATCATTTTCTTCCTCGAGGGTGATTTTTGGCACTCGAGGAGCTGTGAAAAAAACATGTATGGCAACTTAACCAGGAAAAATTATTTCCCTCAATTTACCGTTAGAAAGCAGCATAGTTGCATTAGATACTTCTTCTTTGATGACCGTTGCCATGGGTACAGTAGTCAAATCAAATTGTTCGGTTAAGTCGCCATCCAAGTGACTAATAAAAGCTTTCTCAAGCAATGATAGCGAACAGTTTGACCTCTCAATGATGTAACTTTTGTAGAGATTTTGCTTGTCCGATTGTAAATGTGTCAATAGTAAGTAGCACGATCGTGCACTTCATCGTCTGGGTCCATTTGACAGCGCACCAGCAGAAGCATAGTATTAGCCAAGAGTGCTGGGCAAGAAGCTCCAAATTATGCAAGGGCTGTCACAGCAGCAGCTCTGACAATTGGACTCTCCAGAATAAATCGGTTATAAATAAAACGAATGTACTTAGACGGATTGCTTGCAAATGAGCCCTCCTTGCGAAGATGATGCAGAATTCGTACAGCCAACGAGGTATGTTCACAATCTTCGATGAATTCGCAAAGATGTGAAAGACCAGATTCCTTGGCATCAGCATTTTCTCAATAAATGTGATAATCGTATCAACAATAGATGTTTTGTACGCCCTCCTCACGCAACATAACACTCAAGAAATTCCTAAGTACAGTATGTTTGCGTGTATATTTTGTACAAAGAACGCATATTGCTTGGACCACAACTTTAAATACTTCTGAGATTTCAGCGACGAAGAGACTTGTTTCATTTGACTTTCGACTGAACGTTCGGCTCCAGTTTTGAGAAAAGTGGTTATTGCTAATGTAGCAACTTAAACTGTGATTAAACCTTCTAAGTCCAAGTTGCAAGTGGTCACATCAGCTGGGTGGGTCATTGTCGCTTTGTTTAATTGTTGATGGATTAGATAAGAAAAAATGGTTGATGTTTGTGCTTTTTGAGAGACGAAATCGTGGATAAGGCGCTGTGAACACCTATTTGAAATCTCGAATGCTTCGTGCTGAAATCTCGGATTTCGTTTTGGTGGGATCACAGTACAAAGTGGTCACTACAGATTCTAGCTGTTTTTGCACTAAAGGAATCCTTTCTTTAACAAAAAATGAATCCAAATTTTCTCTTATAAATTTATTGTTTTTATTGATACACCTACAAACAGCACAAAACATTTTGCACATAAAACAAAATATACAATTTCAATAACAAAATCCAAACTTTAAAATTTCAAACTTTGTTTCGCTTTTATCTCGTTTTCATTTATAATCTCGTGTGAAGTCACATGAGTTGTAAAAAATTAGAACAATTAAGCGAAAAAATTGTCATTAATTTCTCAGAAGAATAGACGTACAATCTTTCGCGCACATCAGCCGCCGCCGCGAATATCAACGCTTCCAAAAATTTAAATACAATTGGGCGTGCGTTGATATCAACATAGAGGTGGGAAATTGTTGTTTTTAATTTATTTTGGAATTATTTCTTCAAACTTTTATTTTCCAAATTTATTGTGAATGTTTTTTTTTTGCATTTTAAAAATAAAAAGATCTTCTCCCCCGAGGAAAGCGACGACGAAGATCAACAATTGTGTGGATGCAACAACCTACCAGATGTTTTTTTTTTTGTCAGCTGTCAAACGACGCGCGGTAAAACGGAATAGTTAAAAGCATAAACCACAAATAAGCCGTAATAAGGATTGGAAACCTTCGTACGTTTCACCCCGCAAAACTAATTATTGACATTGTTGTATTTGTAGCTTTGAAAATCTTTTCATGAATAGATGGGAAATCGAAAAACAAAACAAAAACAAATTACTAGGGCTGTGTTGGCTATGGTTCTATAGCAAGCGGAACAGAAAAGATTCTTGGGTGCGTTTCTCTCAATGTGTCTATTGGAAGAGGAACAGAAATGTTACTTGGGCGCGTGTTTCTGCTTGTAGGCAAATGTCAAATGAAAGCAGCGGTTTCTGGTCCTTAAGGCCGTGTGTGAATTGCGTTAAAATGTTGGTTAAATTTTCCCAAATCTGACTTAGAAGATATAAAGTTAATAATTTGGCACGAAAAAAGTAACGAATTTTCAGTTTTACTAATATGTTTCGGTTTTACATCGTTAATTTAATATATTAAAACAACAATTCCAAATCTTTTCAAAACAATTCCCGTTATGCGGTTAGTTTGTTGATTTAGTATGTAAACACTAGTTTTCACAGCTGAAGGATTTGACAAATCAATCTATTTGTATTCAATTTGCAAAATGAAATGCAATGAGTATTTAAATTAATTATTTTATATTTGTTAAAATATCAACGGACTATAATATTTGTTTTTTCCTCTTGAGACCCTACACAAACAAAAATAATAATGTAATTTAATTTTTCAATTGAATAAATTAAAACTTACATTCATTATATGGCTTCCCAGTTGATCTGAACTTTTTGGAATTCATCTTTCTCTTCGGTTATCCTTTACAGTTTCAAATTACACTATCTTGAGAAACGTTAAATTTTAACGCAAATTTAGACTGCTCCACAACTGCTAACATTTTAACCCATTTTATTCACCACGCTAGTGTCATATTTTAACCAAGTTACAAAATTTAACCAACATTTTAACGCAATTCACCCACGGCCTAAGTTATTAGTTTATGGCAAAAGCTAATAACCATAAACTAATAACGTAAGGACCGGAAACATCTGCTTTCATTTGACATTTGACTACAAGCTGAAACACGCACACAAGTAACTTTTCTGTTTCTCTTCCAAAAGACACATTGATAAAAACGTACACAAGAATCTTTTCTATTCCTCTCCTATAGACCCATAGACAACACATCCCTAGTAATTTGTTTTTGTTTTGTTTTTCGATTTCCCATCTATTCATGGATAGAGTTTCAAAGCTACAAATACAATTATGACAAGAAATGGATTTTGGGGGGTGAAACGTACGAAAGTTTCCGATCTTAGTATGGCTTAATTGTGCTAATAACGTAAGGTCCCGAAACCTCTGCTTTCTTTTGACATTTACCTACAAGCTCAAACACGCACAGAAGTTACTTTTCTGTTTCTCTTCCAAAAGACACATTGATAAGGACGCCCACAAGAAGCTTTTGGGTTCCTCTCCCATAGACCCATAGGCAACACAGCCTAAGTAATTTATTTTTGTTTTGTTTTTCGATTTCCCTTCTATTAATCGATAGAGTTACAAAGCTCCAAAAATGTAAGTAAAAAGGTTTGGAGGGGTGAAACGTACGAACGTTTCCAATCTTATTATGACTTATTTGTGGTTAAAAGTTAGCTGGCTGAATAGACTGAACGTTGGTTGTTAGCCTACATTCGCCTCCGCCGCGAGAATCAACGCTTCCAAAAAAAATGGAACACAATGGACCGCGCGGTCGTTTTAAAACAGGGGCTAGAAATTGTATTTAATTGTTTTTGTAGTTATTTTTGCAAACTTTTAACTTGCAAATTTAATGTGAATGTGTGTTTTTAAGTCAGAGGCACCGACTAATTTCAACAATTGTGTGGATGCAACAACCAACAAGATGTGTTTTGTTTTTTTCGTTATCTGTCAAACGGCGCGCGAAAAAAAATAAAAAGCTAAACAGTGGCTAGCGTCGCGACTCGCGTTTGCGGCTCCTTTGTATTCACTCAAAGGAGTTTCTATGCATTTTAACTTCGGCAAAGCTTTTTTTGATGTGCCGCGAGATCGACTGCGCGGCCATTCTATTCAGTCAACGAACATGATATTTACAGCTAATACTATGTTCCCACCAAAACGAAATCCGAGATTTCAACAGGAAGCTTTCGAGATTTCAAATTGGTGTTCACAGCGCCAGATCCACGTTTTCGTCTCAAAAGACAACCATTTTTGTTTATCTAATTCATCAACCCAAGCCAAGTTGTCAAATAAAAATTCATACTCTCTTTTTATGTCCTTATCGTTAGAGTGAAAGATCGTAATTTGCACATAAAAAGCTTTTCACCTAAGCATGGTGAAGTTTAAAATGGACTCGTTCACTAAAATGGCCCGGTTCGGCATTGGGGTTTCATTGTGTTTTCAACGAAATCTCGGATTTCGAAATCCCAAAACTATATGGTGAAATGCGTAAATTTGGGCTGAAATATACGAAATCCAAGATTTCGCTTCGGTGGTAACATAGTATCAAATTAATTTTTCGCACTCAGTTATAGCTAAAGAGCCTGGTTTTAGAAAGAGAGCGGATGATTTGGCGAATGAAAGAAAGGGATGCAAAAAGTCCAAGTTTCATCATTTTCCTCATTTACAGATATGAGTATTGCGTTAAAAATCATATTTCATTCTAAAACTTTCCCATTTTGGGAGATATTTTAATTTTTATTTTACCGGCGAAGTAGAAGGTACTACACAAGAGCTTGGTTTTCCTAGTACCATTTCCATTTCATTTGTTTGTAGCAGACTAGGTACCTAGTTTACTACCCTATTCCCTTGCATGCCCACTCAATTTGTTTTCTGTGTGTATCCACAAAATTTATACTCTTCTACGCTCGTATAACCACACTCAAAGTCTCTTTTCACTTTAGCGTAAACTAATTTTACAGCCGAGGTTTCGTATCTGGGTAACATTTATCTATGGTCATACAAGTTAGTAATTCACCGATGAGAAATTTCGGTAGTTATTTTGGTTTGTTAAAAAGCTAGTACCGTAGTGAACCTGATCTTTTTGCACCGGGGCAGGATAAGTTTATATTTTGGTACTACAGGCGTATGTTCATTGAATCACATATTTTTGTTGGATTTCACATCTTATAGATAGAACGTCAAATTTACAAATCCTAATTTGAAAAAAATCGTATGTGGAGGGTGAAAAGTACGAAAGTTTCCCATCTTGGTATTACTTATCATTGGCCTTAATATAGAAGCGGAAGTTGAACCAAACTACAGAAAATTTAAGTGAAACGGCAAATAAAGTCGATAAAATATACAAACATAACGTATTAAACAAATTATGTATCATTTATGCATGATAGTGCAATGATATTTTATTAAATTTTATTTCCTTGAGTAAAAGAATTGTGGGGAGTACCAGCGGACGTCGAAAGGCTAAGATATGAAATGTATGTATGTTTATTATTTGGTATATGTATATATTTCTGCTATGCATATATGTACCTTATATACATGTATATCTCTGTTTTGAAAAATTTGTTCGTTGGAAATGATATTCAGTCAATAACAAACAAATTTTGAAAACTACATGATCAACAACGTAAAAGTGTATAATTATAACATTTTAGGTATTATTATAGCCTTTCTCCATATACCAGATGATTACACCCATTTAAAATTGCGCTCCGGATATCTAATCTCCTCAATGATGAGATTTTATTTTGTCTTTCAAAATTAACGTACATTAAAAAACCTTTTTTTTTACTTTATTCGTTACAGTATCTACATATACATTATAAGGATGTAGGTAAATTGGTTGGGTTATGGAATAGGTCCATTTATTAAAAACCCTAATCAAAGTTTCTTTTTGCAAATGGCACAAAATAAAGTATAAACCACGAACCAAGTTTTTTTTGATGGAGAAAAAATAACTATTCTGAACAATTCGCCAAACCAATGAGTACCGAAGGAATTACTATATATGTATATGTAGCCACTAAGCCATGTAAGAATCGTGCACGGTCGAATTTTTTCCACATAGCCCAACGTTGAGAATATTGACAAAAATAAGAAATTGAACTTTATACCAAACCAGAAAAGTGTTTTAAGCTAACATTATAAAGCACACAAAAAACCAATTATCGGATAAATTACTCGGAGACCAATACCCTTAAGAGAAATGTTAAGTTTGAAAATTCACTAATTATATAATGTAATATTTAACTGTTCACCCTAGAAAGATAAACTGTGCTTTAAAGCCAACTCACTCGTGGATCTGCGCTTGCGAGAAAAGTTTATTCCGGTTCTGTAGGTACCATAGTTTTTTAGTAATGGCAATGCCAAAGGGAGAAAGTCCATTGAATTGTATACAATTTTTGAGGAAACTAAGCTGTGACCTATCCACACCGTGGATGAGATGAGATTGGAAATCCCTACTTTGACGAGACGTTTGAGGATACTTGTTTTACTTAATATTTTTTAATAATAAAAAAATATATATATATACTTACCTATTTAATTTAGTTAAAAAATGCTTTTTTTAATTTTCAGTGCTAAAAAATAAGTATCTTTCTAGGGTTAATAATTTTCTGTTAGAGTATTTAAAAAATGTGGATATATGTAAGTATTCCAAAAACAAAGAAATCAAAAATTTGTAAGTACCTACCACTTACCAATTTTTTATTGATTTTTGTGGGCTTAAGGTCGTCAATAAAAAATGTTATTTATCGCAACGTTTTGAGTATGTTTATAATCTTCATCAGGCTTTTATTTATGTATAACAAAAGATAAAAAATCATACAAAGATACATTAGTATACAAAAAAATATATATAACATTAAACTTTTTTAAAAACAATATTTTGAGACGTCAAAATTACTTACGAGGAATATAGTTCGGGCAGATAGTATTTTAGGTGTATCGCTTAACATTTTATACAAGCAATGGTAACGATAACTAAAATAAATAAATAAACAAATAAATATACTAAAGTGTAAAATTTCAATTTAGTTTTTAAAAAAACAACAATGAAAAAGAAGAAAACAGAGAAAAAAATAAAATTAAAAGAATAAGAGAATTACTCGAACGATAGTTGAACGTCCAATTGCACTACACGATCTCCAATTTCTCATCTTCTTTGTTGTTGGCCTATTTATAAGTTATCTATACGTACTACTTAGGCCGTCACAGTCCGATATACTGTTGATAGCATTGTTGTTATCTATGATATGCAACATCTCTATCAACATTATTTTTGAGTAGTGTTGTTCTGTTTGAAAAATTTCAACAATCGAAATCTGGTTTGTGCTTTTCTTCTATGCAATGGTGAGTCAATGCAGTTTTGTGAGAAGCCCCGTTATTAGGATCAGACTTATGACCAAAGAAGCGATTTTTTAGTTTGTGTTTGATCCTATAAACAACATCTGCTTTCTCCAACGTTTCCACTCTACCTTTGATGTTGGTAAAAAGTTTATTTCTCAGAGGCAATGCAGACTTAAAAGCTATTTTTGTCCTTGTGTTATCTTTAATTGGTGCTGTCATAATGCAGTGGGAGATGTGCGGTATGTATAGTGCTCTCTTATACACACACACTTGTTGGGGATTATCAGCCCGGTTGACTGTGTTCTCTTGGATGTCACGTATGATTTTGATGGTTTTGTGGTGAAATAATTTATCGCTTGTATCAAGAACTCTGTTAACAAATTTTTGTCCCGTATTTATAATAACCTCTTTGGGTAAACTTAATTCTCTGATTAAAAGAATTCAACGCGTATTTCTGGACCTCTTCTGTTTTAATCACGACAAACAAATCATCTACGTATTTGGTGATAACTTTTGTTTTTTTACAAGCTTGCCAAGGACATCCCCCAGAAGTGTTTCCATAATTAAATGTGCTAGAATTGGAGATGCTGGGATACCCATGGGTACACCTTGTTTTTGCTGATAAATATTGGCGTCTAACTCTAAGAAGTTATTATCGATTACACAAAACCTGATTGTCTCAAAGAATTTCGACTTAATATTGGTATGTTCTTTAATCTTATTCCAGTTGTTATTTATAATGTCTAGAACCAAACCAATTGGAATGCAGGTAAATAAGGAGACTACATTAAATGAAGCAAAAATATATCCGTTCTCCAAACGTATTGAAGCTGTTGAGTTTTACACTTTCTCATGAAAAACTACTTTATTATAAGTAACTTACTTTTTATGTAAATTATTTTTCTGTGTATGTTTTGATTTTTTATTGTGATTAATTTAAATTTTTCTATTCATTATTTATTGCTATTTGTTCAGAAGAAGTCACTCAATAAATAATTAATTCTTTTATAAAGAACTTTTTCATACTTTTGACGATACGTAGAACCACACTTAGAACGCCTTTCAACAGGTTATGGGCCCAGTGTGAGTCAAAAGAGAAAAATAAAGAAAGAAATAAGTTACTTTTATTTTATTCAATTAAAGATGAGTGAACTAGGCAAAATAGGTATAACCAAACTGAACAATGGGACTGTTCTGTATGGAAGTTCAAGGCTGAACTAGTTCTTATAAAGGATGGCTTAAACAATATAGTAACCGAAGCAAAGCCATCGAATCCAGATGCAGAATGGAAAAGGAAGGATGATCAAGCCAGAGCAGCCATTGGGCTACTGGTAGGAGATGACCAGCTGGTTCACATAAGGCGAGCGACATCGGCTAAAGATGCTTGCGAAGCATTAAAAAGCTACCATGAAAAGGATACTCTGGGCAACAAAGTTCATCTTATGCGAAGGATATGCAGCATGCGATTGGAAGAAGGCGGAAATGTACAAGCTCACATAAACAATATGACCGTATTGTTCGAGAAATTAAATGACATAGGTGAAACCGAACTTTCGGACAATTGGAGTGTTGCCATGCTTTTAAGTAGTTTACCCAGAAGTTACGACACGCTCATAACGGCATTGGAAACGCGACCAGAGAAAGATTTAATTTCTAGCTTAGTTCAATCGAAACTATTAGATGAATTCAACCGAAGAGCTGAAACTGAGGTTCCTTACAAAGAGGCCGCACTAAAGGTAACAATTAAAAAGGAAAAGACCTGTTTCTTTTGTAAAGGTAAAGGACACTTCAAGCAAGATTGCAAGAAATATGAGGAATGGAAATCGAATGCAAGTAAACCAAAGTCACATGCTGCCAATAAAGTGGAAAATCAAACCGGATTTTTATTTATGGTTGGAAGTAAACAAGAGGGTTGGATAATTGATTCCGGTGCAACATGTCACATTGCTTGTGATAAAAGCTTTTTTTTAGAACTCGATACCAGTCATCACGAAAATATCAGTGTGGCAAGTGGTAACCAGGTAACATCTCAGGGACGTGGATGTGGAATTTGTCAAATTTATAAATCAAAAGAACGAGGAATTTGCAGCAAAATTATCTGACGTCCTGTATGTTCCAGTTGTTTCTAACGAGCTGTCTTGTGCCGTACGGTTCATGCTGACTATCGTTTTCGAACCCTTAGCTCAGCGTTGGGTGTGGTTGTTGAGCCTATAGCCCGTCACAAAAAAAAGGGTCAGCATTGCATCGTGCTGTTTGTCGATGCGCGAGATATCACCTCTACCCACCCTACCTGGTTGCCTTCCTCGCCAGAGCAACCCCTTTAGATGGCTTCCTTCTCCGTTGGGATCACATCCTTCTCATTTCATCCTGCTCACCCTTCTTTAAAAAAATTTACTTACAATTCATAGTGCGATGCATACACTTTCAATATTTATTATATATCATTATTTTTTTGTTTGTGTTTTTTTTTTATATAAAATATATAAACATGTATTATGTAATGTAAATTTTCAAAATCATTAAAACAATAAAAAAAATGAACTCAATTTCAATTTATCCCAAGTAACAAAAAGTTAATTTTAAATTTTTTGAGTGGCAACCCTGCTGCTGATCGCAAAAAATTTAATTAAGAACGAATTAATAAGTCTTCGATTTATTAACAAATTTGGGTATTCAATACCTCTTTTTTTTATTCACTTTTAATTGTGAATAAATAATAAATATTAGCTTTAAGATAGTTATAAGTTAATATTTCATATTAACTTATAACTATCTTAAAGCTAGACAAAAGTGTTTAAAACTAGCCTAATTATCAATAACTTACAACTAATTTACTGGCCCTTTACGGGCGCTCTAAACTAAACAATAACTCTTAGAACTAATGTCTTTCGACCTAAAACTATTTAAATTAATTAAATTAGATTGAGCTCCAGCTCATCTTTGATTCATTTGCCTAAGGAAGCAGTTGACATTTATACCACACTGTTTAACAACGCGCTGAATAATGCATATTATCCAGTGCGGTGGAAGACAGCAGTGGTGCATTCTCTCCCTAAAAAGGGAAAGTACAATTCCAATCCGGCGAATCACAGGTCGATAAGTCTTCTTCCGAGTATCAGCAAAGTATTTGAAAAGGTTATTAATAGGGCTCTGTTTAAGTGGGCGGAGGACAACAAAATCATACCGGATACTCAGTTCGGTTTTAAGACGGGACATGACACAATTCATGCCGCGTCTAAACTCACATCTGATGTCCAATGGAACAAATCTAAAAAGCAGTGTACGGGTGCCTGTCTGGTTGATTTGGAGAAGACCTTCGACACTGTATGGTTAGAGGGTCTCTATCTAAAGCTCACCAGACTTGGTATAAGTTAACCGCTATTGTGAAAGTTTGTTGTCAAGAGTGGCAATGTAACTTCTACCACAGTTTTTAATATTAACAATGGTCTTCAGCAGGGAGCGGTTAACTCGCCGATTCTCTTCAGCATTTACATCACCGATCTGATAGGTAGTCTAACTGAGGCAATTGCGTACGCCGACGATCTAATTGCGTACCGAACAGCTCCACCAGTTGAGGTCATCATTCTTTTGCAGCGTGACTTCGACAAGATTCAGCAATATTGTGATGACTGGAAGTTGAAAATCAATTTCCAGAAATCAGAAACAATTCTGTTTAGGACTTCGTTGTCTAGCGCCTCAAGGGATACGAGAAAGAACTGGCGCAAGCTGGTGATCGTAGGACCACGTGGATAACCACTGGCGAGTAAAAGTGTAGTAAAGTACCTTGGCATCTGGTTGGATCAGTACTTGTATTTCGACAGACATATAGGTGCTGCTCTGGCCAAGGCTAGGGGAGCCTTTGCCCTGACTCGGGTGTTTGAGAGGCAGGGTCTTCGACGTTTCCTTGGATTACACAGAACACCAGAGTCGGAGTACAAACGATATTATTCCAACCAGGTTCTATACAACGGATCCAACATAAACAGAATAGATAATTTTTTGTTTAAGCTGATTCGGGGGCACGTTGCAAGAGCGATGTCCTCAACTAACAACTTAATTTTTGAGGCGTATTACCCCAATAACGAATATTTCGAGAGTGCGCGGTTAAGTGGCTACATCCCTCCCGAGGCATTCCTCTATTTAGACAGTCGAGGGCTGATACAGGATGGAGGGGCGGTTCCGCTCATCTACCACATCAGCCGGAAAACTGTGGATAGGCGACTCCTGTATGATCGAGACGTCACCGCTCAAGTTGGAAAAGAGCGCCTTCGGTTCAGTAGGACTGTGTCCGATCGGGACCCGAGGGATAGGGCGAAACAGGAGAACCAGTTCTGGTGGCTCTCTGAACAGCATCATAATATTTAAAGTCGATGAAGATGGTATATTTTGGCCGACTTACATAGATTAAGGGCAATTAGGTATAGCGAACAGTCGGGGTGGCACCAAAAAAAAATTGAAAATATGTATGTATGCGGGGGCATACGTGCATGTATCTGCGTGTCTGTACATGTATGTGCGTACATATATATATGTGCGTATGTACATGTATAGGTGGGTTGCATGTTGTTGTGTGTCTGCATGCATATAACAAATAAACAAAAATAAATTAAAAAACGAAAAAAAATGCTGCTGTGGCTGTTTTAGTTTTTAAGTAGTTTTAAGTATTATTAGGTATTTTAAGTAGTTAAAGTTATGTTTAGTTAGTATAAGTTAGTTTTATTTAGTTTTAATTATTTTTAATCTATATTTAGGTTTAGTTTATAAGTCACAAAAAAAAAATGATAAGATACTAAGTTTTTTGTTAAAAGTTTCCTTGAAAAATAAAAATAAAATAATTAGATTTAATTAAAATAGTTTTTAGGTCGAAAGACATTAGTTCTAAGAGTTATTGTTTAGTTTAGAGCGCCCGTAAAGGGCCAGTAAATTAGTTGTAAGTTATTGATAATTAGGCTAGTTTTAAACACTTTTGTCTAGCTTTAAGATAGTTATAAGTTAATATGAAATATTACTCCAGGTTGTATCGACCCATCCAATTATACAGATGGTTACCACGAGGATTTTGTATTTGATTTTCCCAATCTATGTGTTTGGCGTTTAAATCACCGACTAATATGTAAAAGTTTTCTTCCGAGCTCAATCTTAAGCATTCAAAAAGCTTTTCAAGCTCTGTTATAAACTGGGTGGGCTGAGGTCTTTACGGTGCATAGGCAGCGATCACATACATTCGCTTCCACTGTTGGAGATGAATGCATATGATGCATGCCTCTAACGTCCGAAATTTTCGCACATCACTATTATATATTTCCTTATGACTAATGGCTTTACGTATAAAGATTGCGACGCCTCCTCCTTGAGTGGAGTTGGGTCGGTCTCTTACGATATTGTAATTGTTGTTAGTTAATTTATGTTTCTGGTTAAGCTTAGTTTCGCTAGCCATAAACACATCTGGACTTATGTCTTTAAGCAATTGGAATAAATTCGCTCTACGTTCGGTCCTAATCAGTGAATTTACATTCACAGCTAGGATCTTAAACGGCCTCTCCGGCAGCGCGCCCTTAACCTCTTAGTTGCGTTAAGCTCGGCAAAACAGAGTAGAGATAATCCACCCTAGTCGCCTGCTCCCTGATCTGGTTTTGGAGGCCAGTCAACTGGCCCGATATGGCCAGCAGAATGCCATATCGGGCCAGTTATGTTTAGTTAGTATAAGTTAGTTTTATTTAGTTTTAATTATTTTTAATCTATATTTAGGTTTAGTTTATAAGTAACAAAAAAAAAAAATGATAAGATACTAAGTTTTTTGTTAAAAGTTTCCTTGAAAAATAAAAATAAAATAATTAGATTTAATTAAAATAGTTTTAGGTCGAAAGACATTAGTTCTAAGAGTTATTGTTTAGTTTAGAGCGCCCGTAAAGGGCCAGTAAATTAGTTGTAAGTTATTGATAATTAGGCTAGTTTTAAACACTTTTGTCTAGCTTTAAGATAGTTATAAGTTAATATTTCATATTAACTTATAACTATCTTAAAGCTAGACAAAAGTGTTTAAAACTAGCCTAATTATCAATAACTTACAACTAATTTACTGGCCCTTTACGGGCGCTCTAAACTAAACAATAACTCTTAGAACTAATGTCTTTCGACCTAAAACTATTTTAATTAAATCTAATTATTTTATTTTTATTTTTCAAGGAAACTTTTAACAAAAAACTTAGTATCTTATCATTTTTTTTTTTTTGTTACTTATAAACTAAACCTAAATATAGATTAAAAATAATTAAAACTAAATAAAACTAACTTATACTAACTAAACATAACTGGCCCGATATGGCATTCTGCTGGCCATATCGGGCCAGTTGACTGGCCTCCAAAACCAGATCAGGGAGCAGGCGACTAGGGTGGATTATCTCTACTCTGTTTTGCCGAGCTTAACGCAACTAAGAGGTTAAGGGCGCGCTGCCGGAGAGGCCGTTTAAGATCCTAGCTGTGAATGTAAATTCACTGATTAGGACCGAACGTAGAGCGAATTTATTCCAATTGCTTAAAGACATAAGTCCAGATGTGTTTATGGCTAGCGAAACTAAGCTTAACCAGAAACATAAATTAACTAACAACAATTACAATATCGTAAGAGACCGACCCAACTCCACTCAAGGAGGAGGCGTCGCAATCTTTATACGTAAAGCCATTAGTCATAAGGAAATATATAATAGTGATGTGCGAAAATTTCGGACGTTAGAGGCATGCATCATATGCATTCATCTCCAACAGTGGAAGCGAATGTATGTGATCGCTGCCTATGCACCGTAAAGACCTCAGCCCACCCAGTTTATAACAGAGCTTGAAAAGCTTTTTGAATGCTTAAGATTGAGCTCGGAAGAAAACTTTTACATATTAGTCGGTGATTTAAACGCCAAACACATAGATTGGGAAAATCAAATACAAAATCCTCGTGGTAACCATCTGTATAATTGGATGGGTCGATACAACCTGGAGTAATATTTCATATTAACTTATAACTATCTTAAAGCTAGACAAAAGTGTTTAAAACTAGCCTAATTATCAATAACTTACAACTAATTTACTGGCCCTTTACGGGCGCTCTAAACTAAACAATAACTCTTAGAACTAATGTCTTTCGACCTAAAAACTATTTTAATTAAATCTAATTATTTTATTTTTATTTTTCAAGGAAACTTTTAACAAAAAACTTAGTATCTTATCATTTTTTTTTTGTGACTTATAAACTAAACCTAAATATAGATTAAAAATAATTAAAACTAAATAAAACTAACTTATACTAACTAAACATAACTTTAACTACTTAAAATACCTAATAATACTTAAAACTACTTAAAAACTAAAACAGCCACAGCAGCATTTTTTTTCGTTTTTTAATTTATTTTTGTTTATTTGTTATATGCATGCAGACACACAACAACATGCAACCCACCTATACATGTACATACGCACATATATATATGTACGCACATACATGTACAGACACGCAGATACATGCACGTATGCCCCCGCATACATACATATTTTCAATTTTTTTTTGGTGCCACCCCGACTGTTCGCTATACCTAATTGCCCTTAATCTATGTAAGTCGGCCAAAATATACCATCTTCATCGACTTTAAATATTATGATGCTGTTCAGAGAGCCACCAGAACTGGTTCTCCTGTTTCGCCCTATCCCTCGGGTCCCGATCGGACACAGTCCTACTGAACCGAAGGCGCTCTTTTCCAACTTGAGCGGTGACGTCTCGATCATACAGGAGTCGCCTATCCACAGTTTTCCGGCTGATGTGGTAGATGAGCGGAACCGCCCCTCCATCCTGTATCAGCCCTCGACTGTCTAAATAGAGGAATGCCTCGGGAGGGATGTAGCCACTTAACCGCGCACTCTCGAAATATTCGTTATTGGGGTAATACGCCTCAAAAATTAAGTTGTTAGTTGAGGACATCGCTCTTGCAACGTGCCCCCGAATCAGCTTAAACAAAAAATTATCTATTCTGTTTATGTTGGCTCCGTTGTATAGAACCTGGTTGGAATAATATCGTTTGTACTCCGACTCTGGTGTTCTGTGTAATCCAAGGAAACGTCGAAGACCCTGCCTCTCAAACACCCGAGTCAGGGCAAAGGCTCCCCTAGCCTTGGCCAGAGCAGCACCTATATGTCTGTCGAAATACAAGTACTGATCCAACCAGATGCCAAGGTACTTTACTACACTTTTACTCGCCAGTGGTTATCCACGTGGTCCTACGATCACCAGCTTGCGCCAGTTCTTTCTCGTATCCCTTGAGGCGCTAGACAACGAAGTCCTAAACAGAATTGTTTCTGATTTCTGGAAATTGATTTTCAACTTCCAGTCATCACAATATTGCTGAATCTTGTCGAAGTCACGCTGCAAAAGAATGATGACCTCAACTGGTGGAGCTGTTCGGTACGCAATTAGATCGTCGGCGTACGCAATTGCCTCAGTTAGACTACCTATCAGATCGGTGATGTAAATGCTGAAGAGAATCGGCGAGTTAACCGCTCCCTGCTGAAGACCATTGTTAATATTAAAAACTGTGGTAGAAGTTACATTGCCACTCTTGACAACAAACTTTCACAATAGCGGTTAACTTATACCAAGTCTGGTGAGCTTTAGATAGAGACCCTCTAACCATACAGTGTCGAAGGTCTTCTCCAAATCAACCAGACAGGCACCCGTACACTGCTTTTTAGATTTGTTCCATTGGACATCAGATGTGAGTTTAGACGCGGCATGAATTGTGTCATGTCCCGTCTTAAAACCGAACTGAGTATCCGGTATGATTTTGTTGTCCTCCGCCCACTTAAACAGAGCCCTATTAATAACCTTTTCAAATACTTTGCTGATACTCGGAAGAAGACTTATCGACCTGTGATTCGCCGGATTGGAATTGTACTTTCCCTTTTTAGGGAGAGAATGCACCACTGCTGTCTTCCACCGCACTGGATAATATGCATTATTCAGCGCGTTGTTAAACAGTGTGGTATAAATGTCAACTGCTTCCTTAGGCAAATGAATCAAAGATGAGCTGGAGCTCAATCTTCGAAATTAACAGGGAACTGGTCCCATTTCGCTCGGCGATTATGGCGTTTGCCAAATGTTCATCATTAAACTTGGTAAAACCAAGGTTCTCAGATCGCCACTGCGTTATATCGTTCCGTAGGTAAAAGTGGTGAACCAGAGCTCTGCTCTCCAGGTCATGGTTAGGGCGAATGCTAGCATTCACTTTGTACACTTGCTGGAAAGCAGCCCCCACAGCCTCCACCTTCTCCTGCGGATCTTCGATTATGAAGAGATCATCGTCCAAGACGGCGTCATCTGGGTCTATGCCTGCTGTCAGAAGTACGTCTCTGTTTTGTGTCGTCCTCCGGAGCTTAAGACACGGAAGGTCGTTTTGATCTCTTCTTCTGAATATCTTATTAATTTGTGGGAACATACTCGGGTCGGAAGCGTTCACGGCCCGAATTTTGTTGACCCAAAACAAATTAATGGACAACCTATAATTTTCTTTGATCAATTGGTTGATGTTTTTGATGGACGACTTCAGTGTCCTTATCTCCAGATCTCGTGTGTCAGTAAACCGTCTGTACAAGCGTTTTAGTCTTGCCAGTAAGCCACTTTTTTGTGTGTGTAATGCATCAATTGTCGCGTTACGGTACATGTCAGTTGCGTTATGTTCTTTGTATTTCGGTATTGTCCTGTTCATTGTTCGTTGAATTATTTCGTCCATTTGTTCTAAGTATCTGTCAATTTCAGTATTTGTCAGGTTCCTGTCATTTGGTGGGGATATACCATTTGAACGTAATTCGCTCAATAAAACGTTCGAGAAGCGTGGCCAGTGCACCTTACTGTAATTGTAAGTATGCACAGGTACATACTCCTCCAACTCCATAAGCTCGTTCGGAAGTTGTATTACGGCGGCGAGTCCGCAGTGGTCACTGTCGTACTCGATCGTTCTTAAACAATTTTTAGGCCGATGGCCCACAGTATCAGTAATTGTTAGTCTTGCGTCTTTCAACAATAGACCCAGATAGGCACCGCTTCTTGGAAACGATGGCCTGTCTGTAGCGAGAAGTTCAATACGATACTCCAGGTTGTATCGACCCATCCAATTATACAGATGGTTACCACGAGGATTTTGCATTTGATTTCCCCAATCTATGTGTTTGGCGTTTAAATCACCGACTAATATGTAAAAGTTTTCTTCCGAGCTCAATCTTAAGCATTCAAAAAGCTTTTCAAGCTCTGTTATAAACTGGGTTGGCTGAGGTCTTTACGGTGCATAGGCAGCGATCACATACATTCGCTTCCACTGTTGGAGATGAATGCATATGATGCATGCCTCTAACGTCCGAAATTTTCGCACATCACTATTATATATTTCCTTATGACTAATGGCTTTACGTATAAAGATTGCGACGCCTCCTCCTTGAGTGGAGTTGGGTCGGTCTCTTACGATATTGTAATTGTTGTTAGTTAATTTATGTTTCTGGTTAAGCTTAGTTTCGCTAGCCATAAACACATCTGGACTTATGTCTTTAAGCAATTGGAATAAATTCGCTCTACGTTCGGTCCTAATCAGTGAATTTACATTCACAGCTAGGATCTTAAACGGCCTCTCCGGCAGCGCGCCCTTAACCTCTTAGTTGCGTTAAGCTCGGCAAAACAGAGTAGAGATAATCCACCCTAGTCGCCTGCTCCCTGATCTGGTTTTGGAGGCCAGTCAACTGGCCCGATATGGCCAGCAGAATGCCCATAATATTCGCCTGTGCCGCCGGCGCCTTAGGCACGTTGGCCTGTTGGCGACCTTTGGTGTAGGCTGTACCGTGCTTCCCCTTACTGACGCCATTTGGGCGTAAGAAATTTGGGGGTTAACGGGCGTTGTTGTAGGAGGGCGCACTGTTGGACGCTTTTCTACTACTGTTTGCTTTGCTCCTTTATTGTTCTTTATAAGCTGAAACGTCTGAATCTTCGACCCGTTCCTTTACTAACTTGCATTCATCTGCATTGTGGTTCTCTCCACACTTAACGCAGCGTGACTGCATTTCGCAGTTTGCTGCGGCGTGGCCGAACCTTTGGCAGCGCATGCATTGAAGCATGTCGCCGCGCCTTTTTAATTCGTCCCAAGTTACAACCTGGTAGTTCAGGACGGAGATACTCCTCAAACTATCCACTTTGCTGCTGGGTGAGAGTTGAACAAGGAAGAAGGGAAGATTCCGCTTCTCCCGCCTAGCTCTAACTGTAGCGAACGGCTTGACCCCGGTAAAGTTGAGATCGTCATTCGCTTTTTGGGCGGAGTTCACTTAAGAGCACTTGTGGTTCCGTGCAGGAATCTATGCCCTTCAAAAGGACCGTTTGAAATTTTTGGTCTTAGGGGTGAAACTAAAGAATTCAGTAGTGGTTTCTTTTAGCAACGCTTTAATTTTTTTGTGCTATTCCAATGTGAAGCAATGGATAGCATGCCTATCGTTATTTAATCTTTTTATAGTAAAATTTTGACCTATGGCCGACTTACACAGATTTATAGTATCCTGTAACTCCATTTTATAATTATTTATGGGTGGCACCTTTTCTTTTTTTGTAATCGGCGGCTGTGGCTGCTGCTACTGAGACTGACTTTTCTGCTGCTGTTGATTCTGCTGGTTTTGATTCTGTTGCTGCTGTTTTTGTTGCGGTTGTTTCTGGGCTTGTGTCTGCTGCTGTTGCTGTTGTTTTTGCCGTTGTTTTGGCTGCTGCTGTGGCTGTTGTTTTTGTAATTGTTCTTTTTGCTGTTGTTGTTATTGTTCCTTGAATTCTTTTAGTTGTTTCGCTCGTCGAGCTTCTTGGCTGGCCTTAACTTTGCTTTTCAACTTTTGGATTTCTGCCTCCAATTCTTCAATTTGAGCGACCATTCTTTGTTCGTAGTCATCCTCAGATGACGCCTCTGATGTGGAGAGGTTCACTAAGGCAGTACTATCGCCCGTCGTGAAGTGCCCTTCTCATCCTCAGACATATATTCAATACCCTCTTCGGGTGAAGTGTCTAGCTGTGTTTGTCTTGCTGCCTCTGACGTCTCGTCTATATCGGACGTATTCACCCCAGCTGGCAGCTTTGCTGAGGTGGCCGTGGATCTCCTCTTTACCAAATTTGGTGCGCACTTGATCCTCTTTCTGCGCTTCTGATTAGCATCGGATGATGTTGCCGTTGTTGCTATTGCTGTTGATGTTGTTGCTGCAGAATCACTGCTTGTAAGTGGAACATCTTTCGATGTTCCCTCAGCTGATGCCATCGCTGGCCTCATTGGCCCTAGGACACCTTTCGATGCCCCGGTGCTTAAACTCCTCGTCCTTTGATCGTTTTCCCAACCAATAAAGTTTTCCACTTCACGGTTGTGAAAAAAAGCTAGCAAAGTTCTGATGCCCGGCTGGGAATCGAACTGGCGACCCTCGGATTCTCGGTCGGCCACTCTACAACTGTGCTACTGCACCAATTATGAAATGTTGATTTAATGTTAAACTTAAACTCACACACGAAATTTAAATTGGAAAAACTGGGAAGCCGAAAACGTGTTAACACCTCCACAGTACGAGATCGACTGGGCTACGCTTCCTCTTGGATTCAGTTTGGCAAAACGGTGACTATATGTTTTTGGTTTCTTTGTTCTGTAGTATATAATATAGGTACCCCGTTTTTTTTTTTATGTTGACCTAGTAATTCGGTAAATTTTTGGCCGGGAAAGAGGTGAAAATTAATTTTGTTTTCTTTTTGGCAAGAAAAATCGACGGCAATAAAAATGGAATCTTCTTTGCAAGAAAAAAATCGTAGGCGGTGAAATTACTCAACCGCCTTGTAAATTCCTAAAAAAAACAAGTTGCTTTTTTTAAATAAAAAATCTAACTCCAATATGCAATATTTGCGATATTAACTAGTAGACAAAAGGAATAATTTAGAAATATCCTTTACCTGGTCTCTTTACAGCGACTTTTATCTATTTATTCACCCGTATGTTGGGTATTCTATGCCTCGTAATCCACTACGTCGGCTTTCAATTAATTGCACCGAGAAAACTTGCGAAAGATTTTGATTTAAGAAAGTTGTCTCGACTTACTCCGACCAGAGAACTTTTTACTCTGTCTTAAAAAGTTTAGCCAATTCCATCTTAACTAGGATTTGGAAATTTCTATGGAGAATTAATCTCTCTAATGTCTCATAGTGTCCCACATCAATACATTTATACGTTTATTAGAAAGAAAACTTTCACTCTCCATTCTAACATCCTCAAATCTCATGAAGGCTAAATCTTCTCAAAAATGTTGCCTGCCGGGAATCTTCAACAATCCATAACTGAGCGGAACTTTAGAACGCGACTATATTTTTTTCGTAAAAATCTACTACGCTCAAGCTTTTACGATCGTTCTTTAGATCAAGGTTTTCCTTGACACTTCATTTTAGCTTCATAAACAAAAGTCAAAACAAAAATTCGTCGCCCTCGTTGTATTGGCATCGGGCATCTTTTTTTTGTAATTTTTTATTATTGTTTCCTAATAGTTTCGAGAAACAATTAATTAAATAATCAATTCGGTCACAGGGCTTTGCTTGTTCTGGATATATCTAGATATATCTAGACATGCAAATGAACCCACGCAGTTCAAGGTCGGTCGGTTGTGCAAGCAACTGGGTAAAAAAAAAAACAAAAGTGCAGAAATAACCAAATTCCTGGGATAGCCAAAGTGGATTTTATTGAAAGTGTGACAAACGAAAAAAAATTTGTGAAATAATAATTAAGTGCATAAAAGAAATTTAATAGAATAAACATTGTGTGCAAAAAAAGAAAACGGGAATATGTGTAGCTAATTCTAAAAACAAAATTCGTTTGCCATCTCGTCTGGGGCGAACGAGACAAATGTATTTATATCGTAATTCGTTAATGCAATAATGCGAGAAGTGGCATTGTTTATTAAATAATTGTTCCGCTTGTTTGTCCATAGCATAATTTTAATTAAAACGGTTTAGTGAAAAAAAATGTAAACAAGACACTTTTATGTCGACTCCTAACTGAGGAGTGTCATCGTCGATGGTTGCTTACAGGAATGTAAACAAACCAAAAAAAATTAATCTACTTGCGCTTACATTGCGATACTACAAAACACGGGAATATAAAAAAGAATTTTGTTTCGTCTTAAATTAACTTTTATCAGCGTGAAGGCATCATAAATAAAAAATAAATAAAAACAAGGTTGTTCGAGCGCATCGACCTCATTAAGTGGAAATACAACGTGGGTCGCGAACCCACATAACTAGCCGGGCTGCACAGTGTCAGATACGTTTAGAATTTACTTCCAACAAGTTGAAAGCGATACTTTGTGTATTTTTTGTTTATTTTCAGGATGTTATTGCCGCATATCCTTGGCATGGAAGATGCCTAATGGTTTTCCTGCTGGTAATTCAAGTTCATACATGCAGTTTCCAATAACTTTTCGAACACGGGATTTTATGAACTTGGGGAGCAGTTTGGCGTTAACTCCTTTCACAAAGTTACTCTGTGAAAAGTTTCGGTGGAATACTTCTTGGCCTACCTGGTAAGTAACTGGTTTTGCACGAGTATTATAAGTATTCTTAGACTTAACGTATGCCCTGAAAAGATTCTCCGACAACTTCTTTCTGGCAAGCGTGGTTTTTAGTGCGTTAGGCAAGACTAACATTTCCGAGTCTTCAATAGCATTCAAGTCGCGCAGTATTCGATAGGTAGCGCCGTGTAATACCATGTTTTGCCCGAAAAAAGCATAATACGGTTGACATCCTATTGAATCGTGTATGTCTGAACGCAAGGCGCAAGGGATTTTAGACAATTGGAGATCCCAATAATTTTGCTGTTTCGAAATTAAGACTCAAGTTTGCTCAGAACACTGCGATTGACTCGCTCGTAAATGTTAGCCTGCGGAGAATACACAGCTGTGCGAACATGCTTAACGCCGTACTCTGCCAGGAAGTTTTTAAATTCAGTTGACACGAATTGCCGTCCGTTGTCGGAATGAATCATTTCAGGGGTCCCGAAAGTATGACAAATTTCAGATTCTAGAAAACTGATGATTCTAGCAGACGTTGCTTTAGGCATTGCTTTCAGAAAAGTGAATTTGGTGAAGTGATCCACCACGATGAAAACGTACACATTTCCTCGCTTTGTACGTGGATAAGGTCCAAGGAAGTCGACATAAAGCCGCTGAATAGGCCTTTCGGAAACAATCTTCTTGGTGATAGGTGGTCGAAGAATAGTGCTAGGGGCCTTGACCATTTTACATGTTTCACAATCACTCACGAATGCCTTGATGTTTGATACCATTTTTGACCAATAAAACTTATCTCTAATACGAGCAAAGGTTTTTGTAAAACCGCTATGACAACTTAGCTTCGCATTGTGAGCCAATTCAATTCATTCGTAAGTGAGAGCCTCCGGCAACCAAAGACGCCATAACGAGTCCTTCTCGTTCACATCACCCTTCCTGAAACTATCTCTTTTGTATATGAATTTTCCCGATACAACTAGATCAGGAAGTGCAAATTGTTTCGAAACGATGTTTTCTCTCAGTTGGGAATATTGCTCCGAATCAAATTCAACTGGGGCTAGATCGATTTCACCGCATAACATTGTCAAAGAATTCTCTTCGATCTCAGATTCTTTCACGGTTACTTTTGCAGAAATCTCTTCCAGATCCATACGAGATAAGGTATCAGGTATTACGTTGAGGGATCCCTTTCGATGCTCAATAGTAAAATTGAAACCTTGGAGTTCCAAACTCCAACGAGAGAGTCTTCCACTCAGCTCTTTCATTGACATCAGCCACTTAAGGCTGGAATGGTCGGTTATGACCTTGAAAGGTAATCCATCAACGTAGGGCCTAAATTTTCGTACACTTAAGACTGCTGCAAGACACTCCTGCTCAGTCACCGTGTAATTTTTGTGAGACTTATTAAGTTTCTTAGACATGTATGCTATCGGCCTCTCGTTGTTGTTTTCATCCAACTGAAAGAGAACACCACCTACACCTTCCGAAGATGCATCACACTGGATCGTGAATTCCGCAGTAAAATCCGGTTGTGACAATACAGGCGCGGAGGAGGGTACAGTCCTCAACCTGTTAAACCCCTTCACCGCCTCAGGTGTTATCTCGAATTTCCGTTTGTTTTTCAGACAGTCAGTAAGAGGCGCAGCTAAATCGGAATAGTTTTTAATAAACCGTTTATACCATCCGGTTAAACCTAGAAATCTCCTAACCTGTCTTATGCTAGTGGGGACTGGAAAATTTACCATTGCTTCGATTTTATCAGGATTTGTTTTCAAAGTACCTTGGCCAACAGTGTATCCGAGATACTTAATCTCCCGCATGCAGAACTGTCTCTTATCGAGGTTAATAGTCAGGTTTGCCCTGCGAAGACAAGCAGCCACTTCCTTAAAGATACGTATATGCAATTCGAAGTCTGCAGTACAAATTAATAAATCGTCCAGGTAGACGAATACATTCTCACGGAGCGAACTTGGCACTACCTGGTCAATCACTCTACTCATTGTCTGACCTGCATTACTAAGGCCAAAATGGCATTACTTTAAATTGGTAGAGTGGTCTACCAGGCACCGCAAAAGCCGTATTTTCTCTGGATTTTTCGTCTAATGGTATTTGTCAATACGCGTCTTTTAGGTCAATTCGCGTGATAAAATATGTGTCCCTGATTCGACTTAATAATCCTTCAATGTGAGGCTGTGGATACGCATCGTTAACTGTGACCGCGTTGACTTTTCGGAAGGCTAAACATAAGCGAACCTTACTAGGCTTCCTCACCAAAACAACAGGACAACTCCAAGGTGAGTTACTAACATCGATAACACCAAGTTCTAGCATGCGGTCCAATTCCTTATAAACCTCTTCTTGTCGAACCGGAGACAATGGATAGTGACGGGATTTAATCGGGACCGCGTTTCCCGTATCAATAACGTGACAACCGAGATTTGTCTTCCCCAAACCTAACATGACAAAATAAGGAAATAATTTCTTGGTATATTCTAATATAGAATTTTGCTTAGGCGTTAGATTAATCAGCTCAGCCTCATCCTTAAAATGTACCTCTTCTTCGCTTAAGCCGACGTCGGCTTGTATCTCATTTATTTCGGGCATTAAGTTAAAATCTCCAAAAATTCATCCCTAGGTACAAATCCTGAGTCAGGTTGGGAATTAAGTAAAAAGTTAGAGTTTTTTTTAAACCGTTATATTGGGTCTAGATCTCACAAAAGCCTTCGATGTCATGAGACATGCCGTCTGCAGTTCGCACAACATTTTTGTACGACTCTACCTTTACTCCAAGCCTCTTTACCAATTCCCAACAATTTTTCCCTAACACAGATATGGAAGCACCGCTATCCAACAACCCATAAACAAATTCATCGTTTAATTGAACTTTTGCAAACATTCTACCATCTGAATGAGAAGTGATAATTGTATCAACAATTTGTTTGCGAATTTTTTTCCTTTTTCGATAACGACGTCGACATCTTTGGATACTCGAGCTAGCTAAACTACTATTACGGCCGAAATTTAGTTTCCGCTCGTGAAGAGATTTTAGCGCGTAGGTGTTTATATGATGAGATTGAGTGATTTGGGAGCTGAGAGGCTCATCCCGTTCCAAGATTTTATTAAGAACGCTCTCACTAACGGTGTTGGGCTTATCGGGTTCTATTGCTGTGGGTGATCGGGTTTGCTCCGTGAGGAACGAATTTCCCCGCTATTTTAGTTCCTTGATCATTTCCCGAATGTTTACCACACTCAATGGTGGTAACTCCTTTCGCCCCACACAGAAAACAGAAATGATTCCTAACCTTAGAAGGACAATAGTGATAGGCATGTCCTTTTTAATCGCAATTCCAACATATAATTTGCTGTTGAAATCGTTTTTCGCCCTGAAGAAATAGCCGCGACTTCCCCCCATCTAAATATAGATCCGATTGGTCTTCATCGACCGCAATCTCATTCACAGTTCTCTGGAAAGAAGCTCGTGTCGCCAAGAACCTCTCAGCTTCCCTAGCCTTATTTCGCAATTGCTCCAAGTCCTTAACATCAGCTGAAAGCAAAATTGCACCTAATTTATCCTTAGCATTAATCCGGATAACGTGTACGAGTTTTTGACTATCGAAGGGCTCTTTAAGACTGTCGTTCAGAAAAACGATTGATGTATAAAACTCGTATAATATCGACGTCGCTTTCCAACCGTCCGAATTCCTTTTTCATCGCCAACTTCACCTCTGCTAATTTCGCTGTCTTATTTCTCTTCAAGAAACCCCAATACCACTTATTGGCTATTAAAATGTGGAAATTTGCAGCTATGTGCAAATCGTCGGTGTAAGATGACGATGATTGCATCCTATCCACCTAAAAAAGAAAATCGGAAATGTTATCTGTTCGGTCGTACTTAATGTTCCACCTGTCCAATCGACATTTGCTATACTCAGGTGTACTGAAGGCAGATGGAGAAACGGAACTTCTAGGTCTCGGCATCGGTTGAAAATTGTCGATGGGTCTGCACTCAGCCCCTGCGCCAGTTAAATTTTCCATAGGCTGAACGCTTTGTGAAGGAGCTGCTAAATTTAGCCCTTACAATTTTTTTATGACATTCACCATAAAAACCTCCATTTGTTGAAAAAGTCGAATTTGATTATCAACCATATTTCTCTCGATACGTGCAGCTAACGCTTCGGTCAGATCTGCCCTCTGACCAACTACAGGATTTTGATCTTGTAAATCATTTTGCAAAGCCTCGTTGCTACCCCTTGGATTGCTACCGTTCTGCATGGTTGAACTTGCAATTATTGAGTATGAATGCTCCGAAAAAAAGTAGTTTGTAAGTTTCTTGGATGGACCTCTGGAAACGCAGCTTGCACCAACAAGTCTCTTCCAACCTTTAACATATGTCTATATGCGAGCGAAATTGTTCTGCCATTCGACTACCTACTTTGCTGATAGTCCAAGACTCGAAACATCTCGCTCACATTTTATTTATTTTAATTTTTATGGTTGCAACTTCCCTGCGGCAACGCGGTACCAAGTGCTTAACACCCAGTCACCGGGACTCGCAAGAAAACTGCAACCAAAATTCGATTAACAAAATTAAAACTATCTGCAAAAGGAATAATTAAAATGGGAAAAAAATGATGGAAATAAAATTGAAAAAAAAGTTGAATTAAAAATGTTTAAAAAATTGATTTGGCTCAGAAAAGTAGTCACACTATCTCTTTATAGTGGACTCCACGTTATGGGCGCCATTAACGAGTAACGAGCTGTCTTGTGCCGTACGGTTCATGCTGACTATCGTTTTCGAACCCTTAGCTCAGCGTTGGGTGTGGTTCTTGAACCTATAGCCCGTCACAAAAAAAGGGTCAGCATTGCATCGTGCTGTTTGTCGATGCGCGAGATATCACCTCTACCCACCCTACCTGGTTGCCTTCCTCGCCAGAGCAACCCCTTTAGATGGCTTCCTTCTCCGTTGGGATCACATCCTTCTCATTTCATCCTGCTCACCCTTCTTTAAAAAAATTTACTTACAATTCATAGTGCGATGCATACACTTTCAATATTTATTATATATCATTATTTTTTTGTTTGTGTTTTTTTTTTATATAAAATATATAAACATGTATTATGTAATGTAAATTTTCAATATCATTAAAACAATAAAAAAAATGAACTCAATTTCAATTTATCCCAAGTAACAAAAAGTTAATTTTAAATTTTTTGAGTGGCAACCCTGCTGCTGATCGCAAAAAATTTAATTAAGAACGAATTAATAAGTCTTCGATTTATTAACAAATTTGGGTATTCAATACCTCTTTTTTTTATTCACTTTTAATTGTGAATAAATAATAAATATTAGCTTTAAGATAGTTATAAGTTAATATTTCATATTAACTTATAACTATCTTAAAGCTAGATAAAAGTGTTTAAAACTAGCCTAATTATCAATAACTTACAACTAATTTACTGGCCCTTTACGGGCGCTCTAAACTAAACAATAACTCTTAGAACTAATGTCTTTCGACCTAAAAACTATTTTAATTAAATCTAATTATTTTATTTTTATTTTTCAAGGAAACTTTTAACAAAAAACTTAGTATCTTATCATTTTTTTTTTGTTACTTATAAACTAAACCTAAATATAGATTAAAAATAATTAAAACTAAATAAAACTAACTTATACTAACTAAACATAACTTTAACTACTTAAAATACCTAATAATACTTAAAACTACTAAAAAACTAAAACAGCCACAGCAGCATTTTTTTTCGTTTTTTAATTTATTTTTGTTTATTTGTTATATGCATGCAGACACACAACAACATGCAACCCACCTATACATGTACATACGCACATATATATATGTACGCACATACATGTACAGACACGCAGATACATGCACGTATGCCCCCGCATACATACATCTTTTCAATTTTTTTTTGGTGCCACCCCGACTGTTCGCTATACCTAATTGCCCTTAATCTATGTAAGTCGGCCAAAATATACCATCTTCATCGACTTTAAATATTATGATGCTGTTCAGAGAGCCACCAGAACTGGTTCTCCTGTTTCGCCCTATCCCTCGGGTCCCGATCGGACACAGTCCTACTGAACCGAAGGCGCTCTTTTCCAACTTGAGCGGTGACGTCTCGATCATACAGGAGTCGCCTATCCACAGTTTTCCGGCTGATGTGGTAGATGAGCGGAACCGCCCCTCCATCCTGTATCAGCCCTCGACTGTCTAAATAGAGGAATGCCTCGGGAGGGATGTAGCCACTTAACCGCGCACTCTCGAAATATTCGTTATTGGGGTAATACGCCTCAAAAATTAAGTTGTTAGTTGAGGACATCGCTCTTGCAACGTGCCCCCGAATCAGCTTAAACAAAAAATTATCTATTCTGTTTATGTTGGATCCGTTGTATAGAACCTGGTTGGAATAATATCGTTTGTACTCCGACTCTGGTGTTCTGTGTAATCCAAGGAAACGTCGAAGACCCTGCCTCTCAAACACCCGAGTCAGGGCAAAGGCTCCCCTAGCCTTGGCCAGAGCAGCACCTATATGTCTGTCGAAATACAAGTACTGATCCAACCAGATGCCAAGGTACTTTACTACACTTTTACTCGCCAGTGGTTATCCACGTGGTCCTACGATCACCAGCTTGCGCCAGTTCTTTCTCGTATCCCTTGAGGCGCTAGACAACGAAGTCCTAAACAGAATTGTTTCTGATTTCTGGAAATTGATTTTCAACTTCCAGTCATCACAATATTGCTGAATCTTGTCGAAGTCACGCTGCAAAAGAATGATGACCTCAACTGGTGGAGCTGTTCGGTACGCAATTAGATCGTCGGCGTACGCAATTGCCTCAGTTAGACTACCTATCAGATCGGTGATGTAAATGCTGAAGAGAATCGGCGAGTTAACCGCTCCCTGCTGAAGACCATTGTTAATATTAAAAACTGTGGTAGAAGTTACATTGCCACTCTTGACAACAAACTTTCACAATAGCGGTTAACTTATACCAAGTCTGGTGAGCTTTAGATAGAGACCCTCTAACCATACAGTGTCGAAGGTCTTCTCCAAATCAACCAGACAGGCACCCGTACACTGCTTTTTAGATTTGTTCCATTGGACATCAGATGTGAGTTTAGACGTTACATGAATTGTGTCATGTCCCGTCTTAAAACCGAACTGAGTATCCGGTATGATTTTGTTGTCCTCCGCCCACTTAAACAGAGCCCTATTAATAACCTTTTCAAATACTTTGCTGATACTCGGAAGAAGACTTATCGACCTGTGATTCGCCGGATTGGAATTGTACTTTCCCTTTTTAGGGAGAGAATGCACCACTGCTGTCTTCCACCGCACTGGATAATATGCATTATTCAGCGCGTTGTTAAACAGTGTGGTATAAATGTCAACTGCTTCCTTAGGCAAATGAATCAAAGATGAGCTGGAGCTCAATCTTCGAAATTAACAGGGAACTGGTCCCATTTCGCTCGGCGATTATGGCGTTTGCCAAATGTTCATCATTAAACTTGGTAAAACCAAGGTTCTCAGATCGCCACTGCGTTATATCGTTCCGTAGGTAAAAGTGGTGAACCAGAGCTCTGCTCTCCAGGTCATGGTTCGGGCGAATGCTAGCATTCACTTTGTACACTTGCTGGAAAGCAGCCCCCACAGCCTCCACCTTCTCCTGCGGATCTTCGATTATGAAGAGATCATCGTCCAAGACGGCGTCATCTGGGTCTATGCCTGCTGTCAGAAGTACGTCTCTGTTTTGTGTCGTCCTCCGAAGCTTAAGACACGGAAGGTCGTTTTGATCTCTTCTTCTGAATATCTTATTAATTTGTGGGAACATACTCGGGTCGGAAGCGTTCACGGCCCGAATTTTGTTGACCCAAAACAAATTAATGGACAACCTATAATTTTCTTTGATCAATTGGTTGATGTTTTTGATGGACGACTTCAGTGTCCTTATCTCCAGATCTCGTGTGTCAGTAAACCGTCTGTACAAGCGTTTTAGTCTTGCCAGTAAGCCACTTTTTTGTGTGTGTAATGCATCAATTGTCGCGTTACGGTACATGTCAGTTGCGTTATGTTCTTTGTATTTCGGTATTGTCCTGTTCATTGTTCGTTGAATTATTTCGTCCATTTGTTCTAAGTATCTGTCAATTTCAGTATTTGTCAGGTTCCTGTCATTTGGTGGGGATATACCATTTGAACGTAATTCGCTCAATAAAACGTTCGAGAAGCGTGGCCAGTGCACCTTACTGTAATTGTAAGTATGCACAGGTACATACTCCTCCAACTCCATAAGCTCGTTCGGAAGTTGTATTACGGCGGCGAGTCCGCAGTGGTCACTGTCGTACTCGATCGTTCTTAAACAATTTTTAGGCCGATGGCCCACAGTATCAGTAATTGTTAGTCTTGCGTCTTTCAACAATAGATCCAGATAGGCACCGCTTCTTGGAAACGATGGCCTGTCTGTAGCGAGAAGTTCAATACGATACTCCAGGTTGTATCGACCCATCCAATTATACAGATGGTTACCACGAGGATTTTGTATTTGATTTCCCCAATCTATGTGTTTGGCGTTTAAATCACCGACTAATATGTAAAAGTTTTCTTCCGAGCTCAATCTTAAGCATTCAAAAAGCTTTTCAAGCTCTGTTATAAACTGGGTGGGCTGAGGTCTTTACGGTGCATAGGCAGCGATCACATACATTCGCTTCCACTGTTGGAGATGAATGCATATGATGCATGTCTCTAACGTCCGAAATTTTCGCACATCACTATTATATATTTCCTTATGACTAATGGCTTTACGTATAAAGATTGCGACGCCTCCTCCTTGAGTGGAGTTGGGTCGGTCTCTTACGATATTGTAATTGTTGTTAGTTAATTTATGTTTCTGGTTAAGCTTAGTTTCGCTAGCCATAAACACATCTGGACTTATGTCTTTAAGCAATTGGAATAAATTCGCTCTACGTTCGGTCCTAATCAGTGAATTTACATTCACAGCTAGGATCTTAAACGGCCTCTCCGGCAGCGCGCCCTTAACCTCTTAGTTGCGTTAAGCTCGGCAAAACAGAGTAGAGATAATCCACCCTAGTCGCCTGCTCCCTGATCTGGTTTTGGAGGCCAGTCAACTGGCCCGATATGGCCAGCAGAGTGCCCATAATATTCGGCTGTGCCGCCGGCGCCTTAGGCACGTTGGCCTGTTGGCGACCTTTGGTGTAGGCTGTACCGTGCTTCCCCTTCCTGACGCCATTTGGGCGTAAGAAATTTGGGGGTTAACGGGCGTTGTTGTAGGAGGGCGCACTGTTGGACGCTTTTCTACTACTGTTTGCTTTGCTCCTTTATTGTTCTTTATAAGCTGAAACGTCTGAATCTTCGACCCGTTCCTTTACTAACTTGCATTCATCTGCATTGTGGTTCTCTCCACACTTAACGCAGCGTGACTGCATTTCGCAGTTTGCTGCGGCGTGGCCGAACCTTTGGCAGCGCATGCATTGAAGCATGTCGCCGCGCCTTTTTAATTTGTCCCAAGTTACAACCTGGTAGTTCAGGACGGAGATACTCCTCAAACTATCCACTTTGCTGCTGGGTGAGAGTTGAACAAGGAAGAAGGGAAGATTCCGCTTCTCCCGCCTAGCTCTAACTGTAGCGAACGGCTTGACCCCGGTAAAGTTGAGATCGTCATTCGCTTTTTGGGCGGAGTTCACTTAAGAGCACTTGTGGTTCCGTGCAGGAATCTATGCCCTTCAAAAGGACCGTTTGAAATTTTTGGTCTTAGGGGTGAAACTAAAGTATTCAGTAGTGGTTTCTTTTAGCAACGCTTTAATTTTTTTGTGCTATTCCAATGTGAAGCAATGGATAGCATGCCTATCGTTATTTAATCTTTTTATAGTAAAATTTTGACCTATGGCCGACTTACACAGATTTATAGTATCCTGTAACTCCATTTTATAATTATTTATGGGTGGCACCTTTTCTTTTTTTGTAATCGGCGGCTGTGGCTGCTGCTACTGAGACTGACTTTTCTGCTGCTGTTGATTCTGCTGGTTTTGATTCTGTTGCTGCTGTTTTTGTTGCGGTTGTTTCTGGGCTTGTGTCTGCTGCTGTTGCTGTTGTTTTTGCCGTTGTTTTGGCTGCTGCTGTGGCTGTTGTTTTTGTAATTGTTCTTTTTGCTGTTGTTATTGTTCCTTGAATTCTTTTAGTTGTTTCGCTCGTCGAGCTTCTTGGCTGGCCTTAACTTTGCTTTTCAACTTTTGGATTTCTGCCTCCAATTCTTCAATTTGAGCGACCATTCTTTGTTCGTAGTCATCCTCAGATGACGCCTCTGATGTGGAGAGGTTCACTAAGGCAGTACTATCGCCCGTCGTGAAGTGCCCTTCTCATCCTCAGACATATATTCAATACCCTCTTCGGGTGAAGTGTCTAGCTGTGTTTGTCTTGCTGCCTCTGACGTCTCGTCTATATCGGACGTATTCACCCCAGCTGGCAGCTTTGCTGAGGTGGCCGTGGATCTCCTCTTTACCAAATTTGGTGCGCACTTGATCCTCTTTCTGCGCTTTTGATTAGCATCGGATGATGTTGCCGTTGTTGCTATTGCTGTTGATGTTGTTGCTGCAGAATCACTGCTTGTAAGTGGAACATCTTTCGATGTTCCCTCAGCTGATGCCATCGCTGGCCTCATTGGCCCTAGGACACCTTTCGATGCCCCGGTGCTTAAACTCCTCCTCCTTTGATCGTTTTCCCAACCAATAAAGTTTTCCACTTCACGGTTGTGAAAAAAAGCTAGCAAAGTTCTGATGCCCGGCTGGGAATCGAACTGGCGACCCTCGGATTCTCGGTCGGCCACTCTACAACTGTGCTACTGCACCAATTATGAAATGTTGATTTAATGTTAAACTTAAACTCACACACGAAATTTAAATTGGAAAAACTGGGAAGCCGAAAACGTGTTAACACCTCCACAGTACGAGATCGACTGGGCTACGCTTCCTCTTGGATTCAGTTTGGCAAAACGGTGACTATATGTTTTTGGTTTCTTTGTTCTGTAGTATATAATATAGGTACCCCGTTTTTTTTTTATGTTGACCTAGTAATTCGGTAAATTTTTGGCCGGGAAAGAGGTGAAAATTAATTTTGTTTTCTTTTTGGCAAGAAAAATCGACGGCAATAAAAATGGAATCTTCTTTGCAAGAAAAAAATCGTAGGCGGTGAAATTACTCAACCGCCTTGTAAATTCCTAAAAAAAACAAGTTGCTTTTTTTAAATAAAAAATCTAACTCCAATATGCAATATTTGCGATATTAACTAGTAGACAAAAGGAATAATTTAGAAATATCCTTTACCTGGTCTCTTTACAGCGACTTTTATCTATTTATTCACCCGTATATTGGGTATTCTATGCCTCGTAATCCACTACGTCGGCTTTCAATTAATTGCACCGAGAAAACTTGCGAAAGATTTTGATTTAAGAAAGTTGTCTCGACTTACTCCGACCAGAGAACTTTTTACTCTGTCTTAAAAAGTTTAGCCAATTCCATCTTAACTAGGATTTGGAAATTTCTATGGAGAATTAATCTCTCTAATGTCTCATAGTGTCCCACATCAATACATTTATACGTTTATTAGAAAGAAAACTTTCACTCTCCATTCTAACATCCTCAAATCTCATGAAGGCTAAATCTTCTCAAAAATGTTGCCTGCCGGGAATCTTCAACAATCCATAACTATATTTTTATCGTAAAAATCTACTACGCTCAAGCTTTTACGATCGTTCTTTAGATCAAGGTTTTCCTTGACACTTCATTTTAGCTTCATAAACAAAAGTCAAAACAAAAATTCGTCGCCCTCGTTGTATTGGCATCGGGCATCTTTTTTTTGTAATTTTTTATTATTGTTTCCTAATAGTTTCGAGAAACAATTAATTAAATAATCAATTCGGTCACAGGGCTTTGCTTGTTCTGGATATATCTAGATATATCTAGACATGCAAATGAACCCACGCAGTTCAAGGTCGGTCGGTTGTGCAAGCAACTGGGTAAAAAAAAAAACAAAAGTGCAGAAATAACCAAATTCCTGGGATAGCCAAAGTGGATTTTATTGAAAGTGTGACAAACGAAAAAAAATTTGTGAAATAATAATTAAGTGCATAAAAGAAATTTAATAGAATAAACATTGTGTGCAAAAAAAGAAAACGGGAATATGTGTAGCTAATTCTAAAAACAAAATTCGTTTGCCATCTCGTCTGGGGCGAACGAGACAAATGTATTTATATCGTAATTCGTTAATGCAATAATGCGAGAAGTGGCATTGTTTATTAAATAATTGTTCCGCTTGTTTGTCCATAGCATAATTTTAATTAAAACGGTTTAGTGAAAAAAAATGTAAACAAGACACTTTTATGTCGACTCCTAACTGAGGAGTGTCATCGTCGATGGTTGCTTACAGGAATGTAAACAAACCAAAAAAAATTAATCTACTTGCGCTTTTAAAGTACAGGGTGTCGATACTACAAAACACGGGAATATAAAAAAGAATTTTGTTTCGTCTTAAATTAACTTTTATCAGCGTGAAGGCATCATAAATAAAAAATAAATAAAAACAAGGTTGTTCGAGCGCATCGACCTCATTAAGTGGAAATACAACGTGGGTCGCGAACCCACATAACTAGCCGGGCTGCACAGTGTCAGATAAGTTTAGAATTTACTTCCAACAAGTTGAAAGCGATACTTTGTGTATTTTTTGTTTATTTTCAGGATGTTATTGCCGCATATCCTTGGCATGGAAGATGCCTAATGGTTTTCCTGCTGGTGTTTCAAGTTCATACATGCAGTTTCCAATAACTTTTCGAACACGGGATTTTATGAACTTGGGGAGCAGTTTGGCGTTAACTCCTTTCACAAAGTTACTCTGTGAAAATTTTCGGTGGAATACTTCTTGGCCTACCTGGTAAGTAACTGGTTTTGCACGAGTATTATAAGTATTCTTAGACTTAACGTATGCCCTGAAAAGATTCTCCGACAACTTCTTTCTGGCAAGCGTGGTTTTTAGTGCGTTAGGCAAGACTAACATTTCCGAGTCTTCAATAGCATTCAAGTCGCGCAGTATTCGATAGGTAGCGCCGTGTAATACCATGTTTTGCCCGAAAAAAGCATAATACGGTTGACATCCTATTGAATCGTGTATGTCTGAACGCAAGGCGCAAGGGATTTTAGACAATTGGAGATCCCAATAATTTTGCTGTTTCGAAATTAAGACTCAAGTTTGCTCAGAACACTGCGATTGACTCGCTCGTAAATGTTAGCCTGCGGAGAATACACAGCTGTGCGAACATGCTTAACGCCGTACTCTGCCAGGAAGTTTTTAAATTCAGTTGACACGAATTGCCGTCCGTTGTCGGAATGAATCATTTCAGGGTCCCGAAAGTATGACAAATTCCAGATTCTAGAAAACTGATGATTCTAGCAGACGTTGCTTTAGGCATTGCTTTCAGAAAAGTGAATTTGGTGAAGTGATCCACCACGATGAAAACGTACACATTTCCTCGCTTTGTACGTGGATAAGGTCCAAGGAAGTCGACATAAAGCCGCTGAATAGGCCTTTCGGAAACAATCTTCTTGGTGATAGGTGGTCGAAGAATAGTGCTAGGGGCCTTGACCATTTTACATGTTTCACAATCACTCACGAATGCCTTGATGTTTGATACCATTTTTGACCAATAAAACTTATCTCTAATACGAGCAAAGGTTTTTGTAAAACCGCTATGACAACTTAGCTTCGCATTGTGAGCCAATTCAATTCATTCGTAAGTGAGAGCCTCCGGCAACCAAAGACGCCATAACGAGTCCTTCTCGTTCACATCACCCTTCCTGAAACTATCTCTTTTGTATATGAATTTTCCCGATACAACTAGATCAGGAAGTGCAAATTGTTTCGAAACGATGTTTTCTCTCAGTTGGGAATATTGCTCCGAATCAAATTCAACTGGGGCTAGATCGATTTCACCGCATAACATTGTCAAAGAATTCTCTTCGATCTCAGATTCTTTCACGGTTACTTTTGCAGAAATCTCTTCCAGATCCATACGAGATAAGGTATCAGGTATTACGTTGAGGGATCCCTTTCGATGCTCAATAGTAAAATTGAAACCTTGGAGTTCCAAACTCCAACGAGAGAGTCTTCCACTCAGATCTTTCATTGACATCAGCCACTTAAGGCTGGAATGGTCGGTTATGACCTTGAAAGGTAATCCATCAACGTAGGGCCTAAATTTTCGTACACTTAAGACTGCTGCAAGACACTCCTGCTCAGTCACCGTGTAATTTTTGTGAGACTTATTAAGTTTCTTAGACATGTATGCTATCGGCCTCTCGTTGTTGTTTTCATCCAACTGAAAGAGAACACCACCTACACCTTCCGAAGATGCATCACACTGGATCGTGAATTCCGCAGTAAAATCCGGTTGTGACAATACAGGCGCGGAGGAGGGTACAGTCCTCAACCTGTTAAACCCCTTCACCGCCTCAGGTGTTATCTCGAATTTCCGTTTGTTTTTCAGACAGTCAGTAAGAGGCGCAGCTAAATCGGAATAGTTTTTAATAAACCGTTTATACCATCCGGTTAAACCTAGAAATCTCCTAACCTGTCTTATGCTAGTGGGGACTGGAAAATTTACCATTGCTTCGATTTTATCAGGATTTGTTTTCAAAGTACCTTGGCCAACAATGTATCCGAGATACTTAATCTCCCACATGCAGAACTGTCTCTTATCGAGGTTAATAGTCAGGTTTGCCCTGCGAAGACAAGCAGCCACTTCCTTAAAGATACGTATATGCAATTCGAAGTCTGCAGTACAAATTAATAAATCGTCCAGGTAGACGAATACATTCTCACGGAGCGAACTTGGCACTACCTGGTCAATCACTCTACTCATTGTCTGACCTGCATTACTAAGGCCAAAATGGCATTACTTTAAATTGGTAGAGTGGTCTACCAGGCACCGCAAAAGCCGTCTTTTCTCTGGATTTTTCGTCTAATGGTATTTGTCAATACGCGTCTTTTAGGTCAATTCCCGTGATAAAATATGTGTCCCTGATTCGACTTAATAATCCTTCAATGTGAGGCAGTGGATACGCATAGTTAACTGTGACCGCGTTGACTTTTCGGAAGGCTAAACATAAGCGAACCTTACTAGGCTTCCTCACCAAAACAACAGGACAACTCCAAGGTGAGTTACTAACATCGATAACACCAAGTTCTAGCATGCGGTCCAATTCCTTATAAACCTCTTCTTGTCGAACCGGAGACAATGGATAGTGACGGGATTTAATCGGGACCGCGTTTCCCGTATCAATAACGTGAAAACCGAGATTTGTCTTCCCCAAACCTAACATGACAAAATAAGGAAATAATTTCTTGGTATATTCTAATATAGAATTTTGCTTAGGCGTTAGATTAATCAGCTCAGCCTCATCCTTAAAATGTACCTCTTCTTCGCTTAAGCCGACGTCGGCTTGTATCTCATTTATTTCGGGCATTAAGTTAAAATCTCCAAAAATTCATCCCTAGGTACAAATCCTGAGTCAGGTTGGGAATTAAGTAAAAAGTTAGAGTTTTTTTTTAAACCGTTATATTGGGTCTAGATCTCACAAAAGCCTTCGATGTCATGAGACATGCCGTCTGCAGTTCGCACAACATTTTTGTACGACTCTACCTTTACTCCAAGCCTCTTTACCAATTCCCAACAATTTTTCCCTAACACAGATATGGAAGCACCGCTATCCAACAACCCATAAACAAATTCATCGTTTAATTGAACTTTTGCAAACATTCTACCATCTGAATGAGAAGTGATAATTGTATCAACAATTTGTTTGCGAATTTTTTTCCTTTTTCGATAACGACGTCGACATCTTTGGATACTCGAGCTAGCTAAACTACTATTACGGCCGAAATTTAGTTTCCGCTCGTGAAGACATTTTAGCGCGTAGGTGTTTATATGATGAGATTGAGTGATTTGGGAGCTGAGAGGCTCATCCCGTTCCAAGACTTTATTAAGAACGCTCTCACTAACGGTGTTGGGCTTATCGGGTTCTATTGCTGTGGGTGATCGGGTTTGCTCCGTGAGGAACGAATTTCCCCGCTATTTTAGTTCCTTGATCATTTCCCGAATGTTTACCACACTCAATGGTGGTAACTCCTTTCGCCCCACACAGAAAACAGAAATGATTCCTAACCTTAGAAGGACAATAGTGATAGGCATGTCCTTTTTAATCGCAATTCCAACATATAATTTGCTGTTGAAATCGTTTTTCGCCCTGAAGAAATAGCCGCGACTTCCCCCCATCTAAATATAGATCCGATTGGTCTTCATCGACCGCAATCTCATTCACAGTTCTCTGGAAAGAAGCTCGTGTCGCCAAGAACCTCTCAGCTTCCTTAGCCTTATTTCGCAATTGCTCCAAGTCCTTAACATCAGCTGAAAGCAAAATTGCACCTAATTTATCCTTAGCATTAATCCGGATAACGTGTACGAGTTTTTGACTATCGAAGGGCTCTTTAAGACGGTCGTTCAGAAAAACGATTGATGTATAAAACTCGTATAATATCGACGTCGCTTTCCAACCGTCCGAATTCCTTTTTCGTCGCCAACTTCACCTCTGCTAATTTCGCTGTCTTATTTCTCTTCAAGAAACCCCACCACTTATTGGCTATTAAAATGTGGAAATTTGCAGCTATGTGCAAATCGTCGGTGTAAGATGACGATGATTGCATCCTATCCACCTAAAAAAGAAAATCGGAAATGTTATCTGTTCGGTCGTACTTAATGTTCCACCTGTCCAATCGACATTTGCTATACTCAGGTGTACTGAAGGCAGATGGAGAAACGGAACTTCTAGGTCTCGGCATCGGTTGAAAATTGTCGATGGGTCTGCACTCAGCCCCTGCGCCAGTTAAATTTTCCATAGGCTGAACGCTTTGTGAAGGAGCTGCTAAATTTAGCCCTTACAATTTTTTTATGACATTCACCATAAAAACCTCCATTTGTTGAAAAAGTCGAATTTGATTATCAACCATATTTCTCTCGATACGTGCAGCTAACGCTTCGGTCAGATCTGCCCTCTGACCAACTACAGGATTTTGATCTTGTAAATCATTTTGCAAAGCCTCGTTGCTACCCCTTGGATTGCTACCGTTCTGCATGGTTGAACTTGCAATTATTGAGTATGAATGCTCCGAAAAAAAGTAGTTTGTAAGTTTCTTGGATGGACCTCTGGAAACGCAGCTTGCACCAACAAGTCTCTTCCAACCTTTAACATATGTCTATATGCGAGCGAAATTGTTCTGCCATTCGACTACCTACTTTGCTGATAGTCCAAGACTCGAAACATCTCGCTCACATTTTATTTATTTTAATTTTTATGGTTGCAACTTCCCTGCGGCAACGCGGTACCAAGTGCTTAACACCCAGTCACCGGGACTCGCAAGAAAACTGCAACCAAAATTCGATTAACAAAATTAAAACTATCTGCAAAAGGAATAATTAAAATGGGAAAAAAATGATGGAAATAAAATTGAAAAAAAGTTGAATTAAAAATGTTTAAAAAATTGATTTGGCTCAGAAAAGTAGTCACACTATCTCTTTATAGTGGACTCCACGTTATGGGCGCCATTAACGAGTAACGAGCTGTCTTGTGCCGTACGGTTCATGCTGACTATCGTTTTCGAACCCTTAGCTCAGCGTTGGGTGTGGTTCTTGAACCTATAGCCCGTCACAAAAAAAGGGTCAGCATTGCATCGTGCTGTTTGTCGATGCGCGAGATATCACCTCTACCCACCCTACCTGGTTGCCTTCCTCGCCAGAGCAACCCCTTTAGATGGCTTCCTTCTCCGTTGGGATCACATCCTTCTCATTTCATCCTGCTCACCCTTCTTTAAAAAAATTTACTTACAATTCATAGTGCGATGCATACACTTTCAATATTTATTATATATCATTATTTTTTTGTTTGTGTTTTTTTTTTATATAAAATATATAAACATGTATTATGTAATGTAAATTTTCAATATCATTAAAACAATAAAAAAAATGAACTCAATTTCAATTTATCCCAAGTAACAAAAAGTTAATTTTAAATTTTTTGAGTGGCAACCCTGCTGCTGATCGCAAAAAATTTAATTAAGAACGAATTAATAAGTCTTCGATTTATTAACAAATTTGGGTATTCAATACCTCTTTTTTTTATTCACTTTTAATTGTGAATAAATAATAAATATTAGCTTTAAGATAGTTATAAGTTAATATTTCATATTAACTTATAACTATCTTAAAGCTAGACAAAAGTGTTTAAAACTAGCCTAATTATCAATAACTTACAACTAATTTACTGGCCCTTTACGGGCGCTCTAAACTAAACAATAACTCTTAGAACTAATGTCTTTCGACCTAAAAACTATTTTAATTAAATCTAATTATTTTATTTTTATTTTTCAAGGAAACTTTTAACAAAAAACTTAGTATCTTATCATTTTTTTTTTGTTACTTATAAACTAAACCTAAATATAGATTAAAAATAATTAAAACTAAATAAAACTAACTTATACTAACTAAACATAACTTTAACTACTTAAAATACCTAATAATACTTAAAACTACTTAAAAACTAAAACAGCCACAGCAGCATTTTTTTTCGTTTTTTAATTTATTTTTGTTTATTTGTTATATGCATGCAGACACACAACAACATGCAACCCACCTATACATGTACATACGCACATATATATATGTACGCACATACATGTACAGACACGCAGATACATGCACGTATGCCCCCGCATACATACATCTTTTCAATTTTTTTTTGGTGCCACCCCGACTGTTCGCTATACCTAATTGCCCTTAATCTATGTAAGTCGGCCAAAATATACCATCTTCATCGACTTTAAATATTATGATGCTGTTCAGAGAGCCACCAGAACTGGTTCTCCTGTTTCGCCCTATCCCTCGGGTCCCGATCGGACACAGTCCTACTGAACCGAAGGCGCTCTTTTCCAACTTGAGCGGTGACGTCTCGATCATACAGGAGTCGCCTATCCACAGTTTTCCGGCTGATGTGTTAGATGAGCGGAACCGCCCCTCCATCCTGTATCAGCCCTCGACTGTCTAAATAGAGGAATGCCTCGGGAGGGATGTAGCCACTTAACCGCGCACTCTCGAAATATTCGTTATTGGGGTAATACGCCTCAAAAATTAAGTTGTTAGTTGAGGACATCGCTCTTGCAACGTGCCCCCGAATCAGCTTAAACAAAAAATTATCTATTCTGTTTATGTTGGCTCCGTTGTATAGAACCTGGTTGGAATAATATCGTTTGTACTCCGACTCTGGTGTTCTGTGTAATCCAAGGAAACGTCGAAGACCCTGCCTCTCAAACACCCGAGTCAGGGCAAAGGCTCCCCTAGCCTTGGCCAGAGCAGCACCTATATGTCTGTCGAAATACAAGTACTGATCCAACCAGATGCCAAGGTACTTTACTACACTTTTACTCGCCAGTGGTTATCCACGTGGTCCTACGATCACCAGCTTGCGCCAGTTCTTTCTCGTATCCCTTGAGGCGCTAGACAACGAAGTCCTAAACAGAATTGTTTCTGATTTCTGGAAATTGATTTTCAACTTCCAGTCATCACAATATTGCTGAATCTTGTCGAAGTCACGCTGCAAAAGAATGATGACCTCAACTGGTGGAGCTGTTCGGTACGCAATTAGATCGTCGGCGTACGCAATTGCCTCAGTTAGACTACCTATCAGATCGGTGATGTAAATGCTGAAGAGAATCGGCGAGTTAACCGCTCCCTGCTGAAGACCATTGTTAATATTAAAAACTGTGGTAGAAGTTACATTGCCACTCTTGACAACAAACTTTCACAATAGCGGTTAACTTATACCAAGTCTGGTGAGCTTTAGATAGAGACCCTCTAACCATACAGTGTCGAAGGTCTTCTCCAAATCAACCAGACAGGCACCCGTACACTGCTTTTTAGATTTGTTCCATTGGACATCAGATGTGAGTTTAGACGCGGCATGAATTGTGTTATGTCCCGTCTTAAAACCGAACTGAGTATCCGGTATGATTTTGTTGTCCTCCGCCCACTTAAACAGAGCCCTATTAATAACCTTTTCAAATACTTTGCTGATACTCGGAAGAAGACTTATCGACCTGTGATTCGCCGGATTGGAATTGTACTTTCCCTTTTTAGGGAGAGAATGCACCACTGCTGTCTTCCACCGCACTGGATAATATGCATTATTCAGCGCGTTGTTAAACAGTGTGGTATAAATGTCAACTGCTTCCTTAGGCAAATGAATCAAAGATGAGCTGGAGCTCAATCTTCGAAATTAACAGGGAACTGGTCCCATTTCGCTCGGCGATTATGGCGTTTGCCAAATGTTCATCATTAAACTTGGTAAAACCAAGGTTCTCAGATCGCCACTGCGTTATATCGTTCCGTAGGTAAAAGTGGTGAACCAGAGCTCTGCTCTCCAGGTCATGGTTCGGGCGAATGCTAGCATTCACTTTGTACACTTGCTGGAAAGCAGCCCCCACAGCCTCCACCTTCTCCTGCGGATCTTCGATTATGAAGAGATCATCGTCCAAGACGGCGTCATCTGGGTCTATGCCTGCTGTCAGAAGTACGTCTCTGTTTTGTGTCGTCCTCCGAAGCTTAAGACACGGAAGGTCGTTTTGATCTCTTCTTCTGAATATCTTATTAATTTGTGGGAACATACTCGGGTCGGAAGCGTTCACGGCCCGAATTTTGTTGACCCAAAACAAATTAATGGACAACCTATAATTTTCTTTGATCAATTGGTTGATGTTTTTGATGGACGACTTCAGTGTCCTTATCTCCAGATCTCGTGTGTCAGTAAACCGTCTGTACAAGCGTTTTAGTCTTGCCAGTAAGCCACTTTTTTGTGTGTGTAATGCATCAATTGTCGCGTTACGGTACATGTCAGTTGCGTTATGTTCTTTGTATTTCGGTATTGTCCTGTTCATTGTTCGTTGAATTATTTCGTCCATTTGTTCTAAGTATCTGTCAATTTCAGTATTTGTCAGGTTCCTGTCATTTGGTGGGGATATACCATTTGAACGTAATTCGCTCAATAAAACGTTCGAGAAGCGTGGCCAGTGCACCTTACTGTAATTGTAAGTATGCACAGGTACATACTCCTCCAACTCCATAAGCTCGTTCGGAAGTTGTATTACGGCGGCGAGTCCGCAGTGGTCACTGTCGTACTCGATCGTTCTTAAACAATTTTTAGGCCGATGGCCCACAGTATCAGTAATTGTTAGTCTTGCGTCTTTCAACAATAGATCCAGATAGGCACCGCTTCTTGGAAACGATGGCCTGTCTGTAGCGAGAAGTTCAATACGATACTCCAGGTTGTATCGACCCATCCAATTATACAGATGGTTACCACGAGGATTTTGTATTTGATTTCCCCAATCTATGTGTTTGGCGTTTAAATCACCGACTAATATGTAAAAGTTTTCTTCCGAGCTCAATCTTAAGCATTCAAAAAGCTTTTCAAGCTCTGTTATAAACTGGGTGGGCTGAGGTCTTTACGGTGCATAGGCAGCGATCACATACATTCGCTTCCACTGTTGGAGATGAATGCATATGATGCATGCCTCTAACGTCCGAAATTTTCGCACATCACTATTATATATTTCCTTATGACTAATGGCTTTACGTATAAAGATTGCGACGCCTCCTCCTTGAGTGGAGTTGGGTCGGTCTCTTACGATATTGTAATTGTTGTTAGTTAATTTATGTTTCTGGTTAAGCTTAGTTTCGCTAGCCATAAACACATCTGGACTTATGTCTTTAAGCAATTGGAATAAATTCGCTCTACGTTCGGTCCTAATCAGTGAATTTACATTCACAGCTAGGATCTTAAACGGCCTCTCCGGCAGCGCGCCCTTAACCTCTTAGTTGCGTTAAGCTCGGCAAAACAGAGTAGAGATAATCCACCCTAGTCGCCTGCTCCCTGATCTGGTTTTGGAGGCCAGTCAACTGGCCCGATATGGCCAGCAGAATGCCCATAATATTCGCCTGTGCCGCCGGCGCCTTAGGCACGTTGGCCTGTTGGCGACCTTTGGTGTAGGCTGTACCGTGCTTCCCCTTACTGACGCCATTTGGGCGTAAGAAATTTGGGGGTTAACGGGCGTTGTTGTAGGAGGGCGCACTGTTGGACGCTTTTCTACTACTGTTTGCTTTGCTCCTTTATTGTTCTTTATAAGCTGAAACGTCTGAATCTTCGACCCGTTCCTTTACTAACTTGCATTCATCTGCATTGTGGTTCTCTCCACACTTAACGCAGCGTGACTGCATTTCGCAGTTTGCTGCGGCGTGGCCGAACCTTTGGCAGCGCATGCATTGAAGCATGTCGCCGCGCCTTTTTAATTCGTCCCAAGTTACAACCTGGTAGTTCAGGACGGAGATACTCCTCAAACTATCCACTTTGCTGCTGGGTGAGAGTTGAACAAGGAAGAAGGGAAGATTCCGCTTCTCCCGCCTAGCTCTAACTGTAGCGAACGGCTTGACCCCGGTAAAGTTGAGATCGTCATTCGCTTTTTGGGCGGAGTTCACTTAAGAGCACTTGTGGTTCCGTGCAGGAATCTATGCCCTTCAAAAGGACCGTTTGAAATTTTTGGTCTTAGGGGTGAAACTAAAGAATTCAGTAGTGGTTTCTTTTAGCAACGCTTTAATTTTTTTGTGCTATTCCAATGTGAAGCAATGGATAGCATGCCTATCGTTATTTAATCTTTTTATAGTAAAATTTTGACCTATGGCCGACTTACACAGATTTATAGTATCCTGTAACTCCATTTTATAATTATTTATGGGTGGCACCTTTTCTTTTTTTGTAATCGGCGGCTGTGGCTGCTGCTACTGAGACTGACTTTTCTGCTGCTGTTGATTCTGCTGGTTTTGATTCTGTTGCTGCTGTTTTTGTTGCGGTTGTTTCTGGGCTTGTGTCTGCTGCTGTTGCTGTTGTTTTTGCCGTTGTTTTGGCTGCTGCTGTGGCTGTTGTTTTTGTAATTGTTCTTTTTGCTGTTGTTATTGTTCCTTGAATTCTTTTAGTTGTTTCGCTCGTCGAGCTTCTTGGCTGGCCTTAACTTTGCTTTTCAACTTTTGGATTTCTGCCTCCAATTCTTCAATTTGAGCGACCATTCTTTGTTCGTAGTCATCCTCAGATGACGCCTCTGATGTGGAGAGGTTCACTAAGGCAGTACTATCGCCCGTCGTGAAGTGCCCTTCTCATCCTCAGACATATATTCAATACCCTCTTCGGGTGAAGTGTCTAGCTGTGTTTGTCTTGCTGCCTCTGACGTCTCGTCTATATCGGACGTATTCACCCCAGCTGGCAGCTTTGCTGAGGTGGCCGTGGATCTCCTCTTTACCAAATTTGGTGCGCACTTGATCCTCTTTCTGCGCTTCTGATTAGCATCGGATGATGTTGCCGTTGTTGCTATTGCTGTTGATGTTGTTGCTGCAGAATCACTGCTTGTAAGTGGAACATCTTTCGATGTTCCCTCAGCTGATGCCATCGCTGGCCTCATTGGCCCTAGGACACCTTTCGATGCCCCGGTGCTTAAACTCCTCCTCCTTTGATCGTTTTCCCAACCAATAAAGTTTTCCACTTCACGGTTGTGAAAAAAAGCTAGCAAAGTTCTGATGCCCGGCTGGGAATCGAACTGGCGACCCTCGGATTCTCGGTCGGCCACTCTACAACTGTGCTACTGCACCAATTATGAAATGTTGATTTAATGTTAAACTTAAACTCACACACGAAATTTAAATTGGAAAAACTGGGAAGCCGAAAACGTGTTAACACCTCCACAGTACGAGATCGACTGGGCTACGCTTCCTCTTGGATTCAGTTTGGCAAAACGGTGACTATATGTTTTTGGTTTCTTTGTTCTGTAGTATATAATATAGGTACCCCGTTTTTTTTTTATGTTGACCTAGTAATTCGGTAAATTTTTGGCCGGGAAAGAGGTGAAAATTAATTTTGTTTTCTTTTTGGCAAGAAAAATCGACGGCAATAAAAATGGAATCTTCTTTGCAAGAAAAAAATCGTAGGCGGTGAAATTACTCAACCGCCTTGTAAATTCCTAAAAAAAACAAGTTGCTTTTTTTAAATAAAAAATCTAACTCCAATATGCAATATTTGCGATATTAACTAGTAGACAAAAGGAATAATTTAGAAATATCCTTTACCTGGTCTCTTTACAGCGACTTTTATCTATTTATTCACCCGTATATTGGGTATTCTATGCCTCGTAATCCACTACGTCGGCTTTCAATTAATTGCACCGAGAAAACTTGCGAAAGATTTTGATTTAAGAAAGTTGTCTCGACTTACTCCGACCAGAGAACTTTTTACTCTGTCTTAAAAAGTTTAGCCAATTCCATCTTAACTAGGATTTGGAAATTTCTATGGAGAATTAATCTCTCTAATGTCTCATAGTGTCCCACATCAATACATTTATACGTTTATTAGAAAGAAAACTCACTCTCCATTCTAACATCCTCAAATCTCATGAAGGCTAAATCTTCTCAAAAATGTTGCCTGCCGGGAATCTTCAACAATCCATAACTGAGCGGAACTTTAGAACGCGACTATATTTTTATCGTAAAAATCTACTACGCTCAAGCTTTTACGATCGTTCTTTAGATCAAGGTTTTCCTTGACACTTCATTTTAGCTTCATAAACAAAAGTCAAAACAAAAATTCGTCGCCCTCGTTGTATTGGCATCGGGCATCTTTTTTTTGTAATTTTTTATTATTGTTTCCTAATAGTTTCGAGAAACAATTAATTAAATAATCAATTCGGTCACAGGGCTTTGCTTGTTCTGGATATATCTAGATATATCTAGACATGCAAATGAACCCACGCAGTTCAAGGTCGGTCGGTTGTGCAAGCAACTGGGTAAAAAAAAAAACAAAAGTGCAGAAATAACCAAATTCCTGGGATAGCCAAAGTGGATTTTATTGAAAGTGTGACAAACGAAAAAAAATTTGTGAAATAATAATTAAGTGCATAAAAGAAATTTAATAGAATAAACATTGTGTGCAAAAAAAGAAAACGGGAATATGTGTAGCTAATTCTAAAAACAAAATTCGTTTGCCATCTCGTCTGGGGCGAACGAGACAAATGTATTTATATCGTAATTCGTTAATGCAATAATGCGAGAAGTGGCATTGTTTATTAAATAATTGTTCCGCTTGTTTGTCCATAGCATAATTTTAATTAAAACGGTTTAGTGAAAAAAAATGTAAACAAGACACTTTTATGTCGACTCCTAACTGAGGAGTGTCATCGTCGATGGTTGCTTACAGGAATGTAAACAAACCAAAAAAAATTAATCTACTTGCGCTTTTAAAGTACAGGGTGTCGATACTACAAAACACGGGAATATAAAAAAGAATTTTGTTTCGTCTTAAATTAACTTTTATCAGCGTGAAGGCATCATAAATAAAAAATAAATAAAAACAAGGTTGTTCGAGCGCATCGACCTCATTAAGTGGAAATACAACGTGGGTCGCGAACCCACATAACTAGCCGGGCTGCACAGTGTCAGATAAGTTTAGAATTTACTTCCAACAAGTTGAAAGCGATACTTTGTGTATTTTTTGTTTGTTTTCAGGATGTTATTGCCGCATATCCTTGGCATGGAAGATGCCTAATGGTTTTCCTGCTGGTGTTTCAAGTTCATACATGCAGTTTCCAATAACTTTTCGAACACGGGATTTTATGAACTTGGGGAGCAGTTTGGCGTTAACTCCTTTCACAAAGTTACTCTGTGAAAAGTTTCGGTGGAATACTTCTTGGCCTACCTGGTAAGTAACTGGTTTTGCACGAGTATTATAAGTATTCTTAGACTTAACGTATGCCCTGAAAAGATTCTCCGACAACTTCTTTCTGGCAAGCGT